>NW_010584744.1:26961-140011 GCF_000705375.1 Tinamus guttatus | reverse complement strand
GTGTGTGTCTATTCTCCCCCAAGATTTCTTCATCCTACTCCATTCTAATCCTACATCACTTTCTCCTCCTGCACTATTGGGAGAACTGCCTCACTCTCCAGCATTAGGGTTTGCAACCCCTGGCAGCCACAAGTAGCACTGCATAAGAAAGTCCTCTCCTGTTTTCTTACATGCCACAGCACCAACTCCATTCAAAATAAATGAGATCCAGAGGACCTGCCTTTCAAACTAACAAGTCTCTGGTGATCAGACATGGGATGGCATATTTGTAATCAAAGTTGAGTGGACTTCCAGTCTAATGCTAAAACGCAAATCCCTATTACGAAGATGGTAGTCCTACCAAATGCCTGTTCCCTGTTCCAAAACACAGAGGTATCAGTTCTGTGCAACAATGGAAATAATTTGAAAAGT
Source organism: Tinamus guttatus (assembly GCF_000705375.1). The sequence goes on along the minus strand of NW_010584744.1, from coordinate 139,600 downwards.
AGCCAAAGAAACTTCTTTAAATTAGAAGGTGCTGAAGAACTTTAACATTCTGCCTTTCTACTAGCACTGTGTGCCTATAGTCAGCATATATTGTTGCTTTTTGATGACATATGAGACAGGTTTGAATGCAAAGTCCTAATGTGAGCTCCTCTGAAAGGAAAGTATCCACTTTCTTGAGGCTTGCTAAAAAGAAGACAAGAGATAGGATACTAGAAAAGAATCATGTTTTTCTGTATTTCTGTATCATGTCACTGTATTTCTGCTCCTCATCTGGCCTCGAAGACAGCTTTTACATGATGGGCAGTACGAGCTCTTTAGAGGTTTCACATAAAATGGCCGTCAAAACACAAAATGGAATTGCATAAAAACTTGCTGGGCCTCCAGAGGAGTGAGAGATTAATCCATGTGATACCATTCCAGACAGTCCCATCATCCATAGGCACACTAGCATCTTGTCGAGATCAAAGAAATCAAAGACAGGTTATAGATTGTAGGGAAGCATTAAATATTTGTTGCTGAATCTTTACAAAGCATTTCTGTTTGTACCAATGCATTGATACCGACTGAACAGTTATTCATTATAGGATCATTTTATTCTCAGAGAGACAAAGAAATTGAAAATATTTGAACTCTAATGTATTTATCTTCCATGTCTTCAGCATTTCTTTACCGTGAGGGTGACAGAGCACTGGAACAGGCTGACCAGAGAGGTTGTGGAGTCTCCTCTCTGGAGATCTTCAAAACTCGCTTGGATGCCACCCTGTGCCACGTGCTCCGGTTGGATTAGATGACCTCTGGAGGTCCCTTCCAACCTTAAGCATTCTATGATTCTATGATGATCCGCTCTGTCCATTCCACAGTTTATACTGTATCACTTACTGAATTCACTGGGCAAAGATCATTCAGTGACTACAACCACTCACATGACCAAGATTATCTAATGCTAAAGGTGACCAAGACTTTTTGGTTTTGGTGCTCTGAAAGGGGGGTAGCAGATTATTCAATGCTTACTACAGTGTGACCTTATTTGGCCAGCCAGTTTAATATGTACCCTATAAGGCATTAAGTGATGCATATTGCAAATATTAAATAAGCTGTATAAGTAGCACAACTAGAATAGACAAGGGCTTTACCACTATCCCGAATAGTGGAGGATACCAAAGCATGGAGAACCGAGAATAAGTCCTCTATAGTAAAGTAGGAATCAGTGGAAGGAAATGAACGAGTTCTAGGTCTCCACTATAAGAACAAGGTCATCTCTGGAAGCCATCTGGACAACATGTTGGTCTATGGAGTTCCAGTGTTCCAGTAAGGTTTACCCTCTGCAGCAATGAACAGGTTTGTTTATTTTTTAATTGGGACTGCTTGTAAATTATTTTTGAGGAAGGTATCACTAGATGTCACTGTTACAAGCACTTTCACAAGGTCTTGGGATCAGCAAATGGTTGCTATGTGCCCCTCAGTTTTGTGCTCTGGTTGGTTTCGTGGTGGTAGTGGGCAGATGGGAGGTAAAGTGAGTGAGTGCTGAAATGACAAGGGAACTGTTTTTCTTATTCTTTCTAATACAGTAGGATTATTTATGGAAGCAGAATTAGCACCTCTCAGCAAGTACTGCTGTTAGCTGTATGCCTGAAACATTAATTTGACCGTGTCTTGAGTGTACCTACCTTTTTTCTGGGTGTGATAAATACTCCAGATAAAGATATTACACTAAGGATGTGTAATCTGAGGATGTGTACAGAAGAGCTTGTTTCCCCCTTAATGAGAAACTGCCTTGCTAGGCAAGGCACCTGGAAACAGGTGATGACCACAGTATTTCAGTACACAAATGTCACCTAAAAGGGATAGCTTTACAATGAATTACACAGCAGGGATAAACTAATGGCATAAACTAATCTGTGCACCAAACTCTGTCCTGTAATCCACCACAGGCCAAGCATACGATGGGCATGTGAACAGCTAGCCTGTGACCAGTTGGGTTTTGAGTACTGAGAAGAATAGAGACTCCACAACCTCCTTTGGCAACCTGTTCCAGGGCTCTGTTACCCTCCAGTAAAGAAGCTGCTCCTCATCTGGCCTCGAAGACAGCTTTTACATGATGGGCAGTATAAGCTCTTTAGAGGTTTCATATAAAAGGGCCCTTAAAACACAAAACGGAATCACAAAAAAACTTGCTGGGCCTCGAGAAGAGTGAGGGACCGTTTCATTACAGTCAAGTGGAATTTCCTATATTTTATGTAATGACACTTGGACTTGGAAAAATGACCTTTTTTTACTCTTGGGATAAGATGACTATGATACAACACATAGTTTTCACTTTTACTCCAGAGATAAACTCTTGAAATCTTCACATTTGGTTAGATAAAGCAGTTTTATGTCATTTTTGGAGGTTTTAGTGTTTTCCTCTGAACTAGAAACATACTTACAACACATGTCACAGTGTAGAAGCTAACTAGCCATAAAGAAGGTTTTGATATTCCTAAATTTGTTTTTAACGACTCTAGAATAAATCTGATGGAATAGTATGGTATAGTGGCTTTACTGTCTGACTGCATTAGCGCTATAACAAAGTCAGAAATGAATTGACCTTCATAATCAAATATGATTAAAACATTTATACTCTTGCCACATGCCATAAATAATATATGTTGGCTTTTATACAATCTTTTTTGAAAGTTTGTTACTTAGATGCTCTTAGATTTTTTTTGAACTCAGAATGGTTATTATTAAAGCATCTTTCTTAGAGGTTTATGCTTCAGAGTTGTTGCTCTGAATGATCATTTGGGGATGCAGTTCTGACATAGTCAAGGTGAAGTAAAGCCTTTGTTTTAGACACAGACTATTCAAAGTGAGCAAAAATCGATTTCTACATAAATATAAAACCAGACAGCATCTGTGAAATGCAAAAAGTAGCAATGCTTGTGTTCTGGGATAGGTAAAATGATGAACACTATTATTTCTACACTGTTTTGCCTTATATTGTGTACATGCTGTGCTAGAAAATTTGCCTCTTGGGCAGATCACAGAAAGAGGAAAGAAAGCAGATGCAAAGGTCAAACGCAGCTGAAATTCCTGCTAGTGCACCTGAGGTATATGGCGAAAACAGCAGGCAGGGACCAGGATAAGCAGGCAAGAAACTATAGCCCCACAAGAGGTGGCTGTTTCCTCCTGTGTACTGGGTTCCCAGTATCTGTGGATCCAGATACGACCAGCTTTAAACAAATGACCTTAGTTTACATTTACAATTTCCTCCAAAAGAAGGAGAAGCTTTTTCTCTAATCCCTGATCATATTAAAAGAGTAAAGTTTCATTGTTTCAAAAATGTACCGAAGACTCAATCAAGATCTCCTTTTTTTGACTCCCTCATTATTATTCTTCTGTTTCATTAAAAAAAAAAAAAAGACTCAGCTGCTGGATGTGTTGCATTTTCAAACATTTTCAATTTCCAAAGCTAGTCACAGAGTGGATTATTCCTGTTTCTCCCTATTGGTAAAATTTAATTTCCCAGTCGTATATCCTTTTTTTCCTCTTCGCTCACTTTGGTATTTGCACACACACACACACACACACACACACACAAAACCCAATAAAAATTTTAAAAAAATATATTTTGGCCACTGACACAAAAGTGATTTGCACATTATCAATTTAGGGTGAAATGCATCCAGTTCTTTGTTACTAAGAGCTATAAATGCTAGCAGATATCCAAAACGGAATTAAGCCTGTAAGAGTAACAGCCAGGTCACTCTGTCTGGAAGGGATGAGATTTGGACTCCCTCTGGTCCCTACTGCACTTAATAATCATCTTAAAATATTCTGTAGACTTAGGTCACAGAGTAGCTCTGGGCCTATTGCTAGTAAGGCTGTGCAGGCAAGTGAAGCAATTACAGTACATCCCATCCTATCTACTTCTCTGTCGTACTATCCTACCTATCTCTACCCTACTTCTCACTGTCCTTAGACAGTGAATGTTAAAAAAAAAATGTAAACATATAAAAGATGGTTAAGGTATTTTCCTGGAAGGTGGAAGTTATGGATTCGTGTTTCTTAGAGAAAGGCCTAGCTTATAGAAAGCTTAAAAGAAAAGATTGCAAGTCAGATTTTACTTGCAAGTCAGATTGCAGAAGATTTTACTTCAGCCTGTTATTGGGAAAAAAATAGATTTCAAATGGTTGCTGAAAAGAATAGATTCAGTTCTGGCAAATATCCCAAAAGAAAGACATTGAATTCGTCTGTGTTCAAATAAAAGCTAGAAAAAAAAAGTTGTGTTTTCTATTCATTCCAAATTCTTTTTCTAGTCTTTCGTAAAAATACCTAGGCAGTCTGGCTATTTGGCATATTGAAGGTAAAGATGTAACTTTATCTGAGTAAAAATCAACATAATAGAAGGATTTTGGTCAATCCGTTAAATATATAACAAAATCCAAGATTTGGAATTTGAAGTCAGACAAATTTAAATAAAAATTAAGTTGAATATGATGCAATGAGTGGGTATCTGATCAGACAAGCTGTTTGCCAAGAGCTACATGGATTCTCTCTCACATTAAGTCAAGATGGGATATTTTAAGAAAGGTAGCTTTCATCCAGATGGGAACACATTCTGTAATGTCTCATGGGGGCAGATGGATTGAGGCCAACAACATCTCATCCAACCCTATGATCTAAGTATATTAGAAAAGAACCTAGAATTGAAGCTAGCACATTGCATGTCAATGTATGAAAGTATTCTTGATAGAAAGGGCAGGTCTCTCATTTTTTGAAAGAAAAGTCCCAGTAATCTAACTCCCAGAAAGTGGCCTGAGCTACTTCCCTCACAGATGTAGATTAAAATCCAAGTCACACCACCGTTTCTGCCATGCTTCTGACAGGGCCTGCAGACATGATCTGCTTCACTGCAGTGGGAAAAGGTGGTGTGCCACTGACTGAAAAGGTGGGAAGGAGAAGGAGAGCCCATGTCCAGGCCTTCCCCACTGCTGGCCTGCTCAGCAAGAGACAGGGACAATAGTACAGGAGGTCTAGGGAGTAAAGATCTGGAAACCTGTAGAAGCCTGGAGAAGAGAAGATTGAGATGGACTGTATATGTATAAATACCCGAGGGAAGAATGTAAAGAGGATGGGGCCAAACTCTTCTTGGTGGTGGCCAGTGACAGGACAAAGGGTAATGGGTACAAATTGAAATACAGGAAGTTCCATCTCCATGTGAGGAAGAACTTCTTTCCTGTGAGGGTGACAGAGCCCTGGAACAGGCTGCCCAGAGAGGTTGTGGAGTCTCCTTCTCTGGAGATCTTCTAAACCCACCTGGATGCCACCCTGTGCCACGTGCTCTAGGTGTCCCTGCTTGAGCAGGGGTGTTGGACTAGGTGATCTCTAGAGGTCCCTTCCAAACTCAACCGTTGTGTGATTCTGTGAAACAAGTCTAGTGTCACGGATTTTGTGGTAGTATGATCACCTAACCAATTTGATCTTGTTTTTGCAAGAGACTTGCCTAACAGGGAGCAGGCAGGACCTGTTTTCACTAGAATGAAACTCATCCCTTTTGTGTTGCCAATTAAATATTCATTAGAGCCAGGACTTTAACAAGATAGATTCACATCCCACTTGACTTCTCATACCAATAGAATATATAGTTAGTTTTGTCTTCTACCTCCTCTTTCTTTTTTCATCAGCTCTGTGATTTCTGTTCATAATTCCTTGAATTTTTAAGTCTAGCTTAGAGACTTTAGTAATTGAGTTCTTTAGTCCCACTGGAAATTTTCTCGGAGCACAGCAAGGGCTTATAAAGTTCTGATCAATAAACAATTCAACACTTCAAAGTGATAAACTGGAAAATATAAACCAGCTAATTCTTCTACACAGAAACCTTGTCTTACTGATACCATTAGCTCAGTGTAGCTATGTCGGCATGTAGCTATGCCAACAATACCACAGAAACTGGTAACACCTGTAAACGCATAACTTAATGGAACTAGTCATTTCTATCAACGAAGATCAAAATTATTTCCCCATTTATTTTCTTCTACCAGAATAATATCTGCTTGTACTTTCTAAACAGAAAGAAAATAGCGTATACGGCATTAATCATACTGAGAAACTGAGAAATAATCATAATATTACACTCTCCAGATATAAGCTCTGGAAGTAAATGAAGTACTGTCAAGCATAGGCCTTCACAGTCTGTGAATAAATCCAAGTAAACTTGGCAATCCTCTTCTTGGAAAATCCTAGATCCTCAATGCTTTCTTACTTAAGAAAGAATCATTTCTCACTCCGGATTTAAAAAATTCAATGAAATAGATCATACAACATTATACAGTGTAGCGTAAATACTATTTATTAGACAAAGCTTTCCTGGCTATCATAATCTTTTTCCAAACTAACATTTGCAAAATTAGACTCAAAACAAACTTGCCTGTATTTCTGATTGAGGCAGGAAAAATCAGTAACAGCAGAGGGCAATAGTGTGAGAGCAAGGGAAAAAAATTCCTTGTATTGTACGCTACATTTTTTTTTCAAATAACGTACAAAACAAAAAATATAGTCACATTCCAGCAAAATATAGTCACATTCCCGCACAGTCACTTGGCTATTTGTCTTGCCAGGTTTATTGTGACTCGTAAGTAAATGTCTCAGCTGACAGTTAGCAAGAGCTCAGCGAGAGACCTAGCAAGAATTATTGGGAAATCCAAAATGTAATCATCTCTGCTTATCAAGATAAATTTTGTATGAGTTTTGTATTTGCATGAGTTGAATGTGAGGTTTTTGGGAATCAGACACCTTTATGTTACTTGTATCAGGTGGTGCACACTGAACTTAGGGTGACTAAGTGGACAGTAGCCCTCACCATCCCCTCTTTGGGCTCCAGGTGAATCCACATATACTAGCATTAAGAAGAAGGTTTTTTTTTTTTTTCATTTAGTCCTGCTGCTGCTGTTTGAAAATCTTTGCACAGAAGTCATTTGCGAAGGGGTCGCTTCTCAAGGTTAGTTCCCCTTCTAAAAGGGAAGCTCTAGCGTGGCAGCTGCAGACCTCCTCTGGATGGGAGACTACATGGAAGTCCTATACTTCCTTTTTTTCTGCTGACCAAAGGCAGTCGTGCATAGTTCTTTTTTTAAATGACTAACTTTTCCAAATAAGTAGATGTTATAATAACCTGAGCAAATAAATTGTGCTAATTTTATTTAAAATGAACTGAAACAACTGCCGGCTCCTTACTTAGCATTCACTAACAAAAACCCTTTGGCCCTGGTAGCTGCTGGCTCTTCCTGCTGCCAATAGCATTAGCAGTTCACTTTTAACTCGGAGATCCAGCAATCAGCCAAATAATATAGCTTGGCTTGGAAACTGAATCTTTCCTGTGATCTTCCACTGCTGTTGAGATGATTTGGAGATCTGGTGGATTTGGATATCCTTTCCGGTAGATGCTTGCTTTGCACAGTGCAGGATCTCCAGCCTGCAGCTGGTGGCTGAAGCATCCAGGGAAGCCCAGCCATGCTTACTTCTGAAAAAGCCTTTAGATTTTCTCTCTCAATGACACTTCTTAGCAGAATAAAACATAAAAAGGGTTAGTTGCCACTAACTAGAGTCTTTCTTATGGTGCTGGTCACTAGCTCTCCACCAAAAGCTAAGCTGTTTTTGCCTTTTATCCCGCTGCTGGTACCAGCCTAAAAAGGTGCAAACATTAACAAATGAGTCTTTGATGCAGAAGCTCGAGTCCCTTTGTTTCTACCCCATGTGCATTCGTGAGCTGAAAAACCTTTTGTCTCCTTCCAACCCAGATATTTCTTGAGCTCAGAGTTCCATATCCTCTGCCCTACTGCTTATAAGCTTGTTCCAAGAAACTGTAAGCACGGGCCAGCAGCACCTGGAGATTGCTAGTTAATTGCCTATTTGTTCTCAGAACTGCTCTCACTTACTTTCCAGTCACTTCTCATTTGTGGTCTTATTATCTTTCTCCTCTGCTGCCCCTCTCTTTTTACCCTCAGCTGATGTCAATGTCTGCTCTGTCATCTCTACCCACTCTTCCTTCCCTTAGCATAGCAACAGCTTACATCCCAAGCTGTAAATTCTCCATTTTCTTTTCCTAGTTTTTAGAGGTCTCCATGTTAAATGAAGTAATGAATTGCAACCATCTTTTGCAATGAGATTATAAACTACCTTGACTGAAAAGTACCAACGCTCAGAAAGAAGGATGTTAGATTTTTTTTAGATTTTTTTTTTTTAGTAACTCAAACATAGGGGTTTTGAAAGGGAGTTAGTGACCTGAAGAGAGGTCAGTCAAGGGCCTGCGATGTCTTAACTACCCTGTTATTCAACATCTTTGCCAGAAGAAGCAGAGGAACTGTTTTACAAATCACTTTGGTTTAGCATTCCTATCTGTAGACTGGGCAGAGTTGTGGCGTATAGGCAGAGCACTGCGTATATACAGCAGAGCTACTTCACCCAAAATTACAATCTTTGTAATGCTTTGTGCTAATTTCCAGCCAGGGCAAAATACAATCTGTAGCCCAAACTCGATTTGAAACATAACAGACACAGCAGGAAGCTTGGTATGTAAGAATTTATACCAGTCCCTGCCTTACAAGCGTGGTGACAACAACACGCCTTCCTACACAGATGGCTATAGACAGCTCATATGTGATTTGCCCTCTGTCCAAGGCTCAGCTTTTGCTTCAGTTTTGCCCTTGGGAATATGAGGGAATAACGGCTCCCTGCTCCCATTCATTATCTAGGTGATGAGGGTCGGAGTGCTCACCAGTGCTGCCCTGCAGCCACAGATCAAGGGCGGGAGCCTGTTGGGACTTGGGAATTAAGAACAGTGATTCTGACAGCAGTAGATGTAAAATAGGATTAGATAGGTGCTCCCCTATTTCATGTTACTCTCCAACATGATACAAGTGTTTTACCTTGTTAGAAGAAAGTAAGAGCTTTAAGTAAGCATGTGCTTACTTAAATAAATAAAGCATGTGCTACTTACTGTTACTTCATGCTTACAGCTATATTTTTCCTCTTCCACTGAAAAAAGTCTTCTGATAGAGCCATTATCCCAGGAATTTCTTTCAGTACCTCATGACTGCCTTGGCGTTTTAGTATTGTTGCTGTCTGATCTTGAATGTGAACTGCTTTCCCTCCCTAAAATAAGTATAATTTTAATTAAAGCAGATATTTTATTGATGCTTCCTGTTCAGCACAAAATACTTCAAGACTGAATACTAGACCAGATGAACTAGTGATGAAAATAAGGTGCGAAGAGGCTAAAGATCAGCTAGTCCAGCTTATGTGTTCAATTACCTGAATACGACTCCCGAAAAATGTTCATGTAATCTGTTCTTTAAAAACACCAGAGATTGTGACTCTGCTGCTTCCCCAGGCTTTGTACATCAGTGCTTCACTCCCCTTATGATCAGAAATTCCTCTTTCATCCTTTTATTTTCAGTGAATATGGGGAATAATTTACAACTTTATCTCTCTGCAAAAAGCATTTGAAGATCATTCATCATTGTGCAACTCACTTTCCTAAAGACTGAGAAAGTTCTTTTGGTCTTCCCTGTCATGCCTCTGTGAAATGTTCAAGTTTGAAAGCTGTAGCAGTAGTGGTGGTGATGGGGGGAAGGAGATATCAAATCAGTATCATCGGATTCACAAACAGTCTGTGGACTGTAGGTCCGATCGCCTTCCTAGGAGCGAATCGAGTTCCCAAATAGTGTGATCAACTATAAGCTCAACCCTGCAGTATCGGATTCACGAACAGTCCGTGGACTGCAGGTCCGATCTCCTCCCCCTAAACAAGTAGTCGAGTTCACAAATAGTATGATTTATTCAAATGCAACATTTACAAAGCAGGCTTTGGATGTCAGTACAGGAAATTCTCTACTAGAGCGTAGGGTTTTTACCTAGCTCTGATGTACAAATGTGCAATCATCACTCACCCCAGAAGATGGGAGGGGACTCTCAGTCTGGAGTCTCCTCAGGCGACATGCCAGTCCAAGGGGAGGAAAGGGGAATCAGTGCGTCAACTGACCCAAGAGTTATGATGGATTCTTCCCTCCTCACTCCTTAGTCTCCTCAGACAGTGTCCTGACCTGGTGGGAGGGAAGGGGGCTCAGCCTGTCGACTGACCCAGGAGTTACGATGGTTTCTTCCCTCCCTCTTTTCATCCTTAGTTCATCTTTTACACTTTTCTTTACATTCAGGTGGAGCTTGAGTGACTAGAGTCATACTTAATATTGTTATTGATTGATGAAAAAGTTTCTCGCTTTCATTTAAAGGTACAGTCAACTGAAAATCTAGAGCGCGTGCTCGGTGAGGGGTGGTCGTACCTCGGAGGTGGGTAACTTTTGGGATGGAGGTGTGGTTTTCACATTATAATGAGCAAAGTTCAAGCAAAGTTCGTCTGAAAGGAGTGATTTGCCACCTTTGCTGGCTCAGCACTGGACATGTTATCATATATCTCCCATTAGACAGCCACTGTGTGGTTTAGCAGCAGCCCAGCACGGGGAGCGCAACAGAGTTTGACCACGGTGTCTTCACTTCCCTCCACCCTCCATTACTCCCCTTTGCAGCTGTGAGGAGGGCAGATTGTGCTGCCCAGGGAACCGTGGTTGGGTCCATGCGTACCAACCATCCTGGAAGTGCCAACTGTGTTATCACCCCAAGCAAGCTTTTGTAATGCCAAAACTTCTGTTAGCCCCTAGTTTTCCTCTCAGTTCCTGCTTTCAACCAATTCTTCCACAGCCTCCTAACCTCCAATCTTTTGTTTTTCCTCTCCTTTTCTTTCCCTCTCTAAATAGTCTAGATCATTGTCAAAGCTAATTTATTTCAGTGCCAAAAGGTGGAATTTGGCTCTGTCTTTAATTCCAGCTTCAGGCACTTAGATTTATTTGATATAAAACATGTCTTGACAAGTGAGATAGGTTTCCAAGTTCCTCATGGTCTGTGGAAGTCTAGTGAGTCCAGTCAATGGAGAATTTTTCAGCTCATCCTGAACTAAACAGATTTAGTAAGTTAAGAAGCTCTGAAAGCTCTGATGGGCTCAATGCAGTTGCCTAAAGATGTCTGTTTGTTGCGATTTGATTTGCCTTGGATTGTCCTGCCTGGCAACCAGATGTTGGTCCAGAAGGACACGGTCTCCTATAGTCCCCATGTTACATCACCCTATGCCCTGTGACATCTCAGTGCTTGGAGGTGACTCCAGATGTTTATATTTAGGCAATCAAACTGAGCCCATCATTGACATATAGACACATACACTGCATAACCAGGCCTGGATTCAGAGTAAGAGTTGGATATGGCATGAGAAGACATTCACACAGCCTACAGTGATGCATACAAAATCAGTCATGTCTTCTTTGTTTATAAAACAAATCATAATAACCTCAAATTGTTGATCATTGCAGAAAGTAAGAATTTGGGTTTTTTTTGTTGTTGTTCCTGGTATTATATGCCAGTTCTGACATCCCTTTTTTTTTTTTTGTTCCTGGTATTATATGCCTGTTCTGACATCCTCTGACAACCAGATCGTTGTTCTGACAGGATGCTCATCTTCTTTGGGAATGCTGATGTGCTGAGGCAGCATGGACTTGCATGCAGCCTAAATGGCAGTCAGACTCCTCATGACACTCTCTCTTTAAGGGTTGTTTCAATTGATTTGTCCTCACCATTTCTTCCTTCCTGACCTCAGAAAAGTCAGTCTTTTTTTCTGTTGAGTCTCCTGAGCGTATGAAGTAGTTACAATGACCCAGGCAATTCAAAAACGTTGCACACTAGTGGTGGTTAATTTTAGGGAAAAAATAGATATGAAAATATGTAGTGAAACTGATTATATTTCTGCTATTACAAATGTAAGAAGCATGTTATTTTGAGGCACATATATCTTTACTTTGAATAATGTTTCAGTCCAAGCTACATCTTACAAACTCTTCTTTTCTTGAGGGATGAGGAACAAGCATGTAGCCATGTAGTATTAATTCCGTAAGTTTTAGAAGAAGATAGCAACCTTTTTTTTGCCAACAGTATCCTTTTCTTTAACTAAATACAATGTAATGAATGTATTAAATTGTTAATCTATCCTACCACACTTGGCACCTGGAATTGAATGCTGTTTCCGTCTGTCCAGGGTATGTCAGCTATACATTACAATACTGAGTGATATGACATACACTGAGAATCTGCTAGATTTAAAAGACTTGTTTTTTCTTTAATTTCCTTGTGCAGTTAACCTCTTTTTTCCTTCTCTTTCTGCCCACTCCTTTCCTCAAGAGACTAGTGTTTGTCACAGGTGCGCTAAAATTCAATATATGAAAATATTTAATCTATTTTCACTCGCCTACATCTACATTAAAATGCAAGCTTTCACTTGGAAGTTAAGAGACTCAGGAGTAACATTTTCTGATGTTGATATTTTGTTTTTCTGCTGCTGCTGTACGATACATACAAAAGAGTTAGTGTTTTACTGGTTATGGATTTAAAGCCACATTACGATTTCATAGCGCTTTATCAAGTCCCCAGGAGCAAGAGGCAGCTGTAGCAGCTATTGCCACAACCTGTTTCAAGGGGAAATATTTGCTGTTCCAACTTGGTTTGCTGCTCAGCCCAATGGGCAGCAATAAGACCAAAGGTTGTCGTACTCAGGTTAGAGTTTTATCCACCTAGTTGGCAACTGCTGGTTGGCAGTTCCTCTCTATTTAATGGAGAAATATCTGGATTCACTTAATCCACGGAAGGAAGGAAGGAAGGAAGGAAGGAAGGAAGGAAGGAAGGAAGGAAGGAAGGAAGGAAGGAAGGAAGCGAGGGAGGGAGGGAGGGAGGATTCTCTTGTACTCAGGCACACAATCGTATACATGAGAAAGAAATTATTTTATGTAGTTTTGGAGTAGGACAATCACTTGAGCAAAGCAAAGCACATTCTTTTGTTACAGCATAGTCTACATCAATGGTCTGGGAGTGCTGGGACCCTTCTGCAAGACCCTATGTATTAATGTCTTCATACACTGCCTTACCTCCAGTTTATTCTAGCAGACTTTGTGCCAGGGTCTATCTAGTCCACATAACATAAGTTATGCTTGCAAATCAATGACCTCTTTATTTTGAATTTATTTGAGGATTCAAACTTACTTAAAGGCTTTTAAGATTTTACACTATGGCATGAACATTCATTGTTGTTAATATTATTTTTTTACTTAAAGAAATACTCCTCTACCCATCCTTATCCAGTACTTTGAGGTCCCTCAAATTCTTCCTTAGTGAAGAACTCCCATTGTGATATTTACTGTTAATAAAAGTGAATTGAATTTAGGTGGAGGATACAGGTTTTGAAACAAGGTTGTATATAAAAAAAAGTGAAGTTGTGTTAGCCCTTCAGAACTTTTCTAGATATATTTAAGTGAAATATCAGTTTGTTACCTCTCGAAGCATGTTATTTTTGCTCAAGAACTGTGTTACTTATTTTCTATGAAGAAAATAAATTATTTGTTACCTTCATGTTTCTCACCATGTAATCTCAAAATATTTCCAAGTGATCCCCTAAAAAATAAAAACAGATTTTTCCCAAATTATTAAAAAACACACACACACAAGATTTATGTGTGTTTTTTTAAGTAAATGGATTTGCCAAGCTTCCACCAGATTGCTCAAATTATCCATTATGTAACTGTTCTTAATTAAGTGGCTAAAACTACTCCCTTCATTTCTTCCAATGAACTCTAGAGTCCATTTTCAGGTATGTACATCTCCTCTTTTCTCTTGGCAGAAGTCTCACTTTGGTCATTATTAAAAGAAACACTAATAAAATCATTTTCTTTGTGTGGGAAGACATTTATTTCCAAATTACCTTCTGAAACCTGACAGTTTCTACCAGCTTGCGATGATGTGACTATGTTCATCTTATTCTGCGTCACAGAAGAATCTTTTCTGCAGTTCAGTACACTAAAATGTATTACAGAGTATAATTTTATTAGTTCCCTATCTAGTGCTCTCACAGTAATATAATTTTTGACAGAAACCTTCTTACGTGTTTTGTTGAAGAACAAGTTATTTTTATTGTATCATTTATTCTGTTTGACATTAGAAAAACATTCTAGTATCTTAGTATTGTTAAATCTCATCTCCTATAATGTTCATGTACAAAGATTACGCACACTCATACACATACACATATATATAGCTTCTACTTTCTCCCTCTAGTTTCTAATATGGATCTCAATAAAAAATCAAGAAAATTGATAGAAATAGAGACAGAAGAATTTGGAGATAGTAGTAAAGGTGGTACTGATTCCAGAGGACGCACATCTAAGAATTACCGAGAGACTTCTGATTCTTATTTTCAAGATAGTATAGTAATTCTTAATAGTTCAAAAAATAACTAAATAGACCAAGGCCTTCAGAAGAAGATAAGTCAGGAAGCAAGCAAGTAGATGAGTGCCAGCAACTCAACAACACAGACAGATCCTTCTTCTAATGATTGCAAGTAACCTGCAACGTATGTCCTTACCAATACACTGTTTCTTTTTTCATTGATTTTGGGTCTTACTGTTCCTTTCCCACTATTTTTATTAATTTCCAATTAATTACAATTACTTAATGTTGCCTTCCAAAGAGAAATGGGAAGCTCAGCTGACCAGCCTGAAACTGGGTGCTCAGTGCCCTTTCAGGCTCCTCAGACAATGCAATGGGGCTCACAGGTGTCCTCCCACCACCATACTGGAGACCAACATCTCCCTGCAGCAGCAGCAGAGGCCTCAGGATACCCAAAGCCCAAATCTAGTGCTCAGATGGCACTAGATACCTGTATTTAGGGACTTGAATCAAGCTTAGTGTCTCCAGTGTCTGAAATAGGTCTGTCCTTATTGTACAATATGCTGGTACCTCAAAGATGTATATTGACATTTTCCATGTTTGAGAAATAGGGGTTTATTTCTTTCTACATGTTCTTATTTATTTCTAGAGCCACTTTTACTTATGGACCTAGCTGTGGTCTTTTTTTTTTTAATTTGTCTATGCTGACTTATTTTTTGGTTCTGCACAAATGTTGACAATAATAGTGGGCTCTCTGAAAAATCCTGTTATAATAAGGCTGATTTTTTTTTATTATAATGAAGATATTCTAAAGAGCATTGAAGAGATTTTTTCAAGCTGAATGCCTTTGGGTGAGATGTCTTTCAGCTGAGCAACACTGAAGCACATGGTGTACCAACTTTGCAGCTAGGGAAAGTAATTCAGTCTGCAGTGTCCCAACTCTGTTCGTAAACATTATATGAACGTGCATTCAGTAGCATGCAAATAAACTGGAAGCTGGAAAAGCTGAGGAATCAACTGTAAGGGACCCATTGCCTTAAAGTTGGCACTGATGGTTTCAGAAATGTTATGCAAAATATGTCTTTACACCATATTTTAATGTACTTTTCTCATCCTTCATTTAGAAGAAATCAAACAAGATTTTTCTTGGATTTTAATGATCCCTCATTCTTATCTGAATAGCTGGGTTTTACCACAGTAACAGCTATGGTCAAAAGCATGACAATTTTTGAAAGGGTAAAAAAAAAAGCTGACCCTTGAATAAAGGATCAAAAGCAAAATGTTAAATATATTCAATCTTTTCTAGGTCAGTTCATATTCTGCCCTTATTTTAAAAGTTAACATAGTTTCTACAGCAGCAGTCCAGAGATTTCGAATTTACATTCACTGCTACTTTAGATTTTGGACCATTATATTCTTATGTCTCATATAGGTGGTATTTTCTGTTAATAAATTTATTTTCATTAATTGCTTGTTGATTTTAGTCGAATGGCATGGATTTAAGCTGGCATAAGGCAAAAATGTTACATTTGAAGTATTATTTTTTTGTTGGGAGAAGTAAAGCTCTTAGGCATGGATCTGAAAAATACCTGTAAAAATATTGTTTTAATTCTGGTGAAAATGAGCTGAAGAAGTTTGGAGCTCATTCTCATAAACAGAATTTAAAATAATGCTCAATTACACTTTGCAGCCTGTAATATAACAACAGCTTGGAGAGCTGGGAAACAAGCTCCAAGAATTCACTGCATTTGTAATCATGCTGACTCAAATAACTCCCTCTGCAAAAGCCCAATCCTATGGCAATATGGGCAATACTAAAGTAAAATAATCAACATTTCCTTTTCATTAATTCATTTCCAATAGTAAACTTTTCAATTAAAGATGAATCTCATTAAATCCTATCTATGCAGTAAGGATGGAAAATAATATTTTACTAACCCGGGCTGATGAATAGCAGATACCTGAAAGCGACAGGAAAGCTCACATACGTATCTGACTTGATAGTGTTTAATCATAACCACCGTAGAGTCTCTCACACAGTCTGCAATTAACAGGAAGCAGCAATCAATAAGGATGTTCTCCTTTTCATCATTGCATAGCACAGAATTGCCCATGAGAGTTAATTTTGCATTATATATCTCTAATGCAGACTTTGATGATGGGTCAAGATCACTGTGCTGTCACTGGAAAGAAATATAGTGATGCTTTCATGCAGTAGGTGTCTGCTCATTAGGAATAGTCACTGCTAAAGAAGTTATTAATGTCATCTTCTTGATTGGCATAGCAAAATTCCAACCTCCGAGCTATTTTTTGCTCTCAAAAGATGTTAATATATGACTGTAGAACTCATTTCATATAAGAATGGATGAAAACAGATGAATGTCTTATCAGACAGGAGAGTAATTTTGTGTTTTTTCATTTCTTTCTGGCTCCTACTCAAGCAATAGATGGTCTTTAATTTTTAACAAATGACTTCTTCATAATTCTCCAAGAAATGTGTTCATTTTTAAAGTCATTCTATTTGGAGTAAATTGTCACAGAAGGATAATGGGCATTTCCTCCATTTCTCTTATTCTTTGTTTGTTTTGTTGGAAAAACTTAATTTAGTCACACACCCAACTATTTCTTCCATCTACTAAGTGCTCAAATACTGTGTCAAAACCTAAGAGAGAGGACAAAACAAATCTTTGCTACAAGATCTTCTACTACATTGTTTTCATAAGTAATAATATTCTGCACTGCAGCAAAAGGCATTAATAGCATTGCATTTTAATGTTATAATAGGACTACTGATGCATGTCACCACTCAGCACAGTTCATTATCTTGTGACTAAACCATGTGGCAAGATAAGCACAGTTTTACAGATACTTTTCTGAACAACTGAAGTACTTCTCAAGAGTAAAAAAACCCTACATTCTGTTAAAAGGCTTTGCTTGTCTTGCATTTTTCAGTGTTTTCTTTCTGAAATCCTACATACTCATTATATTCTTATTTTGAGACTTGAATGACATTCAAAATTTTCTACAAGATAACAAGGGAGTAGAGCAAAATAACAGCAAAGAAAAAGGCATATTAACATTTCCTCCATGGGAACATTACCCCTTAACAGCTTCACAGCATTCAGAACTATTTTGACAGAAGTAATCTGTGCTCCTTCTTCTTTTCATGCATGAATTAAAATTGTAATTAGCACATCTGTAGAAAAAAAATCACCACCTAATATACAAATGTCTGTCCAGAGATAACTTTTCTCCCTCCCTTGCAGTTCATTTCATAGTCTCAGTTCTTCCATGGCGTCAAGGAGACCAGTGAAATTTCATTAAAGTACCATTTCATTTCATTGTCTAAGTCTGTGGCTAATATTAGATAACAAAGTATAACATCAAATTTATCCTTGCAAGCATAGAGTCATTCAGAACATTCAAACTTATTTGAAAATATGGGAGGCTGCTTCTTTTTGTCTTTTCACAATTATCTCAGAAAGCATGTGGAATTTTTCTCCTGTGTTACAGATTACATCCATTGGAATTCAGGGTGTACTTTTCTTATGTCTGTTGATTGAAAAAATAGTGACATCTAAAATCAGAGGTACCTAAAGTGATGATGTGAACATTTCATGCCAGTACAACATCCGTCTCTTTCTTTACCTTACTCTCTCCATGCCCTGCCTCTGCTTATTCATGAGGCCACTCACTCTGTCAAATTGAAATTATGGGTTTTCAATGACTTATTTTAACATATCCACAAATAAAAATCAATGCTCCAAAAAAACTGAAGGATAATTTAAAGTCTTCTACTGACTGGTGAAATATTACCACAATATTAAACAAAGATGAAAATCAATGCAAAAAGTTTGCCTTTTCATTATTCTGACTGTGCATTCTTTCTGCAGCTAATGAAAGAAAAATACATTTTTTTAAAAAAGGCAAATTAATGACGAACAAAAGGAAAGGAATGACCAAAGTTATTTAGAAATATCTTCTTGGTTTACCTATAATGTTCACAACTATGTGTTTATCCAAATGCTTTGTCTTGGATCAGGCAATTAATTAAACTAGAGAAGATCTCAAGCAGGAAGAGTTGAGAGTCATTGATAGTATATGGCTGAAAATCAAATTTAACTCTGCTATTTTCCTTGAGACACTTTCCTCTGCTGCACTAGAAAGGTGTGAGATCTGCAGCTAGGCAATACAACATGCAACAAGTGGATGCAGCTCTCCAGAGCTGTTGAGAATATGAACATTTACCTACAATATTAATAATAATATTTCTCAACTCTAACAAAAGGATGATTGCACCTGAACATACATTAACTCCTTTGGACATACGCAAGCAAGCACTTTTATCCAGTCCATTGTACTTGAATGTAAGGGCTTCATCAGTTTTACAAGGAGAAATTGAAGCTGAAAAGAAGCATAGCAGAAATTGCAAGACAGGACGGAAAGGAGATCAGGACTGGGCATAAGCTTAAGGGTGAGGACAAGACAAAGTCAAAATATAACAAGAGGAAGGAGCAGCTTGCAATTCTATCTTCCTAATTTTGTACAAATCCTTCAAAGTTCCCAAACCATTTCCTCATTTCAGGGGCCCATTGGAGCTCTGTGTCGCTACTGATGTTGCCAATAACAGCAAGATATGAAAAATTCCTCAGAAAATTAGACCATTTCCACAGTAGAGACTAAATACTGGCTTACTGTCCCAAGCAGTGAGACCATTGGCTTCTGCAGATTACACAAAATCAAGACAGGCTCCATAGAGCCTCTTCTGGAAACACATATCCAAGTGCCAAACTCTCCCTTTTACACTACGGGACCTTTTTTCAAGATTTTTGGTCAGAGCTATGGGTCTAAGTCAGTGCCAAGGCATCTAAAGGTTAGAATTTGTCACAATATTTACAGAGAAAAATATACTTGGTGTATTTATCTCTCTTCCTTGTTAAGCAGTTTGAATCAACAGGCTGAATTTCTTAACAAAAACAGACCTCTCTCTGGCAGACCCAAGGGAATTTGCCTTTTGTGGAAATCACTTCTTGGCAGGAAGATTTTTTTGTACATTTTGACTAATGGGGCTGCATATTTCATGACACCCCAAAGGGCTGTTTTTTTCAGCAAACCTCAGTGCTTGAAATTCATTAAAAACCTCTTGGTTCTCATTTATATTGGTGATTCCAACAGTGAAATGCAGTCAGTGTATGTCTTCATTGCTGTTGGATTTCCAAAGACAGAACAAATTAACTGCTTACATAAGCAGAAGTATGGCCCTGTATGGCTATGTATGCAAAAGGTAGCTACACAGCCATAAACACTGTGGGTAAATTAAAATCAAAATTAAAGCTAGATCACAAATGAAGAGAAAAAATGTTTGAAACTGTGGTATTGTTACTAGCAAAAACCAGTGAAGTCCAGTTTTAGCAAATTCACACTTCTTAAAAATAAACCATTTCTTCCTTCAGCACTTTTTCAAATGTGTCTTGAAAGTATCTTATGCAAGATATTATTATTCCAGTCCAAAAATACAGACTACAGTTTGTTCTTTTGTACTACTTATACTTGAAAATGTGTTCAGTCTCTTCCTGGTCTAATAGTCTTAGAGTTTTACTTATAAAGAAGATGATAGACACAAAGTTAAGTAGACTCCACAGCTGAGGGGTCATTCACTTTTTCTGTGTGTTGCATGCCAAGAGCTTGTTCCTAAATTGTGGAAGCTCCAGTCTGACCAGTTCCTGTCTGATAATGTTTGGTCAAGATAAGCAGTGAAGATAACGGTTTGTGAGGCCCAAGTCCAATGCAGTTCAATGGCGTTAGTGATACAGGCAGGTCTGTAGATGTCTACTGGCAGAAAGTACACACTCTGAGACTTGAAGGCTTCATTTCAAAGAGAAAGGAAGTGGTGCACAGGCGTAGCTAGCCCTGTGCCTAAATCTCTTTCTAAAACTAGTACCACCACTAAAACTGCAAGTTTTCTTCTACCCTTTCACTCAGGGAGCAAAAGAAGGGAATTAAGTTTAGAGTAAGAGTCAACTCAAAGAAAAAGACACTTAAATTTAGATGTCTGTATGTAGGTGTGTATCTGCGAACTAGATGTCTGATCTCCTAATTCACTTGTTCATATATAGGCATGTAGGCCATTTGAGAATCCTTTGGCCATCTCACTCGACCCTCAGCTGCCATTTCAGAAAGACAAAACTCTCCTGAAGGTCTTGTGTCATCATCCAGGCTTGTGAAGACGCCTGTGAGGCACATGTGGGTCTAGGTGCTTCTATCTGGCGAAAATGAGTCCAACCTCAGGTCTCCATCAATTACATCCAGAGCTTAGATACCTAACCTGGAGAGACGCCTACCTTCTGGGGCTCAACTCATCACAAGGAGTTTCATGGTCTGCGATTCTCTGCCTTCTCCCAGGTCAGTAGAGGCCCATCTTTAGGCAGGCTAAGCCTAAAAGCAGAATGGCAGCGATCTGACAGGATCAAGAGGGTTCATCCTGCGTGTGTGACTTTGGTCACAGACATACAGTACATGGTGTTTCTTTATCTTCGGTTCTCTTCAGCAAAATTAACAGCAGTAAATTCACAGCTTATAAAATGATTCTTAAAGTATCCTCTACTCCCGAAAGAAACTTTTTGTAAGGATTGAGTAAAGGAATTGGATGAGAAGGTGTATCATATTTTCATACATGCAGCCTATCTGTCAAAAAAAGTAATAGTGTTGCAAGTAGTAATAACATCTGCACTATATCCGTTAATACCAATGAAACTTAACAAACTGAAGTCTTTTCCTAAGTCTGGAGAGTACCTCTGTAAGGTTAATGGAAATGTTATAAATGGAAATGAACATTTCAGAAAATTGGTTTGTCTCACTCCTTTATTGAACCATATTCAGATTGTTATAGCACTGTCTCAGGTAAAATCCTTATTGTTCTAGATGTCAAACTAATAAATGAGATTTTAAGGAGGGAATAATTGAAAGGTTATCAAAGAGGGGAAGACAGGTTTTGAGTTTTCTGGGTGTACAGCTTAGAGAAGAAGGTAGATTAAAACCAGAGCTGTACATCTTTTCCACACGCCATTGTTCTCCATTCAAACATACAGAGATTTGCTGCTGAAGTAACTATATTAATTTTTGGAATAAACATCTTCCATTACCCTTAAAACAATAAAGCAAACAGCAATATAGGACCAGTAGTGGAACTATGGAGCTCTGGTCCTACAGTACTAATTTCCAGAACATTCATTTTATATATAATTTTTTTCCTGACTGATTGATTTATTCATTCTGGGGGTTAACAGGCCAAAGCAGTCAGCTACAGACCACAAAGTACCAGGCAATTCTCAAATCTTTATTTTAACGCTAGACTCATGAGGACCTAATTTTTCCAGTGTCCTGAATGCCAACACTGACACTGCACATGCAACTGCTCTCTTTGTTCACAATAGGTAGCAGGAAGAAAGTCTGACCTTTATGTATTTGGGCAGGGGTGGGGGCTTGCAGGACTGTTGGCACCTGGATTCTTCACTAAAAACATATTACTGATTCAAATTCCCTATCTTATATATTAAGAAAAAAATCCAGACCTGCCACAGGTGAAATTTGTCTGTTAGATCTATCTATGACAAGCTGGAAATGCATTACAGAAAGAGGAGGAGATTAGAAAGGAGTTCTGCAATGCAGTGACAGGGCCATTTTGCTGTTGTATTACTGTTTCACCTTCCTACTAGCTTGGAGCTCTGTTCTCCTGAGGAATGAAAGCGCAATGAAAGAAGAGAAATTTAGGTTAACACTGAAGACAGATCAGATGCAGGAATCCCCTTCTCCACTAGAAAGAAACAAAATGCTTACTCTGCATTTACTATACATAGAGTTTGTACAGTTTCTGAATATATTAATCTCTTTGTAGATATTCTAGCCTATAGTTGTATTTCAGAGTGGCTCTGAGTCTTTAAACTTGCTCAAGAGACCAAGAGCTGAATGTTTTCATGCTGCAGTAAGCCAGTCTTCCTCACTATTCTGTGTCTTGACAAAGAGTTTTGGTTCCACTTTATTTATTTAGAAGACATTTGGAACAGTTGTGTGAGGGAGGGGTAACTAGACTAAGTGGTTTCACTGCAACCTGATAAATAAGTGAGAATGATATTAGGGGGTCTATATTATTGTTATATAGATAATGAATTTGAGTCTTCATTTGCTTATGACTGAAAGCACAGATTTGTAACTTTAAATCAATTTCCACATCTGGAGGGAAAAAACATGAACTAGACCTGACCAAGAACTACGAAAATGTCCTCAATTCCAGATATACCAAGTTGCCTAAGGATTTCTAGGCAACCCAGAGCCCAGCTGGACGAGCAGTAGCTGCTACTCTGCCAAGGATGTCTGGAATACAGAAGACCTAGACCAATGGCCACAGTCCAAATGCACAGCAGATATCTAATAGTTCAATATATTGGGGATATACTGGCCCTGCTTTGCCCTTTGTGTAATCAGTTTGCAGTGCTGCATATCACTTCTGTATCTTCTACACACAGTAATATGGACATGTTCTGCATAGGCACAGTGAATCTAAGGAAGACCCGAAATTTTGTCCCTTTCCAATCTGCAAGCAGTTATTGTGTGGTAGCCCAAGAAAAATGAGATTCC
Source organism: Tinamus guttatus (assembly GCF_000705375.1). The sequence continues at coordinate 116,677 of NW_010584744.1, read as the reverse complement.
CAGACTGGTGAAGATGGAACACTGGGCAGAAGGGAAGAAGTAAGAAGAAATTTAGTGCAGAGTTAGGGTCACAGACATGAAGGGAAACTGAAGCTCCAAGACCAAATTCTTCGTATATCACACATACATGATAACATATAGGCATTTTACATTAGACTTTCAATGGATGAAGACAAAATGTGTCTGAGAGCTGGAAGAGCTCTGGGTCTCCCACTTTCATGTATCAGTGCTCTGACCTCAACCTGTTGTGTAAAGGATGAGCACTTTCAACACAGAAATTGTTTTTTCTGTAGACTGAGTGAAAAAAAACTATTTTAGGTGAGCAGTGTTTGCTCTCTGTACATCATCAGAGATATCTTACTCAGTATATTGATCAGATAAATTGCTTACTTTAGGAGGCTGAGTAGGTAAAGCAATGCTTACATTAAACACCAGTAAGTAGATTGTACCTTCAAGACTTTCTCAGCAGTGCTAAACTCCAAACTCTCTCCTTTCTATAGTATTGTCTTGTAGCACTAGGTCTTACAAGAGTTTATCTGAAGCACATGACAGATGTAAAAAAACCCATTATTTTCAAATAGTAAATATCAAAATAGTTTGTCTGCTTACAACAAAGTCTTTTTTATTATTTTATTTTAAATCTGCTGTCACATATCGCTTGTTCACAACATCATAAAATGTATGCAGGGGGATGTCTCATGTAATCTGAATGTCTAATACACAAAGCATTTGCTTTCTGCAGTGCTCCACATCTGAAAAGTAAAATTGTGACTCTAATGCAGGAGAAAGAGAAGAGATTTTATTCTTTGTCTTACTGTTTCAAGGAATTATGACTAATATTTAGTTAATGTTTATACAAAAGCTCTGAAATGCTCTATCAGTACAATGCTGTAATGTTTCTGTGAAACCTTTTTCATGTAATTTCAGCTAAGCTATAACACCATTGTAAGCTTATATTATACAGAACATCACAGAGAATTTGGTGAGTCTTCATGTCACATGCGTGTAATAAACTTGGATATTGAATGGTGCTTCTTTGCTTCTAAAAGATCAGCACGCTATTATTGATAACAAAGAATTATTTGAGCTGAGCCTTTCTCATCCCTTTTGTAGTCACTTAATCTCTTGTACTGATGCTGTTTTTGTTTAACAGAAAAATGGCTTTGATATTAATCCCTGCCAGTTTATATGTTGCAGCTGACAATGACATCTACTGCAATATCTTTAAAGAAATGAGTCGCCTGGAGTTTTCCATTTCAGATAATAAAACTCTGAGCAACATAAGATTTCTGACATATGCTTCAGATACTGTACTCCTCAGAAAAAATGATGATTCACATCCACACTAACATTATGTTGTCTCTAAGGCCTGTGAGTGAGGATTACAGGGTATGGATAATTATGTTTATTCAATTTTCAGATTTTCTCAATGGTCGTTAGACCATGGAAAAAAAGTTACACTTACTCCAGTATTAATTCCCTTCTAGAAAAAAAAAAGTAATTGAGTGGTTACAGCACAAAAGGAGACTCAAGAGAGGGTGAAATCTGCCATGGTGCATTGTGTATTACAGTCTCTGTCTTCTTTCTAACAGGATCAGGAGGAAACATTGAAAAAGTAATCATATTAGCATCAAATTTATCCAATACTTTTTTCCTGTGTTTGGAGTATTCCCAATTTATTGGGAGTTCTGATAAAATCTTTTTGTTTTTCATGTGTGAAGCAATCCCATTGTTCTCCCTTGTAGATTCCCATCTGTCTAGTAATACATGTCCTTTTTAACAGCATTTCTCTTAGCAAGGTTTACATGGTTTCTCTCCTCTATCTGGATGTTTGTACAACCTATAGATCATTAGGCTCTGCTGCTTTTGAGTCAAGTCCAGTTGAAAAGACCAGCATCCCTCTCTCTCTCTCTCTCCACACAAACAGTGATCACATATGCTTAATTTCTTTAGAAATTGTGCAGAAAATGTTAACATTTTTCAAACTTGCACAAAAAATACACCGAAAATATGAACAGTATAAACTGTTTAAATGTTGTTTCGATGAGTCAGTAGCAAACTTGAGCCAATGATTATTTCATTGAAGGTTGTGTGACCATTAAAATACTGTATTCTTGTCTAAAATTTCAGAATGCCTCTTCTTTTGCCTTCAGATGACCTTCTGTGAAGAATAAAACAACCAACTTTACTTTGATCATATCTTCAGTGGAATTGTGCTTTCAGAGAAAGATCTTTGGTCTTTTGAAAACTGATATTGTCATGGCAAATGCAGCAACTCAAAATTGAATATCAAATTGATTAATACAGAGAATATGGTACTGATTGTGATATTTATTTGATTTATTAAAGCCTACTAGGTGGTTAAACCTTGAGGCATTTTTTTAACACAAGTGAAAATTTGGGCTCCTTTGTTACATGAAGAGTATTCTAGTTATTCATCACAGGAACCAGTGTCTCATAGTCACCATGGGAAAAAAAAAAAAAAGGCTTTCAGCAGCTTCAGAGAACTTCATGATAAACAATAGTAGCAAGTGTTTGCTTTGCCGATAGAAAATAAAGAAATGTTTGGACATGTATTACCATATCTATCTGAGATATGTCGTAAAGCAGTTAGTGTTTTTTTATGTGTAGTTGGTGCTAATGTGGTTAATAAAAATTATGTGCAAAAAAAACATTTAGGTGTCCCGATGCTTTTTAAATTTCTCCTTAATTTCTTACTATTCAACACTGCAAGCCCACTAACAGAATCCAATTTTTGAGCACCAGAGTTGGATGACTGAACATATTATGGTATTATGCAATACCTCTTCAGCCTCTGCAATACCTTAGTATGGAGTTTGGAGAATATTATATAATTATGCCATTGATTCATTTACTTATGCTCATTAATTCTGGCTACAGAGATTATGCTAGCAATGAGACTTTGACATTCACAGAAATGTAACTTCTGCAATTCTGCAGCACATTGCCAATTGCAACCAGCGGTTTTCCAGAAATGACAAACTTGCTGTTTCAGCAACACGTGGTGATAAACTGAATTAGTAGTGCTAAAAGTGGCGAAAGTTTTTCTCACATGTTAAAAAAATGTATTTTGTTTAATATATAAGAATATTGCAAAAGATTGCAAAGAATAGCCTTTATTATTTGCTTTTCTTTTGGGTCAAATATCTCTGAAAGATGTTCAAATGAGCTCCGACTAGCCACAGAGTGCTGGCTGGGGTTCGCGTGCTCCTTTGGCATTTCACTTGCAAAGACTTGGAACCTGGCAAGTGATCTTACAAGGATTTCTATTGTGATGGATATTTCTTTCAATATTTCTTTCCATAGCTTCATATTTCTGCATAATCTATCCGATGCTAAAGCCTCTGTCCAGAATTCATGCTTTTTATTTCAGATTGTAGCAAAATTTTGAGCAGAATTGGCTTCAGACTGCATCATTTTAATATTGCAAAACAAGAAAGTCTTAGAAATCCAGAAGGTATCTTCTTTGTTATTTTCTGGAAAAAAACATCATATAGAGATCTTATCAGCAAAAAGTAGAATATTGCTGTGCTTCCCTGTTTCTGCTTTTCTAATGTCCTGGGACTCAAAGCTTATGAAAACATGGTACTATGGTTATAGTTATCTATATATGTAATATGGTTCTTCCTTCTACCCTAAATTGTATCAAGACAACTTCTTCCCTAGAGTTTTCTGACCTTGCAGATACAATATTGTTTACATGGATGGCTTCTGATCCTGAACAGCATTTGTCAAGATAAACAGGTTAAGCTTCATAAATCTGAGACAGCAGCTCTAACTTTTCAGATAACACAGGATTTCATTCACTCTGAAAAATGGGATTATACCTAATACAGCTTTGCATCAATCTAAAAATAAGTAAGCTCGAAGACATCAGTTCTTTTTTCCTTTTGACAATACAACTGAGCAACGGCTTATTAATTTTACATAAATGGTTCACATGGGACCTCAGAACCGAAGACAAAAGCCTCCCTTTAACTTCTTTTGACTTTGGATTAGGCTCTTGGAGTAGAAATCTACCTTTTCTTTTTCCTCAAATCTTTTTATTCCCTGTATAGATGCTTTCTGTTATCAATAACTAACTGGTTGCCTAGTTTTACATCTGTATCCAGCTGACATACAAGCAGGGGAACAGAAAATCTAAACACAACACTAGGGTGAATTTGAATGATTGTGACTGATGAGCTAAATGAACTTCAACTTTGTGCATCACTGCCATTAGTAATTCTATAGTGGTGTAAGAAAAGATTTAGAAGTTGCAAATTCAGCAGCATAGCTAAAATCTATGTCCATCAATACACATAAGTTTTGTGTGGAAGTCAACAACCAAATGTAGTATTCAAATGCCAACTGAGCAAGAGGGAAAGCTAGTTAATGTGCAGCGTACTTAGCAGTTGTTGGGTCCTACTACCATGATGATGAAGCACAGGAATTAAAAAGATACAAAGAATTCTGACTCCCTCAAGTCAGAATCAAAGTGTTTCTGCTTTAATATCACCTGCAGATGCTCCAGTAGTTTGAAAGCAATAGTTATTTGCCACTGAATATTTAGCTGCTCTTAAAACAAATCAAAGCTTTATGTTGTTTCTATATTCTTAAAGGTCTGTTTAATATGCAATTCTTGTCTGGGAGGATACTTTTCAGCACTAATAATTTCAGTGTCCTTTCCATTTTTCTTTGCATTGAATATGTTCTGATTTTCATTGTGACTTGTTTTATAAAACAGTCCACAACTGTTATTTCTATGGTAAGGTCATGACTTCTCTTGGATTCCAATCCTGGAACTGTAAACTGGAGTGACAAAAATGTTTGTCTAGAGATTTCACAGTGGGTTTGCATACATGGCTCATTAAAGTTACTCACAGAAGAAGTCATACTCTAAACAGAGAAGACAGACAAAGGGAAGGGGAATTGCAATATCTCATCCATGTTGTATAGACTGAAACAACGAGAGATGAAATAACTTTCATAAAGTTGACAAAAAAGTGAGTTATGAGCTAAATGCACATCTCCTGAGTTTTAATCCATTGTCTTCTCTACAATGTTGTCTTCCCTTGAAAGCTGATATTCACAGTTTTTCTTTAACTGCAGAAAATCTGGACAGTGTCAACATTTGCCAGAAGTCCTATGCTGTGTTCTCTCAGTTTGGATCTGTTTTCCCTAGGTTTGTACATCCTCCAAGAATATCCAAAGGCTTTCCTTTTATAGTAAGAGAGATCTGAAAAGTGGAAATGTTCTTTCTTGAGAATGTCCTGATGAAACTAATTGCAGTTCAAACATGCCTCCATGGAGGCCTAACAAACCATGGCAATTCTGTCTGTTTCCAACTTTCCAAATCTCCAATATCTTGTTGGAGATAAGAGGGATCACACTTATTTGTAATATGATTGCTTGTTTTGGGGAATGAATTCCATAAAAGCTCCAAACATTTTAACAGCCATCACCACATATGCTTACTAACACAATTTTTCTTGAATGTGTATGTTCTTTGCTCAACTCCTTTCACTAGATTACCCCAGTTTGGGCATACCTAGTACACAGCTCAAGGAGTCTGAGTTTGCTCTGATGTCTGAATCTCTGAATGGGACTGACTGATCTTTGCTACTTGTGGGAGAATGTTTTCTCCAAAACGAAAAGCTTTTTCGGCAGGCTACCTGACTACCAGACTACTCAGATAATGAAACAGAATGCAAAAGAATCCCCTGGGAGCCGATATTCAAACTGGGGTGGTGTCCCATGGCTCTTCAGATAGAACAAAATGTATGGTTCAAAGGTATGGAGGGAGTCTGCAGCCTCTCCCTGATCCTGTGATCACCCATTCAGATAGAACAAAATGTATGGTTCAAAACTATGGAGGGAGTCTGCAGGGAGGGAGTCTCTCCCTGATCCTGTGATCACCCACGCACCACTGCATGGCCAAAAGGCAGGCATCCTGTCTTGTGATAGTCACACTCAATCCTGCAGAAGAATAAACAGGTAAGTCAAACCACAGGGCAAATATACTCCCCTCACATAAACAGACATGCATTATTCTCCTAACGCCTTTGGGGAATGCACTTTCAGTCACAGGGTTGAGGGGAGATAAACTCCTAGAATAATTTATTCTCTGGTCCCTGACTATATCTGAAGATCCTTAGAAAAGGGAAGAGACATGAGCTGAAGATGAGATTAATTACTCTGGCGAATGGTGTCTTCCTAGGAGGACAAACTTGCACTCCTGATCTACACCGTGGAGCAACATAACTTTAAAATCACATGCAAATTAATGGCTTCAGTTCAACTTTCTCTCAGCAGTTTCACACATATTTGTGCAGAATTCAGCAATTCATTTTCATACATTAACATAAATACAACTAAATAAATTTATGTCATAATCCAGCTATTCATTTGCTGCAGGAGAGTGAGATAAAGAACAGAAGAAAATGTTAAGAACCACAGGCAACTCCAGTTTACAGAGAAAATGCTTTCCTATCCCTTTTTTCCTGGTCTACTTCCTCAACCCATATAAATTCATCCTGTATTCAAGTGGCAGGATCCACAGATGCAATTCAGTGTTGTACCATAGCACATAAGATTTAAGTGGACAATAGCAACAGGTTAGATCCACAAAGTTCCACTGACACACATAAAGAAAAACTACTTTGGTATGTAAAAATCTATGAATTAGGTGAGCTCTCCTTGCATGAGAGAGTCTCCAAAGAAGAGACAAAGAATCATCTTTGTTGCCTTTCTCTGGACTCAGTCTAGTAAATCCATGTCTTTGGACCTGGATCCAGCACTCCAGATGTGGCCTCACCAGAGCTGAGCAGAGGGCAGGATCACCTCCCTCTATCTGCTGGCAATCATCTTTCTAATACAGCCCAGGTTGCTGTTAGTTTTCTTCTCAATGAGGCCACATTGCTGGCTCACAGTCTACTTGTTCACCAGAAACCTCAGGTCCCTCTACACAAAGCTGCTCTCCATCTGATCCCCCCAAAGATAATCAGAAAGCAGCAGTCAAATGTCTTTGACCCCTTCTTGGGATACTGGCAAATCAAAGAGTGAATAAGCCATCACATCATTCAGTTGCTTTCAAAAGCTCTTAGATACGACATTGATGAGTGTTACATAGACCCTCTGTGATATAAACTTGTTGTTAATACTATATTTAATTATATCAAAAATGTCATGTGAGGGATGATTTAAATATTTCAGTAAATAGATAGATTTATTTGTTCCTACTTCGATTTGGCTACATTTTCATTTCAAACTTTTGTCAGCCATTGACTTCATTTTGATCTTAATGAAATAAATAAATCTGAAAACCAAATAAGACTCTACTTGTAAATTAGAACATGTGCAATAAAAGCAGGCTTTTTGTGTTTGCAACTGAACATTGTCAGTGTAAGAAAGAATCACCATGAGATTTGCTCCTGATAAAGACTAAAATTTCAATAAGCAGAAGAATATTACCTCCCAGAGAAGGAATTTTTCCATTAGGAATGGGAATGAACAATATTATATAATTTTGTTTACTTCCAAAACAGTAATTGTTTGGATCATGGAAGATTTACGTTAACTTATTTTCTTTGCAAGTCTTATTACTCTGAAGAAGCTCTGCCACATACTCACATTTTATGGCTAAAGAGGTGTCATCTGCCGTTCATATATAAACTCATATATATCTAATTCTCCATATTCTTCAGTATTTATTGGCATGATGCACAGAATAAGATGCTTTTCATACTAGAGGTTACTTTTTATAATTAGGGGTAGATTTAAGGCTTCTGAGGAATAAACCACAGAAAATAGTCATGATTGCAAATGTTCAGGAAGTTGAAAACATTTGATTGCTTTGGGGAAAAAAAATCAATGTATTTGAAAAGAATAGCAGGATAATCAAGCAAGTCATGTTTTACTATTCTACTCTAAAAGCCTTTTGAGTTTCCAGTACAGAAAGCATTTTATGGATCATCAGGCTATTATCTGTGGAAGCAAAAGAGAAAAAATACTTTTGTCTAGAGACAATGGGCTTGATTCTGATGTCTTTGGAGCAACAAAAATATAAGTGAGTTTGAATTATATTTTTGCTTTTTATTCTACAGGCACCATTTTGGAGTCCCAACTTGCTGCTTACAAAATATTATTTGCATATATCAGTTCAATAAACAGACATCTGGCTGTTAAATCTGCTGGGAAGTTTGGAGGTGCTGAATAATGCTTGTATATCTAATAAATACAGGGTTATTGTACTTCCTAGATCCATAACATGTCAGGTCCTCAGAGTTCATAAGATTTTTCATTTGTAAATAATTGCTGTTGAAGTGGAGGTTGGGAAATGAAGCCAGAAATGAATTGATGCTGGCTCTAGTTTGTAAACAAGACTCCCTTGCCATGCTAACTTGATTGTCTCTGTTGTTGTTTCCTTGGCTTGGTGTTAATCTTGTTCAATTAAAGTAACCACAGTGAAATTAAAAGGCTGATTGCATTTGGGAAGGCATATTTTCCCATATAAATCCAAGTTCTTAACAAGATAGTCTGGGTTGTTCAAATTCTTGTACAGGTAACTTTCTGTTCGAAGGTAAAATGTGGTTGTATGTGTCCAACAGATATGTTAGAAATGTTTATTTCAGTGTTTGATTCTGACTTCATTAGAAAATTCAGAAGTAGAACAACTACAGAATGTGGTCCTCTAAATGTGCTCATACTGGTTAACTATTAGATAGACTTTTATAAATAAAATTGTGATTTTTGAGCATACAAGGCAAGAGAATAAAGTTTCATTCTGATCTTTTAAGTCAAGCTAAAACTTACAGAAAAGAGTGCGTCCAGGAACTAGTCAAGATCATTTCTACAAATGGAAGGAAAAAATATATGGATCAAACAAATGGAGACACACACTGTTACATGCAGAAAGGGTGTAATACACCCTAAAAGGAACAAACTTCTGTAGGGAACTAAGGATTTCTTGTTTGTCTAATGAGTATAGTAGTTTAACAGTGTAGCCCAAATTATTAGGCCAGTTTCAAGAACATACACTCAGCCCAAGCTGTACAAATAAATATCAATAATTGTTAAGTAAGAAAAGAAAAAAGAAGTAAGATAGGAGCAAATAAGAAAACTTACTTCTATCTATTGCTTTTCCTTGGACCTATCTTTGCTCTTCCAAAGTCCATTTGGCTGACAGCACCATCCTCTTCTTTCAGTGCAGAGGGATATATTTGACAACATGTCATTACCTCTTTGAGGCCCTCGCTAGCAGGCGTATGACCCTAGCACGGTGCTAATGGGGATCTGTAGTAGATCTCCTATGCCAATCTGTCAAAATGCAACTTGTTTAAATAGAAAGGAACATTTTGATAAAATGTTTTGGGAAAAATAGTTTGACATTTAAATCCTCCTAAAATCCAGGAGGAAGTATGTTTGTTTTGTGGGAGCTTTGTGTAATGGGAAAAACATTTAAAAAATCCAATTGTTCAGCTCGTGAGTGTCCACTAGAAAATTTCAAACTCACATATACTCTTTCCTGAATTTTATATTTCTGTTCTAAAAAAAAAAAAAGAAAAAGGAAAATAATCTAGAGAAAGACATTTTCTAATTTCAGTTATTGTTCTAATTTTAACTATTTTCCTTCTGTCAGTGACAGAAGTCCTTGCTTTTTTCATCACATGAAGCAACCCAGCCAAGCCATGACTTTCTAGCTGGCAGTGATCAGCTTTGCCGCCCTTCTGCATCTGCTGTAGGAGTCTGCTTCCGATTCATCTCTCAGTTGATCCATTAGGCTTGGATCCAAAGACACAGCTTGTTCTTCACATTCTTGATTTGCCTTTATTACATAGATGTTACAAATGGTATCCCTGTGTGTATGTCAAATCCTAAATTATACCCTATTCTACAGGTAGTTTGAATACAGCAGCATGTTTTTGACTGTATGCGTGTCTGCAATGCATACATTACATTTGATTGTATGCATGTTCTTCTACTCAGAGAGTAATCTACACTGAATCCAGCAGACAGTTTTCCATGTCTTGTTCTTTCATGCATTGTCAGAAAGAAAAAAAAAAAAAAAGAAAAGAAAAAGCTTATCCGGGCTGGCTGAAGCTGCCAGACCTTGGATACACTGTCCAGCAAATACCAGCTGGTTCCAGGTAAGCTAGAGAAATGTGGTGATAAAGGGAAGTGAAGGGGGAAGCCTCTCCCCACCCTCCACCTCTGCCCAGAGAAATATCTGGACCTAAGCTCAAGCCTGTTTATCAGGAGGAATTGCTTGCTAGGACAGATGTGCTTGTCAAAAAGACAAAGGATGACAATTGTTTGCTAGATGAGGTTTCTAGCAGCCAGTTTGGAAAAAAAACACTGTGATCTGTAGCAGCCAGCACTAACAAACTACACCAAATTGCTGCCAGTGCAATTCTGCTCCAATCTAAGATGAATAGGGAACAAATCATTCTTTTTCACATTTAAGATTTTTAGACCAAGTGAAATTTATTCTGCACCCTTAATTAGGTATCTCATCATGCTTAGGCTCAGAAAGAAATCTCCTATGTCTCTTCAGCAATTAATGTAAGTGCCAAGTAATCATTTCCCTCTATCTGATAAAAGTCAAGTGGCTTTATATAAATGTCAGCAATCATCTTGGTTCCTGCTATTTCTTTTCACATGGGACGTCCTTTCTTGTCTAACACACAGTGACAGACAGGAGGTTTGATTCTTCTTTCCATCTACTTGTTCCACCAGGAGGTCTCTACTGTCCCCTTAATCTCTTGGAGAAGGAGGTTTGACTTGGCCAAAATAATCAAAATGTCCCTGTTTGTTTTATCAGGTGTTGAATTAATACCTTTTCTACTATCCTACAAAACCAGTGACTGCCTGAACTTTAAGCCTTCTTGGATAGCAACATGAAGAAAAGGAAGTGGATATCCCTTGGGGGTGTCCCTTGGGGCTGTAAGTATTCCCCAACACCTGTGGCTTCTCTCAAAATACTGAACTTTTGCCCTGTTCTCTGCTACCCTTCTTTTTCATCATTTTACATGCATTCACAAAACTTCCTGCAATACAGCACAGAAAATATGACCTCTCTAGTCTCTGATATTACAGATTACACAGCTTCAGGGTCCTTTATAGTTAAAATTTTAGGGGATGGGATCCCTTTTTCTTTTAGCTGTGCACATTGCTTAGTCCAAAATCATGGCAATTGCATGAAGAGCAAATAAGCGCACATCTCTGTCATTATTTACCACCACTGTCTTCAGTGTGAGAGAAGATGCTTTGGCCTGTGGAAAATAAATAGACCACAGCTCCAAGCACCAAACACCAACGTGACTTTCTCTATCACTGCTCATTACCAAGCAGTCAAGCAGTTGATGCTGTTTTGGCTTATGGCCATCTTCTATTGCATGGGCCTACTTTCTCTGATGGATTTTTATTTCGTGATTTAAGGATTTAGCTATACCTGGATACATGGATATATTGTCTAGATATAGCCTATATCTATACAATATGCCATCATGCAGAGGTACATGAAACTGACATTTCTGAAAATAGTAGCTCTGGATTTTGAAGCAGGGGTAGGTTATTCCACCTGGGCTAGTTCACAGTCTGTTTTCCAAGATGCCTTCTCTGTATATCACCAACGATGATGTGTAGATCAAGGCAGCACAGCTCTTTGCCCAATATTGAACTGAACAATGCAGACAAATCTGAATGCAAGCAATGTGCAGCATTGCCTGCACACACTGCTATTGTTTGTTACTGTTGCTCATACACCAAATTTTAGATGGAGGTAGAGGAAACTTACTAAATGCTAAAGAACATACCAATTCTGAAACAGTAAAAACAAAAATATCAGCAATAATTATTTGAATGACCTTTGCCAAATTCAGATTTAACTTTCAAGACATGTTTAAAGGTAAAGAACAAAACATTCCTTTAAAATTCTGGCTTTCCATAGGTTGTTACAATTACTAGAATTATGCTCAAGAAAATAGCAGCATATTGAAACACCTTCAAAAATGCAGTTTTGCAAAAATACTTTCCATTGAAGTACACTTAAGCTTATTCATTTTAAAAATCAAATGTGTGAAAACCTTCATCCAATTTGTAGTAGAATGTCTTCAACATACAGAAAAAATGGTGTGTGAAGGTGCATACAGAGAAAAATATATACTGGATGTACTTTAAAATCAAAAGCCACAGTTCCCAACTACTCTAGAACAGAATAGCAAAGAGTTGAATTCATACTGGTCAATATTCATGCAGCCGAAACCACACTTAATTCCTCATAGTTAAGTTAGCAAGAAAGATGACACCTTTTAAGGCTTTTGATGGGTTCACATACTTTAATCACCTTTGCCAAAGAATCTTAGAGGGAAACCAGGTGAAGACAAGCAATTGAGAGATAATTAGGCTTAGGTAGAATGTAAACTGTCTAAATATGACCTGCAAAGAAGTTAAATAAAGTCTCTAACAAGTAATTTATTGATCACAAATATCTGGAGTTTCCAGAGGTTTTGCAAAGATCAAAACCAGCATTTCCTAAAGATGCACAAAGATTAGCTTAGGTTGCATCAGTTCTATGGATTTTTCCGTATACATTACATATATGACTGGGTGAAAAATGAATGACTTGATCTGAATGAATGGTGATTGACATCTTCCAAGGAGCACAAATTTAGCATTTCTTATGAAGCAGCTGTATATAAAACCAAAGTTAAGCAATTTCCCAAGCAGTCAGAAACAAGGGTTATTATTTTAATTGTTATAAAGGTAATCTATTATCTTACAGAATCTGTGATCCCAGCAGTAAAAAGGAATTTTTCTTCCTTACGAACATTTTTCATGAAAATCTGAAATAAACTTAATGGCACTCTCCTTGCCACCTCCCCTCTGTGTAAGAGAGAAAGAACCTGCTAAAAAAACATGTTTAATACTGTTTTACTAGCTAGACTCAATAAAGTAACTAAAAAGTAGGGAAGGAAATATAGAAATAAGTGTTTGAGGAACAATACAGAATATTGAATACCTGAAAGTTTGACATTTGTCCCCTCAAGCTAAGTGAGAAATGATGTTATTTAGAAAGCATCTGAAAAGCTCATACATGGAGGTAAGTACTTCAAGCCAAGTTTTCCTGCTTCTGGATCCACACGTCGATAAGCATTTTTCTGGATAAAGTCCTGTCTCTATTGCATTTGCCATCCCAAGAGATGCCAACATACATCATAAAACATGACCATATGCTACTGAAATAGCATATGAACATGTTTTGGAAACAAACAGTTCTCCTCTGGAGTGAAACACTGAGATTCAATTTACACTGCAGTTTTCAGCTATAGTTTTGTCAACCAGAACATGGAAAAGCAGTTTTCCTATGCCAACAGATCCCCAGGTGCTGGTACTGCCAGGGCATGGCACTTTCGTTGGCTTAGTTGCTGCCCTCCAGGACGATGCTGTCAATCTCCTGGCAGAAAAGAGCTCCTTCTATCAGCTTAGAGTGATTCTCTGTGACGGGCCTGTGACTTGGCAGGACTCGTGTAACAGAGATCAGCTCTAAGCATGGAAAATTCCAGCCCTAAAGTAAATGATTTGATCAAGTTATGAGCTAGGGAAATTTCAAGAGGCACACATAAGGAAGGGGTCAGAGCAGAAGCCAGAATTCAGCACTTATTATACAGTACGCTGTCTGCCTGAGTTACAAAATGAACTTCAGACTTACAAATACATTATTCTGCCGAGCACCATTAAAAAATAAAAAAGATTGACTGGTAATAGTATTACAGAGTAGTTATTAAACTTAAAACTAACACAATTATTAGAAATAAAATGCAAATTTTTACCAAAGAAGATGAACAGTTTACCACTGAGATTGTATCAATGACTGCAGCAAAATCTTTATCGTTAAATGTTTTTTTTTTAAATTGAGATTGCACATTTATCTAAACAGCTAAGCTCCAGTTCAAACAGGAATTAACTCAAAGTCTTATGGTCTGAGTTATGCAAGTCAGACTACATAATTTCAAGTGTCCCATTACCACTGGTTAATCTATTGATTCAATTATATATGATGTAACTCATAGAAATTCTTAGTCTGAAAGAATGGAGTCATGATGAGTCATTTACATTTTTAAAGTGCTAGGAGAAAACTGAAAAGTTAGAAATACTGTAGAAAGCATTAAAGAACAAAATAGGGAAAAATGTGAAGGATACAAAAATTATGAACTCAGCAGTTAATGCTATGGTCTGTTACCTAATATGGAGACAGCTAACACTGAATTACATAGCCTCGGGCCCACTAGCCTTCCTGTGCAGGTAATTTCCCTAACTGCACTGCTAGGCTACTCTGCTGTTTTCGGTTCCCAACTCTGTATCTGTGGCCTCACAAAAATTCTCTTTTAATGGGAAAAGACAAAGGTGCTCCCCCTACCCTTAAAGGGTAGAATACTTCTCTAATGGGACTTGAGGAAATTGTTTCCTCCTTCAAGTAGACAGAAAATCAAATTAGGCAAAAGATGGTCCTTGGCTTCTCCTTCCACTCAATTTTTAAGTGACAGGTCTTCTGGTTGCCCTGATTTGCAATGGACCCAGCCAAGGTGATGAGGATCAGGTGTATTCTGACTCCTACTAGGAATAATGCAAGGCAGTGAACATTTTGAAAAAGGGCTTCTTAACTATGTCAGCTGCATGAACAAGCCATTGAAAACAAAAGGAGTGAGAAACCATTATTCAAATAAACATATTCTTGTTAGGTTTGCTAAAGTATTGTGTCTGCTCTTATGCAGTTTTCTCTGCAAACAAAATTTTCAGGCACATGTTTTTTATCAGAAGCATCTACCTAAGAGAGTACAAAAATGGTCAGATTTTGGCAAATATTCTTAAAACTTAATCTTTCTAAACTATACAATACTACAGTATGAAATATATATTCATATAAAATATATGTACGTGCTAAATTAATACAAATGAAGATATATTTACTTAAAAGACTTGTTCCCTTTTCAGAGAAAATTGTCTAGAACTGCCTAGATATTAACAAAATCCAAAATTTATTAGGTCTGGTAATCTAAATCCTTTATGTGCAGATTTTTAAAGAAGAGAAAATATGTAACCTATTCTGAAGGCTTGTACAGATAAATTAAGGACTATATATTCAGGCAAAAACCACCACAAATCATTATCTAAAATGTGCCAAAACTCTATTTAATGTCAAATATGTTTTTCAAATAAAATTTTGGATAGCATTTTTTCTACCATGGTAATTTTTAATGGGTGCACAAAATAGGATAGAAAAACAAGAAAACACACACAAAAAAATACACACACAGAAAATTAAAGTACAACATCTGTAGCCATGATGTACCTTGAAAAAACTGTCAGGACGCTATGTATATATGTCCCATTTTGAAAAACATTTGTCCAGAATGACAGAAGGTAACACCAATGAAAGTTAAAAATGTGAAAATATAGGATGAGTTCAATTCTAAGTCTCTCTCTATATGCATGACATACTACATGTGAATTTGTTTGTTCAAAATGGATATAAACCTTGGTATAAAATATTCATAGGGAGAGGGTAAATCTTCAGATGATGTAAAACACTCTCTTTTTTTGGCTTTTGGACTGTGAAGTATCGTCAAATGTTTCTGCCTACTACCACCAATCATTTTTGATTTTTCCTAATTTGTGAAATGCCAATATCAACTCTGAAAGTACAGAATCAAATAGTTAAAATAAAATCTTAATGTGAACAATGTTCACTAATTCACATTTTCTAAAATAGCTCCAATATACCTTTTAAAGTTCCATCTCTTTTTAGCACCATTTAATATATTTTGGAGGGGAAAACAAAAAAAAGAGAATTGCAATCCAAAATTTAATCAAACAATATTGTTGTATCGAATATCCTAGAGTGATAATGAAGGCTTGTTTTAAATGTGCTCATGATGATTTCAGACTAATCTGAGCAAGTAGCAACTGAGTCATTTTCAGTGTGATCATTGGCTGTGTTAACAAGTGACTATTATCTATTTATTGTTATAAGGAGAATGGGAAACATCTTAATTTTGCTAGTGCTTCTCATCAGTGTTATAGTTTGCCTTTTTTTGTGGTCAAAGAACAGAAACATATGCTTGAGTGTTGCAGTCTGGAGAACATTTCCACATTACAGTCCTCCCTAGCCTTCTTTCCCTTCATGAATACTGCAGCATCTGTATGTGTGAAGGAAGAAAGCATCACAGTTTTCGCTTTCTCTGGAAATCACAGAAATGTCTTCAGGAGAAGTGGGAAGCAATTTGGAAACCGTGAGATTCACCACACTGAAACCAAGTGTCTGCAAAAGCTCCTACTGGCTTGGCTCCATATTTATTGCAAGCAAGGATATTCTTTTTGCAACTGTTAAGCAAGCAAGAAAAATCTGATAAAAGCCCCAAACATCATCAAACACCTATAAGAGCCTGTGTATAGTACTGCTACCATCACATCCACTGTTTCTCTGGAAAGAAAAGCAAGGAACGATATAACTACCTTTTTGCCTGATTCCCTGCAAGCTCATACAACACTCTCCAGACCCCTCACTTTCTGTGGAAGAACAACACCTGCTTTGTGGAAAATTCACTAACTGCTTTAATTGATTATTTGTTATAATTGGAAGCCATCTGATTGCTAACAGCCATTGTGAGACCTCTTCAAGGTAGTGCCTGAGTGATCCTAAATTCCCTGAAATCTACTTTAAAGCTTCTAAAAATCAGGAATAGGCCAAAGAGTTCATCTATTGTGCATAAGATAGCCAAAGTAAATGCTTTGTAAGTGATTTGAGTTAAAACACATTCATGTACATCAGTATGAATAAAACTGTGTGGATTTTACTAATTTGGTTTGTTAAATTACAGTATTTTCTAGGTAAAAACTATGTCATCATAGGGCATCTGTTCATAGGAACTAGATTTAGTGAGTGGTTTTTTTCTGTATATATTTCTTTTCTGAGTTTCTTCAATTTCTTCTGTTGGGACTGAAGCCTATGAAATGAAATCTGGGTCATTTAGTCCCAGGTGGAGGCCAGCAGCGGCTGTGGCAATTTTGAGATGTTACTTTCTGCACAGTGGGCTGTTCTTGTCTGTATCCTGGTGGTCAACCTCCTCCCCAGAGTAATTTAGGGAAACAGGCTGTGACAGGGTTCCTCATTTGCTGCCGTGTAAAGTCAGACACCTCCTTGGATAAGCAAGGTGAGATGCAATGAGTGAGAAGTGCTCATATCCTCTGCTCCGCCAGTTCCACTTCTGGTAGAAACCTATGGCCAAGAGGAGGGAGCAACTGTGGGAATGGGAGGTAACCACTGAAAACCAAGGCCATTCCTGTTAAAGATCATCTGATCACAGCCCTTGCTTTGCTTTTGTTTCACTTCTACTCATGATATAAACCAGGGGGAACCCTTTGTAGTTTAACATGCCTTTCAAAGGCAGCTCTGAGTCCCTACAAGAAGATCAGGACATGCAAGATTCAGATTTTTGTAAGATCTGAGCAAGCCTGGGCTTGGTGAGACCCTTCCTCAATCTCTGAATGAGCTACCACCAATTCTCATACACTTATGAGTGTATGAGACCTGACCATCTCTCTTTAGACTGCAGCATTTGACCTTACATGTAAAAACTGCTATGTTAGGTCAGATCTGTAGTGATGGGTTACAATTTCCAGGCTATTCCTGAATTCCCTAAGCAGGCAGTTAGAGAAGAGCCTGCCCTTAGCTAATTTTTAAATGGACACCCAGTGGTTGCTTTGATTCTACAAAAAGGCACTAGGGCGCATAACTCAGCCTTTTCACTTTGAGATTTGATTTTTTATTATTTCCCGTGTGTATCATTTGTCCTTCTTCAAAATCTACTAGTCCCGTTATATCAGGGGGAGGCAGAGAAGATGAATTTCTCATATTGGTTGTTCTGTGAAAAGAAAGAAAGAAGTCAGTTGTAAATCTTACTTTCCAGCTCTGTTGGAATTCCCCACTCCTTTTCGCTTGTATCAGGAGAGAATAATTGCAACTCTTTCTGTATAATTTATTTGCTCTATAAGATCTTACTGATTTCTTCTTTAATGATACTGTTTAGTTTGGCTTCACACGGAGCTTTCCCATGCTTTTAATCATTTTGTTGCTCATTCCCAGATTTCCATTTATTTCTATTATATTTGTATGCATGTGTTAAAAAGAGTATATTAAAATTTTGCTCAGCAGAACAGCAAGAAATTGAGAGAAATGGAGATGGAGTGACATACAGTGATCTCAAGTATGAGCGATATCTTCAAATTTATCATATCTGACAGTCTATCATATAGAGGAATATCTGGAGAAGAGAATTTACAGACAATGTTATACAGCACTGCGCTAAAAAAGAATTTCTATAGAATGAGCTATTTGACTGAAATTTCAAAGGATTTTTTTGAAGACACAGGAAAAAAAGTCTTTCCTTATAGTTTTGTGTGTTTACTTTTCTCCATCCTCTGCTGCAATATATATGGGAGTAGGACATGCCTGCCAGTTTTAGCAGCAAAAATAGGATGCTCACCTGCTCACCTAAACTGTAGTCAGGTAGTTGCTGGTGATTTCAAACTCACCAAAAAATGAATTTTGAGTCAGAGATAAAAAGGATAATTTCCCATGCATCTAATACACCTAATTCTTTTTTTTTTCTGCCCGTAGGATATCTACCAAAATTCTGAAATTGCTCAATTTTCTTTTTCTTTTTTTTTTTGTTTTTTACAATTTTTCAGTTTCTTTTAATCTACAAAAGCCCTGTGGCCTACTCTGGTGTTTAGTTTAGCCTCTCTGGAAAAACTGCTGGTTTTTTTTTTTTTTAGCGTGGTTCCTTAAGGATGCAAGGATTATGCTGCTATGACTTAAGTATGTGCATACAGCTGTGTCTCTGATGGTCTGTGAACCATTACTTTCAACCACTTGTGCTTTGTGAAAACAAGAAGGCAGGTAACCCAGACACTGCTGGAAAGCTGCTGGTCCTAATTTTTCCTGTATTTGTTCTCCACTCTCTCATGTGAGCACTCCAGTAACTAATAAGGGATAAGCTCATGCTCCATCCTGAGTAGAGTTTCATTTAAAAATTCATCAGACCTCCCCATGTTAACCAAAAACTGTCACCCAACAGTAGCACTCTTTGAAAGATGTGCTGGGAATACTTGCCATTGCCCGAAAACTATATCCAGAGTAGTGTGGAAATCAACTGGTATCACTTTCTGTGAGAATGAAAGAACTCCCCAGTAAACCTTGTCTAAGCGTTAAGCAATTCTGAGTTAAGTGACTCTATTTTCATGATGCAACAGGGTATATCTCCTATAATAAATCAGAGTTATATTATTCTTAATTGCATGATGTATTCGCTTATTAGAAAACTTTGAGGGTAGCATTTATTACCAGATGACTGGGACTGGCTAGTTTCTCTGTAAGGAAAAAGGACCTTGCTATTCCTTCTTCTTATTTTATTTTTTTTCAGAACACTGCAGAATAAGGTCTTTTGTAAGCTTCCTATAGTTAGATTTTATCATCTGAACTCACATCAGCCCAACCATAATTAATATTGATCAAAAAATGTTGCCTGAGGTATAGTTTAATTTCAGCTCTCTGAGATGAAGAGGAAAAATACTTTATTCTTATTTCACATAGTTGATGAAACCCTTTAGTCTTAGGAATATGAATGCAATATCCTGTGTTAGTGTGATGCTAAAGAAAAGTAGATAAGAAAGGACTGAGCCATCAGTCAATCAGCCCTTGTCTAATTGGCTAAGGAAAACTAGAGGGTTTGGAAAAATGAGTGTTACTGGAAGACCAAGAGCAAAATTCACCCTGCTAAACTTCAGCCTCCTCGGGGCAGCTGAGTGTCTCAGCCATCCACAGAGCAAATGGCAGTAGTCACCAACAGAAAGATAAACATCCATCCTGTCGGCAATGTCTCTGTAGGTCCTGGGATGGCTGTATTGCTCAGGCACCTCCTTGATGACACCGATCACCTAGGCAAATACTTCAAAATAGCCTCCAGAAGTTCGGGCAGCTATCATCTGTATATAGGAGTTGGTTCGGAAAATAGGAATGATCTTTTCAAAATGAATTTCCTCCAGGATTTTCCTATCAATCAGCCCTAGCAAAGACAAAATGTAGCGAATAAAAATGAATTGTGTCAGAACACTTTGTGATACAAAAATATCTTCAACAAGAGCAAGAAACATCTGAATATTTGTACCAGCTCTCAGCTGAGGACATGACATCTACCTAGTACAATGCTTCTCTACTTATATTTTGCTCAGGATATGGTTGAATTATTTTTGAACATTTGTTCCATAGTTATTCATAATCAGAATTTGACACTGTCTAAGTAGTTCACAACAAATGGGAATTAGAAAAAAAAAACAAGTGGGAGAGGTGTTTTTTTATTACAGAAGAATACTGACAAAGAATAAAAAGCATTTCTCCACTGAAGTCTGTAAAATCCATTTGAAAGGATAAACTTCAGTGACTCTACTAAGATTTCTTTTCTTGGAAAGTACAAGAATGTTAAAACAAAATTAAGTTTAAATTAAAGTTAAGTTAAAACCAAACATCCCATCAAAATGCAATTATATTTCAGTTTATTTCTGGGGAATATAATGAAAACAACATTTTGATTCCTGTTGTACTTGGCTCAAAAACAGAATAAGAAAAGTCTTGACAGTTGCTGCACATAAAGGAAAGTGGCAAACCCCTTTTTCATTCAAAACTATGCAATATCTTGCTTTTTACTTATTTAAAGTTTTCTTCATTTTTTTCCCTACTTACTTGATGTTACTTTGAGAACTACCATGTAAGCATATTTTTCTGTTTGCTCTGTACTTCACCTGGGAAACATCTCTCCTCCAAATAGCATCCTAAATCCCAGTCATTCCCAGTGAGGTCCTCACTCCCGGCTTTCCAGCTTCATGGCAGGAAATGGTCCCCATGTGGTGTTTTACTTCAGAGCTCTATGTGGAGTGCAAAGAAGAGCTGTGAAAGTTGGTCTGCAGTGGTTTAACCACAGGACTAGTAATGGCGGTTACCATAAATTTCCCAAGTTGCTTTTTGTTTAAATATTTGCTGAAGCAGAGAAGACTTGGTTTCCAGGCTCTTGTGCTCTGTTGTACCATTTAATCTGTCTTGTAAGTCATTCTCTTTATGTAGTGTGGAACAACAACAGTTGGACTGAAGAAAATTCATCACGTACCAGACAGTCCCAAAGTGCAGAGGTTGCCAGAGGCTGTTACTTGTCACCCAAAAAGCCTTTGCATGCTATCTGGAAAGAGGTATTTTAAATGCAGCTGCGCTTAGCTGAAATACAGTCAAGGCTGTTGAGTTTCACCTACCTCCACTAGGACTGCAATGATTCCCCTAGCACTCAGAGATCCTTGGCTGCCAGTCAACTCAGTTGCATACAACACTACTAAATAAAAGATGTCCAGCAGCTGATCATTGGCTCAGAAGCTTTATAGAGAGGGCGAGCTCACATCTGTGTTTGCATATATGTTCCCAGTGTAAGTGTCTATACTGGAGCTGGTCACCACAGTTCTTTTTTGTACTCACAGGAGACACACAAGCCTTCCTGAATGTGGCTCATCCCATCCTAGAGTAAAGGCCTGAGGTAGGTAAAAGAATGGAATAAGCATTTTGGGTCAGTGCTCCTCGCATCTGTTATTCACCTTTATTTCAAGAGTAATCAAACTCAGGCGTGTATAACTCCCCTGAGCATAAAGGGAGCTTAGGATGACTGGTTAGACACCTATAGTTAAGCTATTTGGATCCCATTCTGATGGCAAAGAAGTGGTATTTGAAGCATTGCATGATCTTGAGTATATTTGTATTTATTTTGGCAGAGAAAGCAACAGCCACTTCAACATGCTGCCCTGGGAAACTGAGAAGAGACTTGCCTTGGGATCAGAGACCCAGCACATGATGTGGATTTTTCTACAGAAGCCAAGGATGATGCTCTTGCATGTTAAATTTGCTTCTCTTGAACATCTCTCCAGTGAGTACCTTCTCTCAGGTAAGAATTTCAGACTCCTGGATAGGGATACTTTGGAGGGAATCCTACTGGCAATACTTATGTAGTACTCCTTCCCTCTTCAAATTAAAAGAAGTTCTAGCTTGCAAATTTTACCTCCATTTATTCTGGGCAACCAGAGATAAACTTTAACCCTAGCTTAAAGCCATCATTGTCACCCAGCTTTGTTCTTACGTTGCGAATTCTGATCTGTGGCTCTTAGTAAAAAAGAAACTCTACTTCTGTCTTTTGTAAGGTTAATTTTGTGCTGACTTGTTTTTTAGGTCATTAGCTTGGAAATGTCTTATTAGAGATAATATATTTCACAATTTGAGAAGACAGTGATCCTTTTAATTAAGAATATCAAAGAACCCTACTGAGATGCCTCTTGTTTTGATCATTTACAGCCTCTTGAAAGCTTCACTTATTCCTTCCTTTTGCCCAGAGATAATATATTGAGAAAGCTTGAGAAAATAGCACTTTACCAATTCTAACTCTGAAAACAAATACAAATTCATTTTTACACATTACAAAATATTTTTCAACAGCTGCAAACAGTCATATACAGAAACCAGAAACTTGATCATTATTCTATTGTAATTAAGTACTGTGATGATACTTAATATTTAGTAATAAAAAACTTCTTCAAAGATGTAGTTAAAAAAAATCTTTTCTTTTAATTCTTTCAGAATAGGATGCACATGGATTTAAGAGTCACCTACTTTGATGAAGAAACATAGTAAGGAGTGGCTGAATGGGGTGACAAAACATCTTTGAGGAAGAAGACCACTGTGGTTCTCCTGTCAAAGACTCTTGTTAAGGGCTCTGTATAGCACTGGCTCACTTCTAAAGAGCTTGTACGCTGTGGAAGAAATTTTATCATGTCATAAACAGCTGAAACGGCAGAGGCAATTCTGAGGCAGCCCACAGAGCTGGAGGGAGATGCAGCTTCAAAAGACACAGGGGCAGAGGCACCAAGGAGAAAGGAGGTTGAGTTAAGGTTACACAAAGCAGTAGGAAGTCGAAAACCTCTGTACTTGGCATCAGACATGTACTCCCCATAGTGTTGTACATCTAGAGGATGGAGCTGCTAAAATATTGGGTTTTAACATCTCAGCAGGATGAAGTGGAGGAGGGAAGCAGCTGACTTCTTAATACACAATTTTGTTAGCTACATGACACTAAAGGAGAACTAAACTGAGTATCCCTACATGATAGTCTCATTAAATATTAATACAGTGTTTTTCCTTAGTTTATTCTTTCCTTCCAAATATTTCCTCACTCTTTTGTACTCAGTGCTTGTGAGCAGGAACTGTTCAGCCCAGCCCTGGAACCTCTCCATCAGGGGTATTCCCATTGCAAGCATACCCCGGCACTTAGTTTCCAAGTATTTTTGCCAGGGTTCACGGTGATTTCTACAGAGAGAAAATTAAACCCAGCTCTTTTCCTTCTAATAGACTTGGCAGGAGAACTTCAGTAGAACTATAAAGAGGAAAAGCACCAGGCACACAGTGTCCAGAGCAGGGAGCAACATAATAAAAGAGCACCAAAGTACACCAGAAGCTTAAACACACAGCAGACACACATAAACAGACACACACAGGACTCTGAGGAGATTTCCATACAAAAAGTGCAGCTGAGATACCATTACAGCTACTAAATACAATTATCAGGCAATAACTTTTAAAATCAGCCAAGCCCAAAAAATCTCATACAATATACACATAATCTATTCTGACACTAGCCTTAACATCAAGGTTGGCACACTGATTGTTGGTAGTACTAACCACTATTAGTAACCAAGACAGGAACTTTCCATTTAGACAAACTTCCATAAGGCTATGAATTCTTCATGAATCTCTCCATCCTCTTGAGAGCAAGAAGATTGCATCTGGTGTTGGGACCCACATCTGGTGGGTTTGGGACATTTAGGCAAATGTTAGTGACCAAAATATGTATGCCAATCAGAATTCAATTCACTACACCAGATGCCTGTCAAGCATGTTATAAGTTCACCATGGCTTGCGGGGTTTTATATATATATATATATATATATGTATATGTATATGTATATGTATAAAATAAGTAATCTAAGTTATATATATATATATATGAATATACATATATAAGAATAATATTAAAAAATAAATACAATCAGTTGTACCATCTGCCAAGCATACTCAGTTTCAAATATTTCAAATATTTCAAATATCAAATTATTTGATCTGCAGGTAACTTTAATGAAATTAAATTGATTTACACTGGCAAAAGGAAAATCAGGAATATTTTCAGACTTTTAGAGCTAGAATGTGATTTGAAGTTAGGCCACTTTCCAAAGCCATGCCAGTGCTTAGAGAGGATCTGAATGTAATTTTAAGGCCCCTTTGTCCTAACAAGACAGTGTAGTGTCCTAGATTCTGTGTCTTGCTTACTATTAACAAAGGGTATTCAGCTCACATATTCGACTTTCTCAAAGTCCATGTCAAGCTTCTCCCTGCTGCTAACATTTAATCAATATAAAGCATTGCTTTGGAGTTTCCCACTGGGTAGTGTTTATTGCTTGCACTATATAAAGTCTGTCCAGGAGTGGAAGGCAGGAAGCTTCTGGTAGCTTCAGGACTCCTACAACTCAGTCAGATGCCAAACAAAGTCTGTTTGCAGGCACTTTTTCAATAGTGTCTCCTTTTTTGGAGTGTCAATGATCTGACTATCAATGAGGAATCTATTTTTATCCAGTCAGCTCCTCTCAAATAGATGATCAGACTGACTGAATTACTTTGAATTTTAGCACTAGAGAGGACAGTTTTTTAATAATTCTTTCCTGTATCTTTTCCCCTTTTCTCATTACTCTGGTAATGATCTTTCTTTTGGCTGTCACCTACCAGAAGTCAGTCTGATTGATCCTGACTGAGATGCCTATATAGGTTGTTGCATATAAATGTCCTGTTTGACTTCAGTGAGGCTTGACATGTGAAAAGCAGCTGTGTACCTGTGTATTAATTCATCACCATGGTTAGGCTCATAGAACACATTTTATCCTGCTTAATTAAAGAGAGACAGGAAGCAAATTCCAGCTTGACCTCTACCTGTTCACATTGCCTGTTAGCTCGCTCACTCACTCTGTTTTGGAGCTCTCAAACTAGCTAACTCCAACACAGACCTGCTCCAGATGAGCTTGCCCCAAACAGTGAAGATGAGAGAAAAGTAGTACTATTCATCCTAAGGGGTAGGGATTTATCACAATAGACATAGTCATAGGGTCTATAAGTAATGCATGAGGACAGATAGATGCATCCGTACAGGACTTGCACTCTTCAACATGTTGAGTTATTTATATGGTCGTTGGGTAAAATGGACTCAGTTTTCCCGAAAGAAGCACAAGACTCTAGTGGTCCCTTTACACATAAACACCGACACATCTTAGAAACATCCTTACCCTTGTGAGTCTTCTGTTTTTTCTGGACCAAAAGAATTATGATTTCTTTTCTTCTGCATGATGCTACTGGCACAACAGGTAAGGTGATGACTGACACCCCCAGACTCACCCTCATCCTAAAGCAGCCTGTAGCTTGGTGTCAGGGGCAGTTTCCTTTCCATTAATATAAAGGATGTAACTATGATTCTCTCAATGCCTAGGCACTACTTGATCACATAGAGGAGCAACCTTGGCAAAAGCATTATTTTTAAGGAACACAACTGGTGAGGTTGTCTTTTGTGCAGCACTTCCCACAGGATGCTGTCTTCCTTTCAGAGAGACAGGAGAATAATCTTCTGGAAAAAGGTTAGGAAAGGATTTTGGTAGAGTTGAGGGCAATACATGTGAATGCCCCAATCATGAAAAAGTTTCATCAAAAATAAAATGAGAGAAATTTCTGTCTTTGTCAGATCTGAAAGCCAGAGTACTTTGTCAAGAAACTCATTTGAAAGGCTCCCACATAGGCTTTATGACGATCCAACATTGCAGGTTCTTTGTGAAAAGACATAGTAGAATGGCTTTAATATAGTAGAACTAACCTATTAAAGGCTTCAAATAAAGGTTCTTTCTGAATTAAGCTGTAGAAGAGAAATCATCCTTAAAAAGCATCCTTTATGCCTTAATTTACAAATTCATAAGTGGAAGGTAAATAAAATCTGTTTTAGTCTGGGTTTATTTAAAGTTTTTTGTATTTCATACTGTTAATATTTCCTCTGGTAAGCCTTCAGCTTTTTCTAAAGATACATTTTTGACTATATCACCAGAGCAACACAGTAATGTAGGAGTTTTCTTTGTACAACAGAAAAATACATTAAAAGAAAAAAAAAAGATATGTTGCCTACATGTTTTCATCATTCTAAGTTTAGGTGCTCAGCTGAGATTCCCACTTAGGAGTGTAGTTAGTTGTTCTGCATTTTATTTTTAGTTTATAGAGAGACAGGCACTGTGTGAGATTGACAGAGTCCGCTTAACAACTGATTTCTTTTCTTAAACAGAGTATTTTGCACCTTGTTGATTGTAAGAGAACTTTGGCAATGGCATATGAGTTGGACTTAGATATTCCCGTCCAGAAGTACCATGAATCACAATCTAATTGTGCCTCATTTCATCTTACCTATATTTTTATATCTATCTGTATATAAAAAAATGTGTGTGTGCATATATATATTTCATTTTAGATTATGGGAGACAAAATGCCACTGCAATCAGCATCACTTCAACTGTTCACATGAAAAATGAGATGGATTACTCATGCTTCTACATTATACTGTATTGTAGTTGCAATGTAATTATTTATAACAATCATAGTCTTCCATCCATAAAATAACTGAACATTATTTACTACTGTTATCATAAGACCTCAGACTCCAAATAGTGACTCTGAGTTAGAAACAGAAGAACATTGAATACTATGACTAAATCATGATAATACTTTTTTAGGGGGGCGGGGGGAGAACTGTGGGTTGCCATAACTGTTTTAAAGGCTGAAACTTTATCTAATGTTGAGGAATGCACAAGATGTACAAAACCCATAAGCATTCTGATTGCAGGAAAATGTAAATATATGGTCCAATGTCAATTAAAGAAAGAAAATAATACAGTGAGTTACAAAAGCTTCAGTCAATCCTTATAAATGTTTATAAATGCTATAAATTCTTATAAAAATACCATTGTTTGAACTCTGTTGTCCTCTGTAGCTAAAAGCTTTTTAATTTGTCATACCCAGTTGGTGTTTGGCTTATGACAGGTCTTCACTCAAACCTTTCTGGAGGTTCTCCCACACTCTTACTGCCCAGATCTATGAAACCAGATACTTTGTCAGGGCTATTGGTTTCCAATCTCAGAAGAAACGCCTGTGAGATTAGAGTATACCCTCACTTGAAGCTGGCAGAAGACTACTTGCATTGCTTGTGCTTGCCAGACATCTTATTCAATGTATTACCCTCAAAAATCTCACACTCTTCTTTGACTTCATAGAGTCTGTCAAAATCAGCTACACTTCTGCCCGTTTTGATTGTATATTGTAGGAAAAAGCCAAACAATAAGAATTCCTTCTCCCTGAGTTTTGCAAACCTTGGTTAGTTTTTTTGTGTTTTAGTGAACATTCAATGTTGGTAAAATGATGTAACAAATGAACAATCATTGACATGATAAGTCATTTTTCTGGACAAATTAGTGCTATCTTTTTACAATTATGCTTCAAATAGCTCAGATATCTTACAAGAATGCTTCTACTTCTTTTCTACCAACTAAAGCCCTATATATAAAAGATTATTGCGTGAATCAAACAGGAATAGCAGAATAAGTAGTTATTTTAAGTGTGATGCATACTGTGAAGCTACAATTTAATCTTCATATTTGCTTGTACTTAACCAAAATGAGGCAAAATTCACTTTGTATTTTCACAGAGCGTCTAAACATATGCTACCATGAAAGGGGAAGAAGAATCAGACCTGGTGATTATAATTTTACTGCAGTGTTTTGAGGAGATGCTGAATCACCTTGTAACAGGAGGCTGTCTACTTCTCTGTGTAAAAAGTAATAAAACAGTGTACAGAAGGAAACAGGCAGTAATACTCCTTGGACCGATTAGTCTCACAGTTACACTATAGTAAATCAGAACCTCTGTACAGCTATTCAAGATTTATTTTGCAGAACAGAGAGTAGAATCTAGTTCTTACTCTCATACTATCATTTTACATAACCAGCTGCTGAAGTAGCGACTTAGGGCAGCAGTTTCTCAATAAATATCCATTGTCAATGTACATTCATTTTGGCAACAGTTTTTGGCTGTGTTTGTATATGGATCACAGTCACAGGGTGTATTTAGTGCAGTACGGCCTAGATACATGGGAATGCAAGTTAGGCAATGGCATTCCCTGTCCATGTTTATCCTCCCAGTAGTGGCCTATTTTCCTCCTTTCATCTGATATCCTACAGAAAAGATTTTTGTTGTTGTTGTTGTTTTTAAAATAGAAAAAGGAATATTAAAATGCGCACTCCTCTTTCTTACATTTTTCTCTTCTTCCACATGAGCTCAGTTCTTCTGCCTTTCCCAGAAAGCCAATGCACTACATGGGTCCTCTTTTAAGTGGGCAAATAAACCATGGTCTCATACACTGGAAAACTATTATTGGATAAGTTTGACCCACATTGTAACATGACAAATTTCAGTAGAAAGGACAGATTCTAAATGTTACGTTAAATTGCTATTGATTTTATCCAGGCTGAAAAGTTAAAATTTGTAATTAGTTTCAAAGAAACTTATATTAGGGTTGAAAATTTCAAAAATTTATTGCATTATAATAGTCATCGGGTAACTATAATACATGCTTTATTACATTTTATACTTCTAAAGCATCAGTCATTTTAATAATCACTGACATGTGTGCACCAGTCATGATTAGATTCTTTAATTACAGAGGAAACAAAACAAAACAAAAAAAAATTATAGCTATATGCAGTAGGCGAAGATAGATTGTGAAAGCTGACAAGCAGCAGATAATTGCCTCTTTGTGGGTGAGTGGGTGAATATGCAAAACTGAACTCTCAAGCATAAGCAGGCTACTTTCCAGTTTCAGCTAGTACGGACTAACTGTAAATTTTGATAAAACCTGGACTAATGTGGCACATCCTGAATCTTCAGGTTTATAAAAAAAACATGAGACAAGTTAACCATGAGGCAACAGTGTGCTAAGAAGGCCAATGGTATCCTGGGGTGCACTAAGAAGAGCATCTCCAGCAGGTTGAGAGAGGGTCTCCTGCCCCTGTACTCAGCCCTGGTGAGGCCACATCTGGAGTACTGTGTCCAGTTCTGGGCTCCACAGTACAAGAGGGATGTGGAGCTGCTGGAGAGAGTCCAGTGCAGGGCTACAAGGATGATCAGGGGCCTGGAACATCTGCCCTATGAGGAGAGGCTGAGGGAGCTGGGCCTGTTCAGCCTGGAGAAGAGAAGGCCGAGAGGGGACCTGATCAGAGTATGTAAATACATCAAGGCAGGGAGTGAGGAGGATGGGGCCAGCCTCTTTTCAGTGGTGGTTCGGCAATAAGACTAGAGGAAACAGCCACAAACTGAAGCACCAAAAGTTCCACCAAAACTTAAGGAAAAATTTCTTGACAGTGAGGGTGACAGAGCCCTGGAATAGGTCGCATAGAGGTTGTGGAGTCTCCTTCTCTGGAGATCTTCAAAACCCGCTTGGATGCAGTCCTGTGCCACGTGCTCTAGGTGTCCCTGTGTGTGCAGAGGGGTTGAACCAGATGATCTCCAGAGGTCCCTTCCAACATTAATGGTTCTATGATTCTATGACAGAGCCAGCAATTAGAAGACTGGTCACCAATTTGCTTCTACACACCAATTATGTGAGTTGGGAAAACTGGTTGATGGGGAGGCATGGACTGAAGGCATGACAAGAGTCAACACGACTTTCTACCCCACCTCCATGAGCCAGCAATGATTTACCTGCAGGGAGGGACATTGAGACCTAGTGAACACAGCACTGGGGGAGTGTGAGTGAGTGAACATGTGAGATAATCACACAGAGTAAAAGTTCTAATCTTGCTCTTTCTTAAATAAAGTCCAGTGCTCAGATCCACCAAAGGTTCCTCGGTCTTGCCCATTGTAAAGTAAAATATCATAATTTGCAGTATAATTATATCCCCCCCAAACTGCATACCCATGCATGCAAGATATATATTCATATCAGAAGACCATGCTATTTGTGCAATGATCAATGACTCACTAGCAGCATAGTCTTCTAAATATAGCCCAGTGCCTTTTTGAGTAGGTACTATGACAATTTACCATGGTGATGTTATGCTTATGAGCTATCACCACTATACTCAAATTCTCCCTGATAGAGCTACTGGAAGATAGTCATAGATATGCAAGCATTGCTCTCATTATCTGCTGATTTTGCTTTAATTCTAGATTCTAAGTTGCATAAAAAGAACTGAGGCACATGAACAGAACAAAGATCACTTAATCTTGTTAAATATGGCAACAAATCACAATTTATGTAGTGCACCAAAAAAGATACATCCTAATACAAACTCCTGTAAAGCTACCACCCAATTAATTTCATGTGCATTAAATCATATTTAAAATCAATACATTTGTATATGAAATAACAGATTAGTTGGGAAAACAGAGAGCTTGTACAAAATTATGTAAAACAACGAGCTTGTACAAAATCATGTGACCTGTATTTGAACCAAATTTTGTTTGGAATGAAGTCATCCTTGTTTGGTTGTATTTTTTTAGGTCTTTTAAAAATGAATTGAAAATACAAGTTCTTAATAAATATATTGATATATATACTCTGTGGGAAGAGTCTTCCAGTAGAAATAGTGGAAGCCCACTTGAGGCATTTAAATGAGACTGGGCAAAACACGACACAAGAGTCTGCAAAATGTTAGTCCTGATAGTAAGTAACTGAAAATAGCTGATGTCCTTTTTCAGACTCTTATCATAAAATATAGGCTCCAGTTACACAAATCTGTTTTCTCCTAATAGAGAGAAAAATATCCACTCCTACTAGTCGTGCTTATTGAATTTCCTCCTGCAAGTACAAAATAATATAGCCAGCACTGACTGATGATCTGACGACTGCAAAAATAAGGAAAGAGAAGTGGGGTCAGAATGCTGGGCTGCTGTCAAATACAACTTCTGCACCTCATCTGCTTTCTGAACAAACTATCACTTAGTGTCTTTAAATCAGTAGCTGCTCACTGTTATCATTTCCCTACCAGTGCCCAGGTAGACATGTAATTTAGCTCTGTCAGTGAATTCTGTGCATCCTTAAGAAAGAGGAGCCAAGGTTTCACTGAGATATTTCAGCTCCTTCTGGATCCAATCGCACCACCCTTTGGCAGGGTTAAAACATCAGATGTGGATATGGTTTGTACTGTGCCAGGTCACAAAGTCACTTTCTGCTTAAACTCTCTCTCATTTTAACTTCTCATCTGTTCCCCAATATGGAGCTCTTGTCTAATTATTTCAGGAGTGGCTCTCTTTGGCTCAAAAAGCTTGACAGAACTGGGCACTAAAATGTTGGTCTGTCTGCCCTGTTGCTTGAAACATTGTCACCAACAATACCCTTTCTCCTGATAACTGCTTTTTTTTTCTCCCACTTTCCTACCAAGTAAGTATTTTATACTATACTCCATAAGAGGTATTTACAACATGCTAAACATTTTTAAATTATCTAGCTAAATAAAGCAAGCACACGCAGCTTCATAATGACTGTATCACTGACCTCACACAGATCAGCTTATTCCTTCCAAGTACTTCCCAATGTTTTTATTCAAACAGGCCAAAGAATGCTCTACTTATAAAATATAACTTTGCATAAGGACACACAGACTGAGAAAAAGATACAAACAGGTGGAATTTGAGAAACTGTGGAGTCTGATACTACACAATTACTGCATAAACTCATTTCTTCAAGAAGCTGTGTGAGATGAAAACAATGACATTAAAGAGACTAGAAGATATAGATTGGCCCGTTCTTGGAAGTCCACATTCAAAGCTATTGGAATGGTTGAGATGTTTTTACTTATATCAGAAAAATCTTTCAGTGAAAACTTCTGATGAGGAAGAAATTTAACTACTGGGACAGTGACTAAGCAAGACAGGAAATATGATGAAGGATAGACACATTATGGCATATATAGAGTATTCTGAAGACAACCTGGCATGCAGAGGAAGCAAGAGAGTGGCTATTAATCTTGTCAGAGAGCCTTCAAGGGCAATGTTTCAAGGCTCTGTAGATAACTGGAGAAGTTGGGAAGGGAAAGGGAAAGGGATAATAGCATCGAGGACGGTTTCTGCAAATTGAGCACTTGGAGCCTGTGAACCTTCGGAAAGGAGATCTGGATTCAAACACATGATCCAGGGAACACCAGCTGCTATAAGGAATAGTACATTTAGTTATTTCCTGGTGAATCTAGTGGTGTGGAAAAGCTGCTGCCTGGCACCATATCTGATGTTGACTTGGAGGAACTCTGTGTACGCAGCATTTCTAAGTTGCTGTTGCAGAACTGCAGCTCTGGTTGCCTTGGACCATCCAATTTCCTTCCATAAGACCATTCCACCTGTGTCCTTACCACAAGTATATCCAAATAATATTTTCAAAGTATATACAAATATATCCAAATCACTGGCTTCCAGGAAGTTCTTTGGCTAACGGCACTATAAGTAGAGTTCAGAGCTGGCTTTCATGTTGTTGTGCTAGTATTGAGATAGTCTCTTTCTCTTTGCTTTGCATTTCATTACCCAGCCCTGTGCCTTTGTGGTTTTAACACAAAAGCAGTGGTTTTAGCAGTGGTTCCTCAAAGTTGATCTGGTCTGAGCCAGCTATTTTGAGCGGCACTAGGACAAAGAGATTTCCTTGCATTTCCTCAGTACTGCGTTGCTGTACATCAAAATCTTGATTCAACTAATTCTCTTTTTAATTTTATAGCTTCCTAGTGAGGTCCAAGAGCTGACATGGAAAGAACAACATTCTACTAGATGTTCTACAAACGACATAATTAAGACATTTTTGGCCTTCAAGTACCTATAATTAAGACAAGAAAGGCAAAGGTGAGAGAAAGAGTTAAGACACATCCTAATGATTCTTCCGAAAACCTAAAATCTGAAGCACTAGAAAATATTTACATTTCCTACACTAATATTATCTAACCACTCTTCCAAAATTCTCTCTATAGTCAAAGGAGAAACATAAGCTCAGAGCACTCTTAACTAGGGCTTTTCATTGCAGGAATCTGCACCTCCTTACTGGCTATGTCTAAGGCCTCAGGAAACCAGCTGGCCAAAAAGCAAACCTTCTCTTGTGTAATGGGAATATTCCTTCTTATCACCTTACCTTTTTATTTAATTTTTCAATGAAAAAAAGATGTAGAACAGCCTTACTCCAGAACTTCTAAATACTTGTCCTTTTGTAACCAGCTCCATAAGTTGACAGACTGGATAAGTGATTCATTCAAGGATCATATAAAAAGTGCATATATTTTGACAGTCCGCCGCAGGAGTTAAAACTTATTTTATGTGGGTCAGCTTGCTAGCACCATGCTTACCTGTTCCTTATTTACACATAAGTTTGGCTCTGAGCTGAGCCTCTGGACATTGTAGCAGCACAAACAATAACAGCATTTTGTGAAAACAAACAGTAAGCATGGATGGATACGCCTTCCAGCTGGGCTAATCTAGAGTTGCTGCTTTCCTTTTTACCATCTGCAAACTGCTTTTGTACAATCAGTTTCTAAAATTCACTTGTCTGGCAGCTGCCTCCTACCACCTGTTTATTAGATTCCTGGCATGTATGGCTGTTAAAATGTTGTATAAATAATTTGGGACCTGCTAACCTGTCACTCAGGGGTCAGTTTTCATTTTGTGTGACAATAGTTGCAATTATTTGTTAACTGTTTTTTGGTTGTTTTCTTTTTCTTGGAAAGCTTCCAAGTTGCTAAGTTGAAAATGAAAACTTCTTAGCTGCAAAGAAGTAATAAACATAAATATGATGAGAAAAGCTCCAGGATGTCTAATGCCTACACTGTCCTCTGATAGATCTATGTAAAACAGACTCTTGTTGGAAAACAATCCTGAATAAAGGAAGATAAATATATATACATATTTTTAAAGCAATGTTATAACATTTCTGAGGGGCTTGAGCTTTTACCCAGTGAGACTGGGACTGTTTTTTTAAAAAAAACCTACTAAAATTAGACTCCTCAGTAGTTATTTTTTTTTCCATGTTTCTTTGCCCTGGTATGCTCTGGAGATTCTCACTTCATTAGCTTTTTCTGCTGTTGCTCTAGTTTTCTTTTTGGAGAGAAGGCTTAAAGAACATTACTTAAGTCTTCCTTCCTAAAAAGGACAGTCTTGAACAGTTCATGGTGGCTTGGTTCTCTAAGGGGACTCCTATATAGAACCAGCTTCCTCTACAATATACAAATATCCCAAATAGAGGGGCTTATGTAATGTCCATTATTGCATGGTTCACATTCATGAGTACTCCTGGAAAGCAAGGGCTAGTAGTAAATCAGCTATCATGCAGTATATTTTTGACCGAGCAAAAGTCAAACTCAAGGTGTTTGAATTCTAGGCCATGATTTTATTCACTACATTATGTCTTTACAAATCTTCAGTATATTTCATTTTTGCAAATCTCAGAGGCTAATCAACAAACGGACAAAATATAGTAAATATACTAACCCTAAAATCACAGGAGAATGAGATTGTATAGGAGGAAGACTCATTGAGTAGGCCTTAGAGTGTAAATATCAGGCTGCCAAAAAGGCTCAGAGAGGAAAAACCTCTAGTTTAAGTCTTTAGGGAAAATGTGGGTCCGCTGCTGAGCGGGGTGAGTGCCTCGGTGACAGAGGATACAGAGAAGGTGGAGTTACTAAATGCCTTCTTTGCTTCTGTCTTTACTGCTAAGGCTAGTCCCCATGAACTACAGGGCCCTACAAGACAGAAACCCAGGAGAGAGGAAGACTTTCTGCTGATCCAGGAGGATTGGGCTAGGGATTATTTAGGCAAACTGGACACCCATAAATCTATGGGCCCGGATGGGATGCCCCCAAGAGTGCGGAGGGAACTGGCAGGGGTCTTTGCTCAGCTGCTCTCCGTCACCTTTGAGAGGTCATGGAGAGCAGGGGAGGTGCCTGAGGACTGGAAGAAACCAGCGTCACTCCAGCTTTCAAAAAGGGCAAGGGGAAGGAGCGGGGAAACTACAGGCCAGTCAGCCTCACCTGCATCTTTGGAAAGGTGAGGGAGCAGCTCATCCTAGAGAATATCTCTAGGTCTGTCAAGGAAAGGAAGGTGATCAGGAGTAGTCAGCATGGATTCACCAAGGGAAAGTCGTGTTTGCCAAGCTGATAGCCTTCTATGATGGGATGACTGGCTGGATGGATGAGGGGAGAGCAGGGCATGTTGTCTACCTTTACTTCAGCCAGACTTTCAACACTGTCTCCCATAACATCTTCATGGGGAAGCTCAGGAAGTGCATGTTAGGTGAGTGGACAGTGAGGTGGATTGAGAACTGGCTGGATGCCAGAGCCCAGAGGCTTGTGATAAAAGGGGCCAAGTCTAGTTGGAGGGCTGTGGCCAATGGAGTCCCGCAGGGGTCAGTACTGGGCCTGGTGCTGTTCAACTTGTTCATCAGTGACTTGGACAAGGACACAGAGTGCACCCTCAGCAAGTTTACGGAAGATACCAAACTGAGTGGAGTGGCCGACACTCCCAAGGGCTGTGCCTCCATTTAGAGGCACCTAGACAGATTGGAGAGTTGGGCAGAGAGGAACATCCTGAGGTTCAACAAGGGCAAGTGCAGGGTCCTGCACTTGGGCAGGAATAACCCCAGGCACCAGGACAGATTAGGGCTTGACCTGATGGAAAGTAGCTCCCTAGAGAGGGATTTGGGACTCCTGGTTGACAACAAGTTAACCATGAGGCAGCAGTGTGCCCTCATGGCCAAGAAGGCCAATGGCATCCTGGCCTGCATCAGGAGGAGTGTTGCCAGCAGGTTGAGGAAGGGGATCCTGCCCTTCTACTCAGCTCTGGTGAGTCTGCACCTGGAGTGTTGTGTTCCCTGTGTATCAGCAAAATGGGTTTTGCATGTCCTGAGAGCTGCTGAGCACCTGCATAGAGCAGCATCACCCAATTTCCTGGTGTGATCTTAGCAGCAACCTACTGATGAGCAGCCTGCTCCAAACAAGACTGAAAATTGAAGGTGGTAACTCATGGCTGCTTAGAAGAAAGTCAAGAATCCCACAGAAAAGACAAGGTAAACAGCAAGTTATGATCTAGCCAACTTTGACCAAAATCTCCTCCTTTGGTAGAAGACTGCTCTGTTTGCCCATGAAGGACCACTGGTGGCCAGCTACCTCAGCAGGCATCCCCTGTGCTGCCCCCATCGCTGATCAGCGCCTTCACTGATGAGCTTTCTTTCTCTCTTTCTCTCTTTCTCTCTTTCTCTCTTTCTCCCTACTCCTAAGCTGTGTAGGAGATTCACCGAATACACAGCTATTTTAGGTAAAAGGCCAAGATTTGGAAAAACTTGGAACAAATACATGTGTGAAGGTGGGAGCTAGTCCAAATACGTATACATTGCTCATCAGTGAAGCAGTATGGAGTCAATTTTCTTCAGCCTTCCTTTTAGAGCACTATGCTGAAAAAATCATCATAATGCAGGAATGGCGCAAAGTATCCCCTTTCCCCTCCCACCCTTTCTTAATAATATACCATACTGGCAAGAACTCTGACAAGTTGTGAGGAGGAAAATCTTGCCTTATCACTTTAGAACACTTCAGAAGCATATTGGTGAACTGCTTGCCCCCTTTCTGGCCCCCAGGAAGCATTTGCACCATACCAAATGCGAGCAAGGTTCCTCACAGCTGGAAGTATGTGAATGTTTCTGCTAAAATGTTCTGCAGTGAAATAGTCAGTAAGGTCAGAAGGTAAATCGTTAGCCTCCAGCATATAGTTTCAGGATATCTGTATATTTTGCACAGTGATGTTATTGATCTTGAGTTTGGGGCACTAATAAATCGTGTTAAAAATCAATCTGAATGAATTTGTACAATGTGCAGTGGATGTGTATAAACTGCTTTAATACAGTATAAATACATGCATATTGCATATTTGGATTAAATGAGCTGCATTTTTCAGAAAACTTATGAAATAAGGAAGCAAGCATAGAAAGTTTTTAGTGCAAAAGTTTGAAAGAATTTGGAAGGTCAGAGCTCTGATGTGGAAGCACATTTCTGTGGTAAGCAGTGAATTTTACAATTATAAATTGGCAACATTAAAAAGGCTTTTCTGTAGAGGAGCTCTCCCATCTATGGTCAGATATGTGGACCACTCATTTTCATATTAAGCACGTACCTGCTAGGGGGTTGGAAGTACAGAAAGTCTCCTAAGTAGCATTAAAAAAAAAGCAAATTCCTCTGCGTGATTTGATGGAAGCATCAGTGCAAGGTGCCTTACAAGTTTTCTGCTAGTCATAAGGGCTAAGCTTGGGATGCTGCAAGAGATGATCATTTCTACCCTATAGCACCCCATGGGAAGGCATTTGTCACAACAGTAAAGAAAATATGTCATTTTGCTCATTCTGGTGGTTTTAGAGAGAAAAGCCATGCCTGTCTATGGCATGGATTCCATCACAGAAGTTCAACAATAGTTCAACACTCCAAGACCTTAACCCGCCTCTGGTTCCTTGTTACTAACCCAGAAGACTAAAAATCATGGGTGTTTGAGGAGACAAAGGGGTTTTCAACTCATAACTCAAGCTGAGGAATGTCATCAGGAAAACTGAGGAAGACCATGAGATAGTACAAGCATGAGGAAAAAAACTAACATCTGAGTTATTTGCCATTTCTATAGCTAACTTGTATTAGTGACAAAAGGCATCACTGTTTTTCTGTACAAGAAAGTATTCTTTCTTTTTCTCAAAAAAAACAGTTTGTTGTTCCCTCTTCCTGAATTAGTTTCAATATTAGAACTGGTGAAAAGAAAAGATAAGTCTCTGTTAAGTCTCTGTGTTAGATAAGTTAGCAATTGCAAATGAACTCACGAATAAAAAAATGAAAGCATGATCAAATTTGAAATGTCTTTATAATAACCTAAAATGCAAGGGCTGGAGAGCCAAAGGGGAAAGCTAAGAGGAAAAACAAAAGAAACTAAAAGAAGTACCAAATGGAGAAAGGCTAAGTGCTGCATGACAAAAGCAGGAATAAAATAAAGCAATCATCATATCAGTACAGGAAAAAACAAAATAACAGAACTTAGGAAACTTCTGCTAGATCATAATTCTGTTTTGAAAAAGTTGCTGGTCAGAGCTGCAAGAGGTGGAATTAGGTTTTGTTATTGCAGTAGCAAGTCTGTCTCCTGCACCAAGACTCACGCTGATGCTCCTCAGCTACCATCAAGACACTGTGTCACTTGGAGCATCACTGCCCTTTGCCCAGCCTACTGCAGAGCCTGGGTGCTGGTGCATAGCCTGACACACCACTTACTCTGCATCTCAGCATCTGAAATGACAGAATTCAATGTAAGCTGGGTGTGTCAGCACAAAACTCTGGCTGCATATCCATGGAGCTATATTGGCTTTCAAACAGCAATTCCAGAGTGCTTCCAAATGCTAACACAGAATATTGCATTATACACAATAAAAACTCCATATAATCACACTTTTATTACCTAATGAGAGGAACAAAAGCCTGGCCTTGTATATTTTTTATGAAAAATCAACTGAACTGAATGCATTTTCAATTAGCTAGAAATTCTCTAAATGACTAATATGGAGGATTAGTGGCACTTTGTTTGCTTAGGAGAATGACATCAATATCAACAAGTCCAGGAAATCAAATGCATGCCTGGGAACTGAGTACAAAAATATCTCAGGGAAACATTGGCTGAATTTCACTGCTGATGTAAAAGAATGCAAGACGGTTGAGCCCAGCTGAGTTGTATTTCCTTATGAGGGCTGTAAATTTAGACTAATATCTTTACTGAAGTTAATCCAACACACACTGCAACTTGTCTCTTATTTAATATCAGGGCAATAGCCTTTATCCATCCCAGAGGACATCAAGTGATGGGAGCAGCACTTT
Source organism: Tinamus guttatus (assembly GCF_000705375.1). The sequence continues at coordinate 77,554 of NW_010584744.1, read as the reverse complement.
GACTACTATGGTTTGAAATGCACTAATATCAGGATGATATTTTTCTTTTAGAAGATAGTATACTTGCATTCCAGTCTCTAGAAGCTGCTCAGAAATACACGGCATAAACCTGTCTTCCAGGTGTTCTGACTTACAACCTATTGCCTCCAACTTTGGAGATATTTTAAAGACCCTTTCTGTTCAGTGGGAGGACTTTTTGTGCCGTGATGCACATATTTCATCAGGTCTTTTAGCACAAGTTGCATCTGACAAAAGTCTTAGGACTCGTGCAAGGCACTTTGACTGCCCTGAATTCTCTCAAATGCAGGCAAAAGCAATTTGTCTGAATATATTGATGATAGCAAAGCTTAGTTCAGTATAGCAAAGAAACACTTCTGATACTAAGCGTTTCTGCACTATAAACAGTTTGATCATGTCTGCAGTTGTGTTGTCTTTAGATTTAGAAAGATTTGAAGATTTATTACCAAATTACATTTGAGATACTTGTCCAAAAAATTTACTGTTCATGAAGTCATTCTGATCCAGAAGATATAAGTGTGCCTGATTGATAGCATAGCTTCTAACTCAAAATCAGATTTTTGGGGTGGCTGTAGAAGTAGCCTTCTACAGTAGATGAAGTAGACGAAGAAAAAGCCTAAACTCTGCAACTACCCTGCCTACTGTATCTCCCACCCTACCTGGCCATGGCCAGAGGGAATGGCAGCCAAAATGACAGAACAATCCCTAGAAAGCTGATAATTTCCTTATGTCTCTGTTGCAACCTAAATTCATCTCAAATGCAATACAGTTTGGGGCCATTCCCTTGTTTTTTTTTTTTTTCTTCTTCTTTTTGTGCTTTCCTTCATTCCATATTCAGGCAGTGGTGCCAGTGAAGTCTGGACAACATAAGATGTCATCAGGGAAAGCAAATGTCACTGCTGGCATTGAGAGTCTTCTTGGTGTAGTTTATGGATAAATACACATGCAAGGATATATACTGTGAGGAGGCTACTTTATGTAAACTCATGCTTAGAGCCACGTGTGATCTACGTATAATATTTTTCAAGTGGAATAATACAGACCACCAGGCATGGGTTCTGACTTGGAATAGGCTCCTCAGGCTGTCATGGAAGATTACGGTTAGTTCCACTTATGTAAAACTCCTTGCTGAAATATGAGATTCACATGAACAGAAGCCACAAAGACTGGGTCTCAAACCTCCCTCCCAGAACTTCCTACAAAGTGACAAAAGCAGTTCTATGCTCTGCAAGTCACCTGTGAATCACCTGGTTCTGATGGCAAAATGGACACTTCAGAGCGACACCAGATGAGATAGCTCTGGTGAAAATAGCTAACCCAAGTGTTTGGTTCTTTATGCTCCTAACATAGGCCGCAACTCTGTAATATCCTGTAAAAAGTCATGTCAACATTCTTGGTTTCTCCATTCATTCTGACTCTTTACTTAGGTCTGAGGTTACCAAAATGGAGTGAGAGCCTAAAACCAAAGTGTTTTTTTTCTTCCTTTTCTTCTTTCTTTCTATCTTTCTTTGCAGGGGGACTTTTTTGCTTCCTTTCCTATCTTTATGCCAAACACAACTTTAGCAAAATTCTTCAAGCCACCATGATGTCCAGTCATTTCTTCACTTCCCCTTCAGAATTCTCTTTTCAAGGGTTGAAAAGGTCTGGGATGTGCTGCCAGAACTATACAGCATAGTCATGGGCATGATATTTCCATTTTCCGAGCTGAAAACACTCCTATTGACACAGGATGGGGTATAACCACATGTCCTCAAGAAATGAGCCAGTAAATTGGAACAGATAAGAGCTGTACAAACCATGTCATGTACCTTAAACATATTGCTGTGACTAATGGTCTGTTGTCAACCAATATTTTCTTCTCTGAAGAGTCTAAAGAAGATTTCTTCTCTGAAGCTTATAAGGTTCTCCTCTAGAAAAGGAGGAAGAGGAGAAAAAAAATGTGCTTGAGAAAAACTTGTTGAAGCCTGTGACTCAGATCTATGAAGGCAGAGAAATATCAAATGAAGTCAGACACCATGACCTTAACTCTTCCTATTAAAGAAGAGCTGTCCAGTCCTGTTGTTTTAAATCAGCTGTGTCCAATTGCAACTGGATAAGTCAGTGTTAGAGTTTTGCACAAACAGACAAATAGGGGAGATATGACAGTTGCATAATTTTCACCAAGAAGATACTAGGTTACCTGAGACTCAGATTGGGCTATAAAACCTGTCTAGAAAATAACAGAGCAGAAACAGAAAAGTACAGTGCAAGCTGAGGCTGAAGAGATCAAATAAACTAAGCTTGTTATAGAAGATGAAATGCACTATCAGTCAAACCATCCTATGCACATATGTTATGATTGTCACTATCCATATCAAAAATACCCCCCCAAAAATCTCAAAAATAATGAGAATAAACCTTGAGTATTTACCACCTGTCACACAGCTGGATAAGTGGACTACTGCTTGAGCATATATAATAGAAAGTTACCAGATGCAAACTCTTATCTACAAAAGAGGGTAAAAGGAGAAATACTAGTTCAGTGTTAGAAATTGATTAAAGTGCTTACCCAGCAGGCAATTTTACCAGATAAAAATAAGAGAAGATATGCCTGTAAGCATCTAAACGTGTATCTGAAATCACGGAACATACTGCATGTCTACTAAAATTGAGAATAAAACTATAATTTCACAAATACTACTCTATTTACAGAGACAAAACAAGAAAGAAAGAAAAACTGGGCTTTTAAATTTAAAACATGATTCTAGAGATAGACTAACAAATTTTGTCTATGCTCCTAAATAACAAATTCAAGGGAGGGATCTTGATCACTTCACTCTTCATCAGCCACAACACCTAATCGTTAGCTCACTACTGGTTTTGGACCACACCAGCCAGTTCCTTTCTTTTATGGAGAGATTTGAACAAAACATTGTAAATACAGCTCAACCCATGCACTTTGGATTTCTTTTATTTAACAACATAGATTAGGCATAATTTTACGCTGCTGCCTCTGCTTGGTCTTCTGCTCGGTTGGGCAGAAGTAAGTAGATACCCAAGAGCAACATGAGTTGACGGGCATCATTGGTTGCACAGAAATGGCCAGATGACTAGAGATAAGTTCAGTGTTGCACACTCTGTTGAGTCAGAGACTTGACTGCCTCTATAAACTCAACTCACAATATGTGTGTTCTCCATGGTGGTTTATTCCCATGCCACTGGTCCAGATTGTCTTGGCACACAGACATGATGACACTCACTTGGAAAAAAGGACAGAGATTCAAGAGACAATTTCAGAGCAACAGGCTAATGGCTTGCATTGAAAATCGCATTAAAAGTCACATATAATTGCTGGCATAGAGATGTGGGGTGCAGGAGGGGAGCTTTACTTCCCAATCATCTTTTGGAAACTGGCCCTGACACTGCATTTCATGGCACACAGCCTGGGCAAGTCAGCTCACAACCATGAAAATTTGATACTGAAAAAATTGGAAAAATCTGGGAATTGTTATTGCTTTTATGAGCATACCTGTTCTTGTGAGGACCCAAGCCTCATTGGTAAAATTAAGCAGAGAGGTATTTTGTCACTGAAGTGTCTTTAGGAGAGGGGAAGAACAAAAAAACTCCCAAGCAGCAGCAGGGAGAAAGTAGTGGTTCAACCTTTCTCCAATAACCTTCTCTTTACCCTGCCCTTGACAGCATCTCTGACATCCTCCCTGTGCAAAATATAGTGACAAGGCAATGCTGCATCAGATTGAAACCACTTTTTTTTTATCTCTGTCATCTTGTGTTTTAGTTTTTAAGCACAATGTTCTTAAAATTGTGTTCTCCTTAGTGCTATCTGCTCTCATTGGATGAGATTCATCACTTGGGCATCAGTTGAATTAAAGCTCACAAGCAATGAAGTTCATCATGGCACTGAGGTTACATGAAATTAGGAAATGATGGACAAAAAATTCTTCTGTGACCTTTGCTTTCTATTTGTGTGGGTTAAAGCACACTGTTTTTCAACATGGTGTCTTAGTGCCTCCCAGAACAAGCAATACAGGAGCACATCTGCCATATATCAACAAGATATACTGCTGTATTTATGCTGGCAGGTGAAAACAGTCTAGAGCTTTCTCTGTACCTGCAGGCACAAGCGTGTGTTTTAAAGACAACAAAACTGACTAAATATGACCCATTTCAGCTCTCAGTGTGACCTTACCTGCTACTAAGCCATCTCAGCAGGTGATCCCTGATGTCAGTAATGGTTCAGTCATTCACATGCAGCCCTGGACTAGGGGAGCTAAAAGGCTCCCAGAGCTCATCGCTGGACAGTAACCAAAGTTTTTTACTATACCTTGCAGTATCTCTTCCAGAATAACTGAACTATTTTCATCTCATATGAGTGCTATAAATTTATGCTAGTATGATTCTAAGGATCCTCTTTTCCCTTCAGAGATTTTGGCTTAGTAGTGTTCCTTACAATATTCCCCAAAGTGGGAATACAGAAGTGCACTGAGGGGAAGAACTTTGCAGTCTGGTGGGAGTCGGGTGCCATGGTCTAACAGAGCAAGGGCTCTGTTTCGCCTTCAGGAACACAACAGGGACCACTGCCAGGCGAGGAGCCAGGGACCAGCTTGTCTCCATGATTTCCTCCAGGCACTGCTCTTTGAAAGCAACATATGCCTGAGAAAGCACCCCCTGTAAGAACATCTAAAATACAGGAAGGGGCAAAAAGGCATTTAATCACCTATCAGACTGCACAGATTCTTAAAACTGTTGAGTGGTCTGCTGGTTTCTGTAGCAAACTCTTAGCTGAGTGGAGCCTATCCTAGTTGGGGCAAATCCAAAACCATTGACTCACATATTTCCAAGGCTTCTCCTGTAGCGATTTCAGAAACAGTTTTTCTCCTCAAATAAAGACTTTGGCTTTGATTGTTTGTTTTATTTGTTTTGTTTTATTTCCCCAGATAATTCATTCAACAGCAGAGGAAAGCAGTTGCTTCAGCAAAATCTCAACCTACAAAATTAGTTAAATGAGTAGAGACAAACAGAAACAGGAATCTTTACCTCCACAGTAAAGAAACTAGTTGACCATGCTCAGATATTTACAGAGCAAGGAAAGCCTCCTTGTTAACATCGCAGAGAGAGAGAGAAAGTGAATTCTAAAAAAGTATAAAACATATCTGCTATTTGGACCAATTCCTGTGAGCTAAGGGATTACCCTTAGCTGACGCCAACTCCTAACAAAAGACAGTTCTATAAGGAAACACTACATTGTTTTGCCCCTTGGGTGGCCTGTGAGATATATTGTATTTTGCAAGACTCAAACAAACGACCTAATAGCATTTTCTGATACAGAAATTCCTAAGTAAAGCTTGCAACAGAAGTGATGGAAGTAAAGGAGGTGATCAGACTAAGGTGCACATGCAGTTGTTCTATGAACCTTGGAATGAAAGTTCAGGCCACACTGTTGGGGCACTGTGCAACACACATGAAAGGTTTTATCATGGAGACTCCCTTTATATATTTCACTTTTCAGTTCATGTTATTTTCAACATTCTCCAGTCAGATCAAGTTTTGGAAAAGTGAGAGATCTGGCCTATTTAGTCAGAGAAATTCTCCACTCTTTACATTCTCTGTTTCTTTCAGCTCTGACCATGAAATATTTCTTTCATATTTAGTGTAATAATGCCTTTCTTTGACACTTCTTTTCTCTGTTAACGTATACCTATATGTGCTCCTACCACATCAAAACAAACCATATTCAGGTATCAAAACCAAAAGCATGATCAGCTTATGAAATTGGTTATTGGGTAAAACAAACTACAATTGCTAGAGGTAGAATTTAGTGGTGCAAAAGGAACCCTTCCAATTTGAGTTTAAGGCTTTCATGAGTTTCAGCTGCTATGAATCTTCACTGCTGTCTGTGGAACTACTTGATCTATACTGATTGAAATTTTACAGTGGCCATTTCATATAAAACCTATTCAAGTAATACCCAGAAACATATCTTTTCTTTTCTTTTAGATTTAGTTTGTGAGAGAAGCTGAGCCTTTCCGGTAGTGTTAACTATAAAAGTGGTGCAGGAGAACTCTCAGGACAAGAAAGACCAAGAAGGCAGCCTTATTTTCTACTTACATTACATTAAAAGTGGTTCTATTACAGCAAGAAACCTTCATATAGCTATGCAAAGGGGAGAAGATGTGGACCCACCATTCAGGCTTGAATGAAACCTCAACAAAGGCTGTGTAGGAAAGAAACCCAGAGTGCAACACTCTAGAGAAGTCGCAAAAGGGAATCCTGATCTTGCCCTATAAGGCTGAATTAGATATATTATTGGATATATTTGGATATACATGCATATATCTATGTATGTCTATTTTATATATATATGGGATTATTGATAGGTATATATCAGATATATTATTTTAGTACTGTGGTACTGGAATTGTGTTCTGTCACTTCTGTTTGTTATATTATTCCACCATTCATCCTCTTGGATCCTCCCAGAAATGAATGGGACAACTCTAAAAGGCTCAAACTCAGGCCTCAAAAGGCAATGAAGAGCAAGATCTGCTGGGTGCGAAGGGTGGAGAGGAGCAACAACCCGGGCTCCTCTTAGCCTGGATCTCCATCAGGGTCTGGCAAGTAGGGTTGATCTTTGGGCCACTTGTAACAGAAAAGGAGAACTCAAAACAGAACCAGGAGGATAGGAAGTTTGGTAAAGAAAGAGAAGATAGCTAACTCTGGAAGGGCAAGGTGAGCAGCTCCTCATAAGGGAAAACTGAGCTGGATGAAAGAGGGGCTGAGGTGAAACTCGTATCTTGAGTTTATTAGCTGAGATGATGAGCGATTTGTCTGCCTCTAGCCCCATGCTGCTGTTTGTCCTTTTGAACTAGTCAATACTGAAATTACTTGACAGAAGCAATTTAGCTGGGAAAGCATGGTCAACTGTGCACTATAGCATCAATGGAGCAAAAAGTTCTGGGAAATTTTGAAGACAAAAAAAAACCCTCCAAAAAACAAACAAACAAAAACCCCCAGATATTTAAAAGCTGTTAGGAAAAGAATTTCCATTCTGTCAACATGGTACAGCATGCCTGCAATGTATCACTTGAATTTTCTGATATAAAAAACCCAGACATTTAGCCCCTTTTTTTGATAGAGGAAAAGGAACTGATTTCTTATTCATGCCACTCTTTGCTGCAGTGGGTTTAATAAACGAGATCCCAGAGGGAGTCTGTGATGTTTTTTTAAACAAACTTAGTGAAGTATAGCTTAACCCCAGTGGCCTTTTATTCTATTCTTACTATGCATGATATTAGAATAGATAATTACAACAAATGCGTTCCTCACCCCGCCAGGACAGTTCACAGTAAATTTGGGTCTTATTAAAAGCCATTCTTCAGGGGAAACATGCAATCTCATAATTTAAAATTTGATTTTTTTCTATAAGTTTTGACTTTTTAAGGATGACTACAGCAAAGAATCTTAATTTAAACCCCATTCAGTTTTCATTGTTTAATTGCATTCAACTGTCTATGTGCAAGCTGTAATGGCAATAAATAAAAGGTGCTGGGTCATGCTGGAAGGGGATGGTGAGCAGAACTGACATGAATAGTAAGAGAAGAAAACTAATATTGCCTAGCAACCTAAAGGAAAAATAGTGTGCCTGGCAACAGAAAGGAAGGACCTAGCTGCAAGGAGAACGTTTGCCAGAAAAGAAGAGAGAGAAAATTCATAATATAACAAGCCTCAAAAGTGGAGGATGAAGTGGAGCAAGACTTGTTAGTTTAGGATTTAGGAAAAGAAAGCCAGGTAGAGCTTATGTTGCTCAGAAAGGGGAAACAGCTATACAAGAATGGCTGCTGGTAACTGTTCATTTCACCTTTGCATGATCATGAGCCAAAATCGGAACTGTAACAAGCAGGTAGTCATCCTTATCACCATACTTAGAACTTCAAGAGAAAAACCAAACTCAGATATTTCTGTTCTGAAGAGAGGAGCTCTTTCACCTTGGCTTATATAAGATACTGCTTGTGTTCGTCATGGAACAGTGCGTCATCCTACCAAATACACCAGGCTTTTGACAGTATTGACAACCCAGCTATTAAATAGCAGCGGTGCAATGTCACAAAGCCTAAATTTAAATTAGCTCCCTTGGATACTGGTAGCAGAACTGCCAGGGAGCTCAGCACAGGCAAGTTCCCCCTGCCAATTAGGTGCACCAACAGTGGTGGCTTAATTGGCTTAACTGGCCAAGAGCGCAGTGCTGGGGGCTTTGAGCGTGTTGGGATCAAAGTGAGGTGCTGGCCATCACCACGTGGCAGGGGACCTCAGCACTCGGTCCCATTAGCAGCACTGGGGTGGCAAGTTCTTTGATAGCTTCACTGATAGAAAATGTCAAATGGAGATGAGTTCTCCCCTACGCAAATCTTGGCACCAAACACCACTTAATTCTGAATCTCTCTTTTCTAAGTTTTACTCCTTGAAATGACGGTAGCAGAGGTTACCACAAGAGGATTGCAAATGAAACTTCAAAAGTGGAAAAAGCAATTTGTTCTGCTCTGGAACTGCGGGCACTGAGATGCTTTAATTATAACTGCATGGCTACTGCGCTATGGCACTATGGGCAGAGCTGAAGTTGTTTCAGTGCCCTAATTGCATGCATGGGAGGATTTTCTAGAATTCAGACATCTAAAACTTGATGTCATACTGTACTGTCAACCAGCATGTACTATTTTGGACCCATCACCATAAGTCTGATAATCCTTTTTCTTCTTTTTCTTTTTCTTTCTATTTCCCTTTCTCTTTTTTTTTTTAATTGTCTTTTTCTTTCTAATTCTTTCTTTCTAATTCCTTCTCTTTGTCTTTGTCTTTGTCTTTGTCTTTCCCTTTCTCATTCCCATTCTCATTCCCATTCTCTTTCATTCAGCTCTGGAAACAATATATTACTATATTAAATAGAAAATTGTTTTAAATATTCCTCAAAAAACATAGTTATTTCTTCACTTACCCAGGAAGTCTGAAACTTTAACATCCTTAAAATTTTGAATGATGCTCTTAACTGCAGGAATGAGGGGCACAATAGGACTTCTGTTAGACTTAGGCCATACACAAGAGATTAATAGTTTATATTAGTTAGCTCCAGATTAGTTAGCAATTTCTAAAATTGAAGCTCCACTCCCCTCTAGCTGCTGGAAGGAAAAGACTTTTCTTCCAATTACAGGAGACTCCTTTAATTGAAAGCAGTTTCATTTTTTATAGTCTGCCTCTACCTTGAAGACACAGTTTCTGCTATACTCTGTTCATAACCAACTCATTTGACCTATATCTCAAGTCCCTTCTTCACCATTCATTTATATGGGTATGCGATGGCTAAAATTGTGCCTAGTAGCCTCTGTTTCTTCCTCTTTTTCTACAGTGGGCTCTCTACTTAGCTATGTGTCATATTAAATATTTATATATACACTATCGATTCATTTTGACAGAGTGCCTTTGCAGGAAGCAGAGCCTTGATTTTCTGACACATCTCTGCTGGTCTGTGGTCCTGTGCATGACAAGGGTAGTGCGGGCAGGTACCTCCTCCCACTTCTTTTGGCCTTTACTGTCAACCTCTTGGCTCTTTTCTCTTTTGACTCTTCCTTTCTACAGCTTTATGAGAGCCTTGGGGGAAAAAAATAATGCGCTGAGGAAAACAATGCTAGTAATTTAGATGTGAGGGTCTTCCCTGTTTCCTGATTTCAGACTAAAAAGAAGTCTGTGATTAAGGTCATGGTTTTCATTCAATGCATTATTAAAGTTTTATGCAAAAAGGAAGGTTCAATTATTTCTGTGTAAAAGTACTATAATGGCATAGATGTTGGAAGTTATTGATATGGATTGCAAGCAAATAGCTATTTTGTTTCTGTTTCTTCAGAAAATAAAAGAAAAATAGTATTGTTCTTCAGTATTTCTGGGCTTTACAACAACATAGCAAAGGTTTCCATGCAAATTCTGCTACAACAAACTGAAGCAGCATGTGAGAATTAAGCACCCCCATTGCACCATTCACCATTCGCAGTACACCTTCTTCTTTCTGCATCACCTTACCTGCTTGAGCATCCGTATTCCAGAGAAGCAAAGGTAAAATCCTTGACTGCATTTTTCCAGTCAGTAGAAGCAAACAAATCTGATCTTTTCCATAGATGGGTTAGAATCTCCAAACACTCTAATATTTTTTTTTCTGTTCTTGTTTTGCATAGTTTTTACATCCCTCACTCACTGGACATTAATTCCTCATCAACTTGCACATTTTCCCATTTTCCTACAGCTTTTTAGCATCCCTGGGTATGTATATGCTTATATTACAGTATCAGTTTATAAACTGCGAAGTTTTGCTGTTTGGTCATCAATACATAGCCTGTCCTCTATCTATTAATAGAAATATATTTCTAGGTTACCTTATGGATTGGTAACATATAAATTGGTATGGATTTGGGTGTATAAATATTTTTTTTCCAAGCATTCGCTCAGGCCTAGAGCCTCTCACCTTAAGCATAAAAATATTCTAGCATGATAACACTCTATTTCTTGATCTACCAAGCAATCAGAGTTGCACCTGAGAAATGCCTTCTTCAGTTTATCTGTCAAAGGAGTATCTAACTTTCCTGGGAAATATTTGGTCAATGGTCTCTATATAACAATTTCCAATGGCTTGTGATACATTTCTACCTTTACAGACAACTGAGGTCAAGTAAATTATTCCATGCTAGAAAGACAGTAGAGAGTAGTTCTTTTTTTAATCTACTTTACTGTTTTTTTCCATGCTTGTCAGGACGCTAATAGCAAATATTATTTTCTACTAGCTTCTGCTGCTCCCACATGTCATTCAGAGGCAATATTCTGTTGCTCCAGGTGCTTCACAGCTCTGTGGTGCTTTAGCTTTTCATTTAGTTTTCTTTATTCTTGAAATAGGTATTTTTGAGTATATATTGTTTCAAGAAAGCATGTAAGGAATTCTGATAAAACCTAGGAGAATTTGTCTGGTGTATTACTGTTTTCCATATGCTTTTGTTTAGACATTCCCTAGGAGTTTTAGCTCTCTGGAGCTGTTCAGATTTCCTCAGAAGTCAGTGAAAGGCTGATCAAGAGGCTATCAGTTTTCAGTATATTCAGCATGCTTGCATTCAGTCTGATATTCTGCTCTTAACATCTGTTTTGACTGTCTTACAGTTAGGCTTACCATGGTATCATCCTGTAGAATGGTCCTATCTTAAATGATGCAATAAACCTTCATATTTTTCTTTGGTAAGGGGACAGCTTTTTTTCCAAGTCTTATATTCCATGATTTTATACAAATATGAGCTTTTGAAACAAAACTTCAGCTTACTCCCAAATTTTCTGGCCCCTTACAGAGTTGCTGATCTACTCAGTAACAATATGAATATTATAATTGCAGTAATTTCACTATCTGTGCATCAACATCTGCATGTCAATACCTTGAAATACATTTTTATAGTCTGTTAAAATGCCTAGCAGGGCCCATAATGATTATATTCTTTCTCAGCTTTGTTTTGAAGTCATGGTGCCAAGCTATGAATAGAAGCTCTATTATAATTTCCAGAAATGCATCCATGTGTATTTCTCAGCAGCTTACGTTTGCTGGTTGGCATCGTCATAATTGCATTGGATATCACCAGTAATTGTGTTTCTCCAGTCAGAAACTGCTTACATCCTTGCACATTCACACTTCACCACTGGATGTTCCAGCGTGGCCGGCACATACCCTCCTGACGCAGCTTTGTTTGCTTGTTAACAAGATTTTTTTCCTTGCTATAAGTCTCACTAGTCCCACTGTCCATATGTTTCACATACCATATGCTGAACAATTTCTACTTATTTCTAAGAGAAAAATACCTCCCCACACACCCCTTTCAGAGATGCTGCAGATACATGGAGTACTCCAGACAAGTGCAACACAGTTTGACCTCTTGATGCCTTCTCCAAAGCCATCTGTAACTTGTGCTCCTCTTTCCAAGCCCTTTGAAAATTACTCCCGCCTTTTACTGCTTATTCCTTTGCTGAGCTATAGCTACAGCTTAATGACAATGAACAATTTTTTTGGCAAATATCAGCAGCAAAGCTGACCTTTCTTTCACTTTGCTGCCACTTGGCATAGGAGCAAAGCAACAAATGGCTCTGCATAGCCCATTGCAGAAGTTTCAATTACTTCTAAAGACCAGAAATTCTGGGTACCTTAAAGAGCAGTTTCAATCATGAAGATATTTTTTAATGCCTTTAGACTAACTGAGAAATGTTTTAAATTTATGCTTGGCTTATCAGACCTAGGATATTTTAGCCCCTGAAGGTTTTTTTGCACTGTCATAAATGAAATACAAATATAAGAAACAACCATCCCCCGGACTTTTACAGAATAACGAATCCAATATTGTTAACAGCACAGAGAAAAGTTTTCCAAAGGGAAAACCTATCTCCCTGTTTTATAAATTCTTCCATAATTTTATCAAGAAAAAATGTTTATTTCTTTTTCTTTAGTGTAAACAATACTTAGTCTTGAATTAAAAAGCCCTGTGGACCTCTCTCTTCTTTTAACTAAGGCCATTCCTGCGGCAAAATATCTCTCAGTGGTAAAGACTGCACTCCCCATTAATGGAGTTATTTTGACAAAGAAGCATATACATGATTGAATTCACAAAGTTCATTTTGATTTTTTTTTTCTATGTGGAGGGAAGAAACTTTATTTCCAGCTTACTTCCTCTGCAAGGCTGGAAAATGCCACAGCTCTCTGCACTCCAAAATCTGGAATCATTAAGAAATACTTGCTTAGTGCTGATGATACACTTGAAGAAAGATAACACTCATTTTTGCTATCTCTTTCTGTTACCATTTTGAGATATGACTAGTATAACACAACATGAGTTCCACCCTATGGCTTCTTCAGTAGTTTGGGGTTTTTTTTTCTTCAAAAGTTTTATCATAAATTTCTTAGGATTTTTTCTTTTTTATCTCTTTACCATCATGTCTTACAATACAAAATCTAACCTTCTGTGAAAATTCCCTCACTTCTTTTATCCATTTAAATTTCTATTTCCCTTCATTTTGCAAGATTTGTTCTTGTGAAGCCAAGGAATTGAGCGTACATTCCCACTATGAGCAAGAAAACGATGTAAGAGGGACCTGAAACTCTGGCTCCACACTGCTGAATCACTGGTTTCCTCCATGCCTCACTTTGGATTGTTCCTGCTGGCTCTCTCCCAGACTATGGCTAAGCACTGTCCTGGAAATGTTTCACTCCAGAGACCACCCCAAACTGTGGTCCCCCCACTCTAAAGAGCCTTCCAAACTATCCAGTGCTTCATAGCCTCAAAACCCATCATGTGCTGCCATATGACACCCCTGGAGCTGAAGCTCCCCCCTTCTTCGATTTGTTTTACAGATCACCTCTGCGACAGGCTGTGACATATCCCTCAGAGAGCTTAAAATGGTTTGAACTGAACAACCATGAAGGAAATAGTAATTTTTTCTTCACGGATGAAACAGTGACTATGCACTGAAGTCCAGATTGTCCTCAATAGGATAGATACCAGCAATACTTGTCTTTTGGCCCTGGAATCACAATCTCTTTCCTGACTTATTTTGTCAGCATAGTTTCACTTACAGACTCATCATTGTTTATGTATCTCTTAAATAAAAACTGAATATGATGACCTATGGAAAAGTTACTGTATAAACCAAATCTCCTATAATACTTTTGCTTAATGTACCTTAAAAATGTCTCCTATTCTTCAGGAAATTCCTTTTTCTTATTTGGATATCCCAGCCAGAAATGTCTGAGGCCACTGCACTTCTTGGTATTTGTTTTCCATCCACATCTGAAAAGTTTCCCAAAACAACAATATTCCAGGGGCTGTTAATTTCTCTTATAGCAGGGATCTCTTTCCATTTCCAAATACGTATTAAAGAACCTTTCACTATCCTTCCTCAAAATGATACTTATCCCAACAGGTTTTATGTGTGTATGTGATTTATGTAATCTCTTTTAATTTACAACCCTAACATATCTTCTCAATAGATACAAGCTACTGTTTAAAGCAGGTTCACCAACTTCTGTCCTCTTTAGTTGGTGATGCCAAATTATTTCCTGCTGCATTTTTTTTCCATAACATTTAGGGGGAGCTTATTTTCATTAAATTCTTGTAAGACTTTTTCTAACTACCTGCTTAATCAATGAGATAACCTGAAAGAGGACCTCTAAACGGCAGCTTTTGTCAAAAGCAGTTGATATCTTTATCCCCATTTTATAGTCAGGTGCTAAGAAGACAGTGGCAAATAGAACAGATTTCACTTGTCAGATCACCATGAGATGTGGATAAACTTTGTATACCCAAATTAGATTTTGTAGTAACTGCTCCACCACTAAAACAGGAAATGTGTCTGCTCAAAAATCAGAAGAGCTGTGGTATCAATCCAAGCATTCTGAGTTGCACTGCAGTGATCTGTCCCCACTTTGTTAGGTGTGGGTAGCTTTATTCAAAGAGCAGCATCCAGTTTTTATTAGAAATGAAGAATTCTCATTAAGTTCAACATCTGAACTTACTGTTGCCATTATCTTTGGGGATTACAAATGCTTTTTTTCCATGTAAAGCATGGATAAACTGTTATTTTCCTGACATTTTCCTCCTTTGTTCTCAACTTAAAAAAAAAGAAAATATATTCAGATAGACTGCATATGTCAGCTAGAGCTCAATGTCACGGGCAGAAATGACAAGGGGAAAGAAAGTGATTGGTCCCAAAGCACTGAGTCAAAATTAAAAGCTAGGTTATTTAATTAAAATCACACAAATGGCAAAGAAAATAATCAAAGGATTAAAATTAGAAAGAGAATAATTAACACAAGAAAGAATCCCATGGTGTATGCAAAAATGATAATGCTGTCTAAATCAGAGTGTTGATGAGTCTCAGGGATACTCAGCTACCCGCAGTCTCAGTAAGACTTGCTCAAATACTATAGCTATTGCTTAGATAATATTGCTCAAATATAAGCTCCCGTAAGCTCTCTGTTCCTCCATTTCCAGCTCTAAGGGAAAGTTGTTTTTTTTCTCCACTGACATATTTTTGAGTGTGATTCACCTTCCCGCTGTGCAGCTTCACCAGCTACATGCAATTTATGAACACAGCAGCTCCACTTGAGATGGTGGATTATGGCAGACCCTTCACAAGCAGAACAGGCAGACCCCATCATTTTTTTCCACTGGTGCTCCCAGCCTCAAGCTGTAAGGCCACCTGCCATCCAGCTGTGCTCTGGAGGAGGACTGTCCACTCTTGCATGCATTTTATTGCCTGAGACGTACAGGAAGACCTAACCCTGGTGAGAACCGGAGGAGCTACATGGTTGACAAGACTGTGTGCATCCAACAGTGCAAGAGCACACACTCCTCTCTCTGAATTCCTGGGGAGAGAGGGCAGGGGGCTGCTCCAAAGCGCTTCTGAGAAAAACCACATCTGGATGCATTAGACAGACTCTCTTTTGGATATACTTAAATGTGGTCTCTACAGCATTTGTCAGAGTTTTCTTCTTTGTACAAGTCAAATAGCCCTCCATAGTTTGTTCTTTGCACACAAGTGCAAAAAAGCTGCATTTTTCATACCAATGTCAAACACTGCAGTTATCTAAAATGGCATCACCAAAAGACAAATTGACAGACATATGTCCAGAGTTAAAAACCTTCCCTGTAGTGAGGAGGGACAGAAAGTGGAAGAGATGGAGAAGTCATAGCTAAACACAGGTTGACTGAGCTTCTCTTTAGCTGTTATCTCAGCCACTAATTATTATCTAATTGTTATCTAAGACCACTAATTGGTCTTACAGAA
The DNA here is from genome assembly GCF_000705375.1 of Tinamus guttatus. The sequence continues at coordinate 61,696 of NW_010584744.1, read as the reverse complement.
AGCAGTAACCTCAGTACTTATGAAAATCTAAAAATAATAAAATAAAATTGATAAATGTTTAAGCAGAAAACCAAAAGTGTTGTTGCGTCTCCCTCCAGCTCCTGAGGGCAGTTTCATAAATCACAAAGACACTTTCCTGCAAAGATGCTTTTCTATATTCAGTAATTTGTATATGGCATGCCACTAAATTCAGTTCACAACACAGAATGAGTGGTAGAGGGCTTAATTCAATTTCTGACAAAACTAACAGAATTAACCCAAGAATTTCTGGTTTTCTATGTTTTCTTTTTTCCTCTTTTACCTTCTATATCTTTTCCTGTCAGGTTCTTTGTTTCTATCCTTTTGTATAGATACAACCTGCTGCTTTTTTGTTTATTGGTTTTTTTCCTCACCTCTTGTTACTCTTCCACCTTGTATATCCTTCTCATTTTTCCTGATTATTGCTCTCCCTCTTCCTACCCAAGTCATGCACGCACACATATGCACAGACAGAGCCCTTTTGCCACTTATCTCTTCCCTTTCATTCCTGTTTTTCCTTCCAGATGGCCAAGCCAAAAATGTCACAGGAACAGATTGTTCTCATGATTTTTATTGGGATACCACAAGAGCAGCCACAGTCAGTTATTCTCACCAGCAGAGACCCAGAATATGTGTCTTTTTCTAGAGACCATGGAGACATCGTCTTCCTTAAAATCCGAATGTTCTCCTCTTTCCTCACCTGTCACTTAAAATAGGCCAGTTGTTCTTGGGCTGGATGAAGACAAGTTTCAGAAGGAGTAAGTTTCCCAGGTGCATATGCTCATGGCACAACCACAAACGAGGTTAAAAAACAGTGACCCAGCTAATGTTTGTCTAATCATGCTATGTAACCCCTCAATATGGAACAAAAGTCACACCTGTCACAAAGCATTTATAATCTGAATTAATCTAAGTAGAAGACAAGACAGAGAACGGATACAGATGGAAAGGGGCAGAAGAAAGGAACAGTGGGAGATCATTTGTCATCATGATAAGCCCTCAGGCTTGGCACATCAGCACCACCAACAGTTCAAGAGACCAGACACTTAATTCTCTGCAACAGTGACGTTTTGTTTGGTAATTCTTACTTTCATGGAAGATATTTTTAAAAATATGAAAAAGAGAATAAGGAAGTCAACTGTTGAACTCTCTTCTGTGGGTTTACGCTGCTTGCACTTTCACCTATTCTTCACTCAAGGATTTCCTTTCCTTTCTGTCTGAAAAAAATGCAGATCTTGTGCCCATGGGACAGAACTAACCGACTTTTAGTTGAGTGTATGTATATCTGTAATATATCTTAAACATGGGAGAGATATGCCATGTTTTGCTGAAGTCTTTCTTTTCTGGAATCTACACTTTAAGCCTGATTTCAAATCAGTTTTCCGCTTCCTATATTTGGTTTCCAGTTCTGGCACATGTGTAAACAGATATATTTAGTGCTTCTGTTTAAAGCACAAAGTTTATAGTTTGCTATAACTTGCTTATTCAGACACATTGAAATCAGAATCACACAACTAAGGAGCAATGTATGTTTCAAGAGACCACTGCAGGCCACCTGATCCACCCAAAGGAGAGCCCATGTCAGAGTTATAGCCTAAAAGCTGATGCACAAGGACAATTACAGGAAGTTGCAAGACAGAGGAAGAAATGGAAATTATCACTGCTGTTGGATGCAATCAGGGAGAGGTTGTGCCATAAAGGATGACGGAGGCAGGGATCAAAGGCAAATAGCATAGATGTGGCATCATGCTCGTTTTCATACAAGCCAGATATTTTGTTTTCCCCAGACCTCTTCCCCAGACATAGAAGTGAAGTTGCCTGAATGTACTCTCTAATGCTGAGACTTTTCTCATTCTACCAGGAAACATTAACAGGCTGCAACATCATATAGAGAAGGAAGGAGGGAGAAGAAGGATGTGCAGAAGAGATTCATTCCTTGAACTTTCACTTCAGCAAATAAGGGCTAAGAAGAATGATAACTGGTACACTGCTGTTTTATCTACCATTGGCACACATGAGTTTGCTCATGGACATTAGAGAAAGTTGCTTTTGCAGTTTTCCCATGGAAGGTGTAGAAAGAGGCAGAAAAACAGGGCCTTGTGAAGTCGGTGTGCCTTGGCCATTGGTAAGAGAGGCTCATATGCTCCAGAAACATCTCACCTCCGAAGCCAGTTTCAGTGGCCATTGACATACATTTCTGCTGAGTAAGCAAGCCTTTGTGTCACCTTTCCACTTATTTCAGAGTAGTAAATCATTGCATTTGAGCAAATACTATTTTGTAATTCTGTAATCTCACCCTATAATCTAGGTGTTAAATCTATGCCAATGACACTCAGAAGAACCTGCCCCTGCTCTTTCCCAAGGCTCATGTTACAGGTGGAGGAGAGAGCAGACATGCCCATCATCCTGTGATCTTTATTTCCTCTCATCTATCTACAAGATCAGCACTGAGGGAGGAGGAGAGGGAGACAGTTATGCATCTGACATGCAACGCCCTGATGGGGTTTTCTTTGCTGGGAGTTTGAAAAGTCACGGAAAAGACAAACTCCAGGTTTGTCTTCTGTAGAAGGCAGTCCTGCTCAGATGTCCCTTCCACTAGGACTAGACGACTAGAGTATCTCTGTCACAGCAAGAATCAAAACCACATTGTATGTGGTGAAGTAATTGATATTCTACATGCAATAGCAAGGCAGAGTGCTGCTGGACTGGGAGCCTTCTAATCAGGCCATTCTGCTGCTGGCTTTGGAATTTATCATTTCCTTTACTGGAAAAGCCTAAAATGAAGGGTGCCTTTTACAGTTCTTTCAAAAATCTGCCTATGTAAGAAACAACAGAATACTAGGGAGAAAGGAGACCAACTGCAGGAAGGAAGACTGTGAAGCAGGCATTAAGAAATCACTCTGTGCCTAAGGCCAAAGAAAAAAAAAAAAAAAAAAAGCTAGCTGCTGCTGGAAGAATTCCAGAAATACTTGTTTTTTAAAAGAGAAGCTATTTTGGCTAAATTAGAACATAGCCCTCATATTAGCCAGCATATAGCTGAAAAATAATAATAGTAAAAAAAAAACTGCTTTGAGTTTCAAAGTATTTCTTCAGGAGACATCAAGATGCTTCAGGAGAGAAGAGGGCACTGCAAAGCTTCTAAACATACAGTTTACTTACTTACATGTTGCATGAGTAGATAATTGCTTAAATTGCAGACTGTCACAAACAGAGAACAAGTAGATGAATCATGCTGTGTGTAAAACTGCAAATACATTTCTCAATTCCCCTATTTTCTGTTAATGAAAATGCATAAATTTCAGAGGTGGGTTGTGTCTAAGGAATTTATGGTATCCTTTGCCTTCTCAGAGGTCTACTAAATAAAGAATATAAGCTACTAGTTATGAAGCATAATAACATCATAGAAATGGAAGTGGTGTAAGGGCACTGAAGCATAGTTTGTATGGTGACCTGAGGTTGTCATAACACCAAGAATCAGGTTACAGTGAGATTTGCCTTAAAATAGAAAAAAAATCTCCATAATGCCGCAAATGAACTTAACCATAAAATTGAGAGAAAAAAATGCAGAGACTCTAACTTCCCAAACTTTTAAAAGTCTCCAAAAAACATTTATTAGTTCTTACAGAAGGTTTTTTTTTTTCCTGGCTTTTGAAGCATTGTTTTTCTGTATTCCTTCAGCTATTAAAATTGGCATTATTGGGCACCTCCTGTCACAACATTTCAGGTTTGGGTGGCTTTTAAAATCAATACAGAAAGAACTTACTATGAATCACTGTCTGACTAATGTTTACCAACAAAAATCACTTGTCTCTTCAGTACTGCCAGGTATTTCCCTTTGCTGTGCCACAGCAAATGGCGGCCTGCAGGCTGAGCTGCAAACTAGGTGTTACTCCGCTCTGAAGTGTCAGCTTCAGCTCCTCCCTGTGCCCTCTCGCTGGCCCTGTGTCAACCTTGGGTGACTGGAACAGAACAACTCCCAGATAGAACAGCCCGCTACTAGGTGGAGCTAATGAAGTCCACTGGTTAGCCCTCTGTGATGCATTTGCTATTTTAAGTATCTGTATGGGCCTTGTTGCTACAGTGTCATAATCTTATTGAAGACTTTCAACTATTTCCTCTTTCTACAAAGCTGTGTCATCGCCATTTCCCACCTGGGATCTTGCAGGAAAGTTTAAAAACATGGTTAGCTCAAGCTCTGGATCTGGTTTTGACTCTGGCATTGAGGAGACATCTGATAAGTATGATTCCTGACTACAGATAGAGATGAAATACCCTGAACAGCGTCTCTCTGCTCACACACACCAGCATCACCCACTTTCTAGTGGACTCAACATTAAAGGCAATCAGGAATCACGGTGCTCTGTTGTTGGTCATGAAAACACAAGTGTGGTGGATGGGTGTCTTTTGTCCATTCAGGATGATGAAAGAGACCTGAGGCTTGTACCAGACAGAAGAAGAGTTTTCTGAAGCCCAGAAAGGATGGAAACTGATGGGTGATAGACATGAACCAAAGCCTGGATGCCCCCATGTCATGCTACCAGATGGAGGATTAAACAACATGGGACTTTTGCCCTCGGCCTTCATCTTCCCAATGCACTGTTAGTACAAGGAAAGAAGGGACAGCCTCCTAAGATGGGCTTTCACTTGTAGCCATGAAAGTGTGTGACCAAGCAGCAATTTGCACCCAAGCACAGGTATATAGCATGACCACTTCAGGAAAGGAATAAAGGTCGGATGCTATCTTTACTCTCTCTGCTTGGAATCTCTTTTTGTTTTCTTGGCCCTAATGTGAGATCTGATTCTACATGCATGACCACAGTAGCCAACACTGGCTCTTTGTGTTGTTATCTCCTTTATAAAATGGAAACTGTTGGTCTTGAATTTTGAAGAGTGCTTTGAAGTCCACATAGTCATGACTTCATAGAAATTTTTATTAGGGAAACAGAAATAAATAGAAATATAAAAATAAAAAGTTTTCTTTTTTTATAAGTAATGTGAAAGCTCTTTTCCCTCGTCAACAGCAGCAGTCAGGAGTGAAAAACAATCCAGACTTAGAGGAGGTTAAAAAACAAAAGATTAGTTTCCTTTACAGTCACAAAACAAGAAAGAGATCCATTTTTCTGAAAGACAGAAAGAGCATTAAGTGAAGAGTTAAAGGTTTTAGCAGCATGATTGGGTCTACTGGAAGATACCTTAGAGTTTTCTGCTGTAGCAATAATTTTTTGCATGTTATAGTAGTTAAAGATGTACATACTGGATGTACAGATACATTCTATTCCCAGCACTATATTCTAATCCCAGGTAAATAAATGTGCGTGGTTGCACTGAAGATGAAGGTTCAGGAGAATAAAGGTGAGATTAAGTGGATAACTGTTGTTCATCTACATATATGTTGAGGAAGTTTCCATCACATACCGTAGTGCTTTACCTTCCGCTTACAGGAACCTTGTGATAGTTTCATTTCCCAGTCCTCTTATGTGCACGATTGTTTTAACCGCATCCATGTGGCTCCAATGTGACTGTTCAGTGACACGGAAATGAAAACATAGGGAAGTGAAACTGGAATAAAGGCCGCACTGTCTAGATCTCGAGCTGTCCGACACATCTCCCAGAATATTACAAGCACAGTTCTCAAGGCATACCAGTCTCCATGGTATGGAGAGTTCCACTGCAGCACCAGCAGCTCAGAATTCAGCCATGTATGTATGAGAACCGCTGCAGTTCCCTGAATACCTGCACAGTTTTTCTGTCTTTGCTTTGTTGTGATGGCAAGAAGTCTTCATAATTTAACCTCACTTGTGAGGCTTTAAAGAGTTGGAAATGTTGAGTTTGAAAGAGTTAACTTTGAAAGTAATTGTAAGAAATGATGATGTAAAAACAAAACTGAGAACTCCTGCATCTTCCTGTTTAATCTTGCATCATAGAGAGCAGCTGTGAAGAGCAGGGACCTTCCTCTCCCTTCACTGTGCTTCGCATTACTGCTGTGGATAGGAACTACAGACTCCCTTACACCAAGGGAATCCTCAGCTGATACTACCAGACCCTGTGCTGGGCAGAGGGTGAGAAGGTGAGACTGGAGCAAGGCAAGCTTCAGTAGTCCTCTCCTTATGTGCAAGGGCAAAGGAAAATTGATCCACTGTCCTTCACAGTACAAAGACATGCAAGAGGCAAAAGGTACCTTCATATGGCTCGGAAGAGAGGAGGGAAAAGTAGAAAAGCTCTGTTTCTAATAGCAGCAAAAATACCCAGCATTTCGTGAGGGTTACTGGGCTTTGTAAAAGTGTTCTAGCTTCTCAGCCAAGCAGAAAGTGTTATCCATCTCCTACAAAAATATTTAAATCTGTTTCAGCCTGTCTTCTCTTCTGGTAGCTTTCCAGATTCCAGTGTCTCAGCACAGATAAATTCGCACAAAAAGAGCTGAGGTTTGTTTCACAGTTACCTTGTAGTACCGCAGTAATCTGACTGAACTTTTTCAGTCTTTAGGAGGAGTGGGAAATGTGACCAGGGCCAAAAATAAGAGAATTCAGTTTGTGAACCATTGAATTCACATAATAATAATAATAATAATAATAATAATAATAATAATAATAATAATAATAATAATAATAATAATAATAGTTTGTTTCATTAAATTGCTTCCTTGCTTTATCTCCTTGAAGAAAATAAAGAGATAGGAATTGATTCACTTTTGAGGTATCTCTTATGAACACCAGACTAAAAACCATAGCAATTTGGAGCTGAACTTTGGATATGAGAATAAGCTGCAGGCCCTGTACAGACAAAAAGCACAGTGTGAACAAGATTTGAGTTTTACTTTTCCCTAAAATCAATTAAAACAATGTGAAGATTAGTACTGGAATGTGTAGCTCCCTTTTCCTCTCCTGTACGCTCTCCTGTACACCCCTTGCTCTGTGCACTGGCATCACCCGTCCCACCTGGGTGGCTCAGCAGAAGCAGGCACCCTGCACGAGGCCGCTTCTCCTGCACACGCGTCTCTGCAGGAGCTGCACGTGGCCGACGCAGCCCAAGTGAGGACACTACCTTTCATGTATTCATTTCAGACTTAGTGGAGCCGTTTGCTGAAAGGAATAAACAAAAATGCTGAAAATTAAAGGAAGCAGCTTCATGTGAGTGAGTCTGCAGGTCTTCTGAGCTCTGAAATCAGCAGATGACCAATTAATACCCATTATGGCATAACCACGAAGATGCCATTTTCAAAAGTACTTGTCATACGCAGGAGTGGCCAGAAATGTTTCTAGAATTTCTTTCCCAGCACTGTTGAAAATGAAATGCATACCATTGCCACAAGTGAAAATTAATGCCTGAAGAATTAATTTCTGATTCCTCATCAAAACTGGCCTTTGAGGTCTTCTCTGGTCTTAGGAGTGGCAGTCACTCCTGGGCTTCAGGGAAATAAACAATATCAGCTCTAGGCTCCTGACCCATTTCCAACAGAAATAGTCATTTTCTTCAGAATCACCATTCCCCCACATGGCAGCTGTTGCCCAGGGTTTCTGGAGGCATGGCTTTGGTTCCTGTAGATGCAAATTATTCATAGAAGTGAAGTTTAAGATGTACCTAAAGCACAAAAATCTTTCAGAGATTTTTAAGAGGGCTCCAAGAGGAGGAGGTTGAGGGGCAAAGAAAACTTACTTTGCTAGGCTGAAAAGAAAAATTAAAACAGAAGTACTCCTGTGCACCAAGACTGAAATGGAGGAAGAGTTCATTCAAACAGATTTTTAAAAAGCATGACCAATATTTTATTCTATTTGAGTAGTAGAGCAGCAGAGAATAAAAAGCATATATTTGTGCCTTTGTCAGAGACTCAGGTGAAGGCAAACACTGTGGGTTTTGTTCCATCTGAAATACAGACTTTGTGCAGGTTTGAGAGATTTTTTTTGTTTCATTTTATCAGATGTGATGTGTGTCCTGTAAATTCTGCATAAGCCTGCCTTAAAGAGATTCAGGAGAAGAAGAAAAGCAATGTCTTGCTCTTCTTCCTGCACTCCCAGCTGTCGATTACAGTTATGAGATGCCCACAGTAACACATTTATATATTTTCAGAGGCAAACAATAACCAAAAATACTTTGCAAAAAAACCCACACTCGTTGCTCTATCAATGGAGATATATTCATATGTAGCAGTGGTGTGGGTAGTGTTTTCAGATGATGTAGGGTTTTTTGGGGGTTGAAAATGTTATTTAGTCAGATTAAGTAATTATATGGAACAGAAATACAAAATTACAAAATTGGATAATTGGATTACCTTTTTTTTTTCAAGTGTAAGCAAAGCCAAAACAGATATACATGAAGGATTTAGGAGTTGCTAAGACTGCAGTAGAAAATAGATTAATTCTACCTTTTGTTCCACAGATTATCTAAGGGGTAACAGAGCTTGCCAGAAAATTCTAAGCTTCTCTACTAAAAAGGGAAATGATTGTCATCTCTTTCCCATGCAGTTTTGCTATATATTGTGAAGAGAAGCTTAATGATTTAATATACCATACTTATCAGGCTGCCTCAAAAATATAGTGCAGAGTAGCAGCAAAAATCTTCATTAAAGATGAGAAAGAGGAACTGCTGTTTCTAGCAGCATTTTGGTGATTATTGCACAAGAGAGGAAAAAGGTGCACTTAAAAACCACATCAACTCAGGAAATTAGAAGGCACTTATTTCTCATTTCCCTCTCTCATTTTTCAAGGGAGTCACCTGGGGAGGAGATGTTATATTTAAGCCTGAAAAAAGGAGGCACTTTGACATGAAAATCCTGAAGAGACCATTCTTGCTGCGGCAAAAGATTTTAGTCTTTCATGCATGATCAACCCAACAAAAATGTTTGACAGCCATGTTCCACAGAATAATATAGAGCCTGATGTTCACTGGAGACAAAATTGTTTAGATTCTCAAAAGCTCTTTCGGTAAGCATGTCAAGCTATCCCAGAACAGATTCGGCCATAAAACACAAGGATTTAGTCACAGTTTTCATTTGGAATAGCCTAATCTCCATATATTTGTATGTTATTATCACCGATTATACACCACCATTCACATGCAAAGTGTAGTTTTTTAAACATCTTTTGATAACCATCATTAAAAAATTGCAATAGTCAAAACATACAGCAAGACCCCTCATTTTGAAAATGTACATTTAAAGAAGTGTGGTGTTGCTTTTGAAAGCAGTGCATCTTCAGAGAGAATACTAGGAAGTAGCTCCGCAAAAGCTCCTCTGGCACTCATGAAAAAGAGCAACTGTGGGTTTTGGTGGGTTCCGATAGATGCTTTGTGTTCATAGAGGTTCTTCTTTTTATTAGGCCAGGAAGTGAACATGACATTTCACTGTACTGTGTGTAGTTGAACACTGCAGACGAAAAGAATAATTATAACGAGCATAAAATTCGCCATTCTGATTTCCAAGCTTTAGGCTATAACATCTTTTCAAGGAACTTTTTTTTTTCCAGCCTGTCATCGACTTGTAACAAGCTATGAGAGTAAGAAATATGAAATCCTACAGGCACTCCAGGAGCACAAATATATAGCAGAGCAGGATTTAATAGAGAAGAGGCTCTGGCATTCCTTCAGTGTTGTTTACTAGCTTCCAAAGGTAATATATTCTCCCCATTTAATTATTCCATGTTGTTGGTGGATTAATTTAGTTATATATTAGTATTTATGTTACTGATTGTTCATTGTTGCTGGATGTCATTTGTTAGCTTCTGCAGAGCTCCTCTGTTAAACTCATGTAAATTTGGATAGCTGACAGCATTTATGACATTATACATTCTGAAATCTGGGGTTTCACGTAACTCACCTCAAAGTTCACTATGCCTTATGGCATTTTAAGGAACATAGAGCATCCAGCTGAGTCCAGCTGGATCCAGGATGTGCAACTGGCTTTTCAAATGCTCCAGCACTTCTGTTGTGGCTGCTGACCGCCAAAGTGCAGCAGCTGATGGGTACTCTCACCTGAGGAGAAATGATGCAGTTCAATGTGTGTAAGAATTTGGTGGTGTCACTATGAGACCAGTTAGAAGAACCACACAACTTTTAGTGTATGGCAGGTGTCAACTGATGTCATTGAATGACAAAAGTGTGAAAGGCAGAAACTGCTGAAATGTTAAAAAGATCTGTTTATTCAGACCTTCCTGCTCCGGTGAGGCAGAGCAATCTGGAGCAAGACAGAGTTCACCTGAAGGAAGATCCTGCTTCTGTCTCTATCAGGTTTTGGGAACAAACTCACCATCTTAATCAATCTGTCAGTTTTTATGAGCATTATATTAACCAAGAACATATTGAAAGGAGAAGACAACATTCACCAATTCAGCAAAGGCAGAACAGTTATCAGAATAGTTATTAAGATGAGAAGCAGGAAATGCAGATAATAATCAAATGCAAATTTTCAAATAGAATGTTAGTGTTTTAAGTGGCTTATGGGCGAAATATAGGAAAACCTGAAGAGTCAGTAAAAAATCATTATAACAAAAAAAATAAAATAAAGCTATTACTAATATCAGACATTTATTTGTAACTGAAGAGGTAACAGACATTTATTTGTAACTATACGTGAAGCTCCTATGAATTAAAACTCATTTTATAAAAATAATACAACCCTGATGATAATGCTGAAAATGACTTGAACATGGCCATTCAAGAAAAATGTCATAAAAGTTACTACCAATTTTTCATCTCATTGTAAAGAAACCTTCTAGACATATGTGCTATTTCATCAAATATTGACTTGCAACAGGGTATTTTACTTTCAACAGTATCAAAGCAGCTCAGACTAGCCTGAGAGTTGTACGCCTACGCAGACAGTTTGGTCATCATTTTCAGTTATGGAAAAAAATCAGTGCATTTCCATAGAAAGTTTTCATTCCTCTTTTTTTAATAAATAACAGAACTAAAATAATAATAGTAACAGCTGTAACAGCAGCTCATAGCATCTCTGCAAGCAAAGATCTCAACAAATAGAACTATATATTTTAAGTGTATATTAAAACTGCAGAAAAAATCTAATTAAGTTAGCTACTAATAAGCTTTGTGCTTCAGAATGAAGATGCTTTTCTAGCATATCTGATACACAGAATGCTATCAAGCCTTTCAAAAAATAAAAAGAATAAAATGTCTTTAGGAATTTCAGAGGGTAAGAAGCATCTACAGTTTTAAATGCTTCTGTACATTTTTAAACTTATCTCATAGAAGGTCAGATGACCTTTATTTTTATCGATACCTTTATTTTTTTATGCAGATAGATTACCTTCTTCATAGTCTGTGGCTATTGTATAAGGAGCTGCAGCAAGCTCTCATGTTCAAAGAAAAAATGAAAACAAGTGCCTTTTCTCTTGGCAAACATTACTGTGTTATCTAATCCAAAAAACAGACCTAGAATTTGGGAAAGAAGTCACAGATAGAGCGATGACTGTATCAAGTGATGAAATAGCCTGTATCAAGTGACAAAATAGCCAGAGGCAGTCTTACCTTTTTATTCTGTAGATGATATTCAGAAAACACACTCCCCATTTTAAGTGGTGAGATGTTTATGAAATTCTCATCAAAACTATTCTGCAGTTATACTGAGGAGGCTCTTTGTGTTGTCTGAGGGGAATATTATATCAACTAATGGCTAACAGAAGTGAATTGTAAAAATGTTAGAAGAAAGTATCCCAGTAATATTTAAACAATCAACCAGAGTGTAAGCACAGTTGGTTGTAATAGGCAGTTGTTAATTGTGTGGATAATTTTTGTGAATATGAATGACCAATGATAAATAGAATGACATGTATGATAGTAACTAATTCATGGTTTCCTGCAAAATCCAAATTGTACTCGTGTTGAACTTTGGTTTAAAAATGGAAACAATGGTATTTTGATATCTTTAGGATTGAGTTTCTAGACTGTTACTACTCAGTTTATTCAGTAAATTACATAGCCGAGTTCCCATACACCTCTACAGTAGACAATAATCAGGCATTTAATGGCTACTATAGACTATTACAAACGTTATTGAAACTGGAAAGAGTTCAAAAACCAAATTACTTCATGGTAATGAATGCCATTGCAATGCATCAGTGAAAATTTAGTCTACCTAACAAAAATAATAACAGCCATTTTCCAAGAGGAAATAATAAAATAATTGCGAGTGTGGACTTCCCCTGAGCTATGGCAGCATCATTTCCAAACCTTTTCACCTGAAAGTGTTTAGAGGATTTTTGGTAATATAATGAGGCACTGAAGAAACAAAATCTTCCAGTTAAAAGAATACTACCACATGGAAAAACAGCATTTTTTTCAGATTAGTGATCTCTAAAACGTAACACAAAGAGTTCAGCAGTGATTATATGCATGCTTAAAAAAAGAGGTATAGCGTATGCTTTTGGAACTGGCTTCATACAAGGAAAACACTCTTTGTTAATAAAAGTCAAACTCTATTTAATTGCCCCATTCAGGTCAATATCTTGTTACTGCAGAATGTTTCTATTTATACCATTTTGAAGTTACAATATCTTGACATGGTCTCAAAAGCTTTCCACATACTCTGCAAATGGAAGTGCAAATAAAAGTATTTGGTCAAGGTGTGTCATATGCTTTAGCATGTTCCCTGGTCTGCCTTCCCAGCAGCAACACAGATATAAATGATCTCAGATTGCAGACCTTTCCTGAGCAGCACAGACACTGAAATCCTATGTAAGGTTGTAGAATTTGTTTTGAGTTACCACAGTCAGAAGAAATTAGGAATCAGAGAAGGAAAATCACGTGACACCTTTACAGCCAGGGACGATCATGGGTAAAGCCAGTGTGATGAATGCTAAGAGAAGCAAAAGCCAGTTTATACAGCAAAAACTGCATAAACAGAGACCCAGCTATTTTCTTTCACAGCTGGCTAAGCGTGTGATTGCTGCTGTCCCTTGCTCTCAGGTCCAGACAGGAGGAAGGCTGAGCGTGTGTTCCCAATGAGCACATACCCATGCACACACATGCACACATGAGGCTCTCCTGCATCTGGTCTGTATAAGAGGCCTGTAGCTCCTCCATTATCACTTCACACATCTCCAGTATCTGGCCTACAGTCCCCACAGTACCTAGACTTGGAGCTCTTTTCATATTCACCAGCTATTCTGACAAGAAGTTAATCAGCATCTCATCACATTCACGCACAGGGCTAGAACACAGAAGAGTGCTCACCTGTAATTTATTTACACACATCTATGCCATGTTATCCTCCTCACTACACTGTGATGCTGCACATTTTTCATTCCCAATCCATCTCAGTGCGACCCTTTGCCCTCTCTCATTCCCTCCCACATAAGCAATCTGCCAGTAGCTTGTGATACAAATTGACAGATACACTGTCTGCTGACATTACAATAGGCAAAAAAGGACTGAGTACTAAACTTATCCTGAAACATGCTTAAAATAGCCAAATTCCAGAATCTACTTGCTTTCACTTCACTGAATTTCCTTGATCAAATTCTTAGTATGATCCAAAATGCAGTCAACAAGTCAAATATACATAATTATAAGGTATATCTATAGATCATTCAGCTGTAGAATTGCATGGAGTTTTTATAAGTGTAGATACACAAACAAATCAATTTGCAAATTTATCTAATAGCAATTCATACTAATGCACTTACGACAAATTTTATCATATTTACTTCCCATGGGGCTCTTTAGCAAGATTCATTTGCTAAATTGAGTCAGTTTTGTTTAGATTAAAAGGGAATACTCTGCGACATCTAAGCTGAAACTTCTGTTATAGAGAATATGGTAGCACTATATGCCATCTGGTAACAGTTACATGCAAGCCAGTCTTGTGTCATATTGCAATTGCAACGGCAGACTATTATGATATGAGGCTTGGAAATCCGTAATGGAAAAGTTCAGTCATGAAACAAATGAATAGCTATTATGTAAGTATGAAATAACAGTGGATATTCACCTCTCCTCAGAGGGGGTGCAAGTTAGACGTAAAAACATTAGTTACAAGTGAGACACTTGTATACAACATGACAAAACATTTCCCAGCAGTTCATCAGTTCTGGTCCTTCAGTTGATGGTAAACATATGGAAGAAACTAAACTTTGAGATAAATGAACTAAGAATATTGAAAAGCTATGAGATATGATGTATACTTAAATATGAATATTTCCAAAACATCATTTCAGTGCAACTCAGAGGACGTTTCCTGTAACTGTGGTGGATTTCTCAGTAAAATGTTGACAATCTCTAATCAAAATCCTCTTTCTCAGAGATCACTGAGAAATCCCTGTTTTGTGAGGGTGTGCAGGAAGAGCAAGTCTGCTCCTGCTTTTCCCATGGTGCCCCTCCAAAAGGAGGGTTTGCAGAGTGCCTGTGGGGAGTTAACTGAACTAACTGCATCCTACTTGCCTTGTCCACTCAGGATCCCTGTCTGGAGTGGTTACACTTGTCAGAATAGATGTACACCTGTACTAGGTGTAAGCCTTCATCTATTGTCTGTTCTCTATTCGTGTGTATGTCTACCATTATTTTATCATAACATTTTTTACCTCTACATGAGGAGCAACTCCATTGCAGTCAGCAAGAATATGATGTTCTAAATAAGGTGTAAGAAGAGGATTTGGCCCAGCAGTCTGAAGCCTGTGTTATTTGCTACTGTTGGTACTGAAACATTCTTTAACCCTTAAAACTGTAACTTCAATCTAATGTATTATTATTTCAACACAAATTAATCAAAATCCCAGTGATGGTTCTAAACCATGCAAGAAAAAAAAAACAATATAAAAGTGAGGTTTTACCTAAAAATTAAAACCTCTAACCAATTAAGTTGCTTTTAATTGGATTTTATGCAACTTTTCCTTGGGGTTCAGGTATCATTGAGCTATGGCTAGTGAATGGAAAATTAAGCTGCCTTCTCTAATAGTCAAACTCCTTCCCCAGGTGGGTGATTTGGAAGGAATAGAACATGTGCTGACTTCATTATAAAACATAACTTCAGTCCTGAGATGGCATTCATTTCAGAGGTCTCTAGTCCTACCCCAGCCAAATACAACCTGAAAAGCTTATTGTATTTTGAATTCAGACATACTTGCAGACATCACTCTCAGGTTTCTAATCATGGCTATATAAAGAATTAATAATAGCATTAGAGAGTTGTGAGAGGTTCCTCAAAAATTATGACAGTCAAGATAAAATGAAACTTCTTCATTTTTTTCTTGTTTAATCTAATCTTATACCAACTAACTTTTAATATAAAACTAAATAAACTAATATAAACTAATATAAAACTAACTAAAAACTAACTTTTAATATAAAAGTTAGTGGTGAAAGAGCTCTACTTTATCTACAGCTACATTCTCCCATATGTTGAGCATTTGTTTATTACTTTTTTCTTATAAGCATGTCTGATCTTGTCATTCACAAACTAAGAGCCTCCAGCTAGAATTTTGTTAATCAGCTTTGTAAAGGCTGAGATATTCTGCTAAGAAGGATCTTCTGTTTGAATACTGCTAAATAATTTATACTGAAATGGATTGAAACAACAAAGTCTTTGCATTACAAAAGACTGAATTGCTGCAAATTACAAGTATTTTGAAGGGAACATTTTAGCAGTCTGTATTTTAATCCTTTATTCACATTATATTCATTGAATATACTGTTATACTGCATATATAGACAACAAATTATTTTTAAGAATTCTATTTTTAGAAAAGAGACAACAGATATAAGCTTGCGGCCTTTCCAGTTATAACTTTTTTTTTTCTTAAAGAAGAAAATAAATGACTAGGTGTCACAGACTTTTGTACATGTTCCTTTGTTTTCACACACATATTTGCCAAAAGAACTCATGCCTGTTTGCATTGGATATATTCTTAGACTTATGCATGTCTTCTTCTCTCATGTTTGTGAACTCCGCAGTAACACGTGTTTGAAACTAGCTCATCTCCCCTTTTTGTTTCAAATATTTTCACATTATACCTCTAAAGATAGACTGTCATTTGGGACCTCATATCATAATCACATAACCTCTTTCAATGACTCTTTTAATTCTAGAATTCAGAGAGCTATATGGGACTGCAGGCCATGCCTGGCATTAAAATATACAAAGTATATCTATGTTTTTGGATGTATATTTGTCTCAACATACAAATGCTATGAAGGACCTCCTGTTTTAGGGGCATAACATCACCAGTACCCTACCAATTCTTCACTATCCATACATATGAGATTTCCCCAGTTTCCAATCAGAACCAAAAAATAAAGGACAAAATGTGTTCCTCTTTGCAACATTCTCTCATACATCTGACTACTGTGTTCATGCCCCTCCTTTCTTTGTTATGATAAAATGACCTCTATTCAGTCTTTCCGTGTATAGACGGAAAGTCTTCAAAAACATGAAGACTTATGATCACCTTTGGTTCTCTCAGGAGAAGTCTCCATTTCTCTTTATTAAAGTGGAAGGCCCCAAACTGGAAAACATTCTGCAACCTTACAATGAACAAAGGGAAAGTATTATTTCTATAAGTACAGAAATACTATATAGTACTATACAGCATGAAAGTAGTCATAGAATGACTTTTCTACTTTTCCTACTAGTGTGACCTATGCTTACCTTGTGATCCAGTGTAAAACACAGCTCCTTTTCTGAAGTTCCTTTCCCATATGTGTGTCATTGATTACACCTGCTAATGTACAATACCTTACACTTGAACCTGTGCTATTCCATCTTATTATTTTCAGGCTACATGCTCACATTTTCAAGTTCACTTTGAATCCTCTGTTCTTGTCATTCGTCCTGACTCCATGTCACCTGGAAATGCAATAGACACATTCTTCAGAAAATTGAGAAAAAAAGAAACTGAACAGAGCCAAACTGAACAACATCTTTGAGGGATACTAATAAATACTTAACACATGATGGCATGCTTTCTTGACATCATTGATCATTATTTCCAAAGTGTAATCTATCCAACTCTTCTTCATTAACATGCTGTTAGTGTTTCATATAGACCACGATTTCCTAAATTGCTATATGAGACAATATAAAATCCTTACTGAGGTCAAGTTAAATGGCATTTATGTCCTCATATCCTGATGCTATGTCGTAGAAGATAATCACATGAATTTGGTAATTCAGAGTTGGCTACTACCCATGTCCTTTTTTGTCTTCCAAGTGCTAACAAATAGTTGATCGATCATTTTTTCCAATATCTTCTGAGAACTGAAATTGAGCAATTGGCTGAACTATACTTCAGTTGTCCCTTCTACTTGACATGACAAACTCTGTTTTTCCCCTGGAAAGTCTTTCAAGACTTCATCTGCCCATCACATGCTCTCAAGTATAACATTATTGTCTAACATTTCATCACACAGTCCTTTAATTTCCTGAGTAGGAAATTCATTAGCCCCTTCTGACTTGAAAAATTCTAAGCTATTCCTTTTGCATTTGAAGTTGAAGTCTTTCTTTTTGTCATTGGTATTAACTATAATACCACTCAACTGCAATTGATCATTCTTGTAAGGCTTGAGACAAAAAATATATATATATACAATTTGGCCTTCTCAGTATCATCAAGAACTAGTTTATCTTCTTCACTGAAAAGCTGGCCAGCTTATTCTTTCCTTGACCTTCCTCCCTCTACAGTTGTACTTCTAAATTGACTGATATCTCTTGGCAGGTGAATCTTGTTTTGAACTTTGGCTTTTTAAAATTTGTTCCTACAAGATCATATATGTTGTATTTATTACTCACCCTCAGTAGCCTGACCTAGTTTCTACTTCCACTTTGCTGCTTCTTTTCTGTTTGAGGTTCACGCATAGTTCATCCTTTAATCAAGTTGGTCTCTTAAAGCCTTTTCTGTTTCCTCCACACTGGCATATACACCTGTGGATGGATATTGTGTAATTGTGTGTACTACTTTTTAAAAAGCGAACTCTTTAATAGCATTTCCCTTACATGAGATCATGTCTGCCAATTCTATGAATTTATTCAGTCCTACCTTCTACCACTCAGCTGCTGTTCTTCCTTGTGGTCTTGGATGATCACAAACACTTTGTCATGCTCCTAGCCATGCTCTTAACCATGACACTTTGTCATGGTTCTTAAAAGGACCTCTCATTCTCATCTACTCCTCACAACTGGCAAGGAATTAGAGAACTCCACTCTAGTTTCTTTCTCTGTTTCTTGAGTCAGAAACATTTTCACTCATGTAGCCCAAAAAATACCTGAACAGTCTGCTGGATTTCTTTCCCGGCAGATATTTCCCATTATCATCACTTACCTGGACTGATTTTTTAAAATACTTGCCACATATCGCCTTTATGTCATATTAGTTCACCACATTCCTATGATTTTTTGCCTCAATTCACTACCAATTATGCTGAAAACCTTAGATATAGGATGCAGTTTAAGGATATATCTGGTGCTCTAGGAACGAGTTTTGGGGGGAAATGGTTAAGTCTGTCTGATGTGTTAATAGGAATAACAAGATTGGCTTTAGGAAGATTCAGTCATAAAAGGATAGCCCATAGCACTTTAGATTCTCCAGGCAAGGGTGGCTCCATATGTTATTAAAAAGGCATTGTGGGGTGACTCTATCAGTTGGCAGGTCTAGACAGTGCTTGTCCACAGTCAGCCTGTATTTTGCCTACAAGGTTTGAATATTGGAAATCAGTGTATCTAGGAATATGTTAGGCTGCTGCTGTTCATGTGTCTCCTGCTTAAACTAAAGGCAATCTCACTGAATAGTGCTGACTGAAGAACACGGGAGATCTGCTACAGGTAAAGCAGGCCTTTCTGAACACAGCTGATACTTCTCTGGGAAAAGAAATACACTTAGTATCAAAATTCCAAAATATAAATCTCTGTAATTATGATAACTTGAGCCCTGTGGCAGAAAGAACATACAAAGAAAATGAAAGAAAGAGTCTAACAAAGTTAAAATATGATAATTTTAACATACTAAATATAAACCTCTCTGTTTTATTTAAACAAGCTTTGTTTTATCTTCCAGGGAAATAAAGCATAATGAAATAGTAATTCCAGAAGATTACACCTGTCACGAATTAGCATACAGACCAAATGTTCACAGAAGAAGCAGCTGTGAAACTTCTCTTTTCAAATTATATAAATACTTACCAAACATAATACGATTGGTAAAACGTAGAGTTTGCAAGATCAAGTTAGACTGAACAAATTCTTTGCATGCTTTGACATAAACAGGATGGTGTCACAGCAGGTTTTGATGAGATATAAGGGTTTTAATAGCATGAATTTTAAATGGCTCTGTGGCTCCATTACATTCTTATCAGAAAGTCATAGATAAGCCCATGGGTAAGGCATTCGAAGTGAATAGAATAATATATCAAATAGAACAAAATGCAATGATATGTCTTCTTCTTCTTACCACATTCATAGAACAAGTGGCTTTTATAACAGGCCAGAAAGAGCCCTGGTCTTTATCAGATCACACTAAAGCTCATTTTAGCATTCTCGAAGTTTGTATCTTGTTTTAAAAAGAAGTGTTTAAGTATGTTGAGTATGAAAAATACTTAAAATATGACTTGAATGAAACCATTATCTTGATTTTTGTCTGAGTCTGTAAAGATTTGGAACCAGTAAGTAGCAGAACACCAAAATGAACCGTGTCTCATGATCGGGTTGTATTTCCAAGAATGGTACATTAGCGTTTTTGACCTTCAAATTTTAAAACTTACATACATTTTCTGATGTAGATTTTAGGTCTTAGCTACCTTTAGGGGCATACATACAACTTAACAACGTAAACATATGTACCATGAAACATGGAGACCTCACTAGGATATAATTTACTTCAAATATTCCTGCTAGGAAATGGTACAGTGGAAAAAAAAAATAGGTGAGTTAATATTTTCTGGAAATCAAGTTAGTTAAACCAGCTCACAAGTAAACAATAAGTATATGTGTATGACTTGATGATATAAGCTTTAGCATAGCACTAAAACCAATAAAAATCCCCAACCTAAAATGGCTTCTTTTGTATGGAACTGATGTTCACAGAGAAGTCTCTCCTTGCAGGTGCTGCAAGGAATTTATAAGATCTTAAACTGGCTTAGACTTAGCTACGTTAGCTAGAGATTTTTTCTGTCAGGAAGATTCTCCTTCCAGTAATTGCACTGATTGCTTATGTGTCGCATTAGTCTTTAGCTTAGATCTCTCTACTCAGACATCAGTGTTCATTACAACGAAGTAACGTATTGGTGTTTCAAACTCCTACTTCTCTTTCAAATTCAGCTGAGGTAGAGCAACAGGCCCAAAAGTTAGCAGTGGAAGGTGAGGTGTAAGGAACAGATAGTACCTTTTCTCTTTTAAGAAAAAGATAAAATGCCTCCTTAATCAGCTCCCAAAGCTTCATGTTAGCTATAAAAGAAAAGAATGATTACAATCATGTAGTAATGCTAGCATGCACAATCAAAGGAAGAACAGGCAAACAACCACTGTTCCCTGAGGCAATTTATGTAGTGGAAAATAAATACATGGTCGGAACTCATCTGTGTAGATAGAAGTAATGCCAAAAATGAAGTAACTACTAGCTTTAAAGCTCCTGAGAATCACTAGAAAACTTTGCAGACTTCAGATTATGCTGCAATTTACTTTCCAGTGATTCCTTACAGTGTAAATCACTGAACTGACATTTAGGAAATGGATTTGCTTTCCTGTTCTTGACACAGATTACTTCTAAGACCTTGGGTCAATCATAGTGCAGTATTATAAAACATTAAATTATTTTTTGAGTCCATACATACCAACACTGGAATATCAGTTTGGAAGAGGTACTATGAGTGGCCATGGTACCACTTTAAAGTGGAGAGATCATAACTGATAGCAATCTCGAAGTCTGACATCTGTAATAAAAAAAAAGGGATGTGGATAAACTACTGAGAGTTGAGAAAAGAATTTTAAAATATTACATAGTCTACATAAAAAGCTCACTGAGGCTCCTGAATCATCTCAGAGACAACTAAGAGGGGGCCTGTTTTCTCTTTCAAAGGCCATCACAGCAGAGATGCTTCTGCTTAGTCTTAGTAACCAAGGAGACAATAATAACGCAGAACACAATGAGAGTATCAAACTAGCAAGGTTTAGACCTAAATGTATGATATCTGTTATTAACTATTTTATTCATAAACTAAACTGTTTTGGACAGTTAAACTATATGCTTTCAAGAGTTTTAAAAAATTACTGGAGATATTAAAATTATGGATTTAATACAGAAATGATCTGATGTGCAGTAGGTTAGACCAACTAATAATAGATGTTTCTTTGGGGCTTGAAAACTGTGTATCTCTCTCTCAGCTTATCCATTTCCAACAGCACCGAAATAGAGGTTTTCAGGTGTTATTGCTATGCTGTTTGCTTTAAAAGCAAATGGATGGAAATGCCATGGTCAGTATCTAACTCTTCATGAAGCACTTTATGGGCAGTACTCACTTCCAATTTTTCTCTTTTTGTGTCCTCATCAGATTATACATTCATTGGTCATTCACATGCCATACATTAATGGCACAGTCCTTTGCATGACAAGGATGTTTAAACATCACACGTGTAACCAATCGCTTGCATCTGTAGGGTGAAATTCATGCTGCTCCTCACAATGTACAGCTGAACAGCAGACAAAAGAGTGCTAGAGAGTGAAGTCAAGCTTGATCACTCACGCTGTTTACCTGTTTTCTCTTTCCTTGGCACTGTTTCTGGCTGGTCCAGCTATCTCCCAGAGAAATCAGTTCTAGCCTTACCCTATGTTGATGTAACTCAGTCTGTACTTGCCCCCTGCCCATCCCCCACCTTTTATTTATTTATTTATTTTATTTAGCCTTATAGACATTGTCTTAGAGACTTATTTTAAGTGAGATGAATCAGGCTATGTGTGAAATGATACACACAATATAAGCCAGACCCACAAATCTCTCAACCTGAGATTCTCTTCTGCACTAGGTATTGAGATGCAAGCAGCATTACAGGCTTTAGATAAAGGGCAGATGAAATCATGTGGCTATACTAAGAGCTCTACAGTTAGTGTTCTTTGTTGCATGCCTAGACAGACTTGAAAAAGAGAGATGCTCTCTTTGGGCAGTCAGTAACAATTGTGTTTACAGTTTAGCCCTTTGAAGTCTTGCAAGTTCTTTGTAAGCAAGGTTAAACGTTAGCTTTGTTCTTTAGATAGGTCGGTTGAAACCCATGGGGTGTTCATAGTGCTAATCTTGCTCAGGAGACTCGCTTCCTTAGGATATCTCTGTGATGCAGAGATAGAAGCAACTGAGAATAAGGGTCTAAGAGTAGGTGCTCTGCATCATCCGTGACAGACACTGTTTTCCTGGACTTAAAACATTAGTAAGGTAGGAAAATACCTTCCCTAGGCTAAAGTACATTTCTGGAGGTAGAAGAGGAAACAGCTACAAGTTTATACTCAGCCCAAAAGTCAATGGCAGTACTAAGAACAAAGTCCTTGTCCATGGATCTCAGAACTCTAGGAACAGAAACTACAGTGAAAGCAAGGATTTTCCTACAGGAAAGAAGTTTCCTTTCCAGCCTTTTAAATCATGCAAGAAAAGCAACCTCCCTGGGAAAAATACAGGCTTTCACACGCTGGTTTGCTGCATTAGCCTACAACTCAAACGTTGTGCAAAGGTGGCCTTTATGATATCAGAATAGATTGTCAAACCCTGTAAACTTCTCATAATCCTATGTGTCTCATCTTCAATGCTTCCTACTTCTCATGTCCTTCCTTTTCTATATGAAAAAAATGCACTTCTCTTTTGAAATCTCATTACCACAAGATTGCTTCTTCCTGTTCAAGCCAGCTGGGCATTACTGGTTGAAAGAGAGAGAAGACAAATCTTAATGAAAAGCAAAATACTAAGCTGGAAGTTGTTTATCCACAGACTGGAAATCCCAAGTTAGAGAACGTACTGCAGGTTCCGCAGCTGCAGCTCTGATATCCAGCTCTGAATTTGCTGACTGTCCAGATTTCTTGCAGCATAACAGATCACATATGGTCTTATAGGTGATGAAATTGCCTATAGGTGATGAAATAGAAAAAGGAAGTCGTGGGGCGATACAGATAAAACTGTAACAGCATCAGCGCAGGACAGCAAGAAAAGAAGCTTAAAAACAAGTACACCATTGTAGGTAGAAAGCTTAGTTTCATTCCAGCAGAAAGCTATTCATGCAATCTGTTTGCGCTATTATTTTACCATGCCAGCTCCTAGCAATGGAGAGGCTCGAGGTAATTTTAATCTCTGACAGAAGATATTGAAAGTAAGTGCAACTACAAAAAGGGACCCTTCCAGAAGGGATGCAGCTAGCTGCTGTTCCACAAATTCCATTGCAGTAGCTCAAGCAAAGATATCAGCTATAGCAAAGATATTTCACATATATCATGTGAACAAAAGGAATGAAAGAGAGTTCCTGAAACTCCGTACATTTTCTGAGGAAGGGGCTGTCACTCAGAGTTGAAATGTTTTTTTTTTTTGCCAGCTATCATGTGTGCCTTACTTGTTATCTTTTCAGAATACCAGGAATGGGAGCTGATAGCACAAAAGCTGCAGAAGATCATAATGGATGGCATCAAACAATACAAAACAATTTGGCTCCTCAAAAGAATTATGTACTAAATTTAATGCCTGGTTCCTTCCATTATGACACATTTTATTATTTCAAGGTTAAAACCTCCTTCCATAGAAAAATTGGAGATTATTATGCTTTCAACAAACTGAGGATTATGCTCAGACTAGCTGATATCTGTAAAAGTCTCATGCTGTGAGCAAGACAGGGCACTTTTCTGAGCAAAAATGGCAGTTGATTGTGCTGGTGAGGACCAGAAAGAAGATAGGAATACACACAGAACATTTCTTAGATTTTTTTTTTCATGACAGATTCATGAAGTGACTATTTATTACTGATTGTGGGAGAAATTAGACGTATTTGTGTATCAAAAATTCTGAAGTCAAGAAGTGATTAAAAAAAGCATCCTTTGTGTTATGTAAGTTCAAGTGTGTCATTATATAGAGATTCAATTCAGTCAAGAAATAGCTGTTTCTCAGAAAAATAAGAATATTATTTCTACAGTACCCAGAGACTGTAGGCATTATCTTTGTTAATCAGAAATCAATAGGACCTTACTTGCACATTTAACCTCCTGTGGTTTTATGATTTCAAAGGGATAGCTGAAAACCAATAAACAATTTATGGTTCAATATTATGCTGATGTGTTCTAGAAAAGATGAGAAGGTCTGATCTGTGCATTTCTTGAGGGCTTGCCTTTTATAAAATCCTTGCGTCAAGAAAAGGTGGTGTTCAAAGTACGATACCTTATTAGAAATGTAAAAGTAAATCTCATAAGCATTGAGGTCGTGAGGAAGTACATCTATTAAGTGGTTGGAAAGGCAAGTAACACTGTCTTAACTTACCCTGCATCCATTAAAACTTCAGTGAGCAATGTTCTTGACAAGAGCTTATGCAGATTACTCCAAATCTAACTGAAGATTAATCTCTGCAATAAATCATCCTGAAGTTAATTATTTCCAACTGACTTAAAAAAAAAAAAAAAAAGCCATGCTGAAGCAGCAGTTCTTAATTGCATTTTAATTGATTCGTTCCTTCATGTGACCATCAAATGTATATATGATTCGTGTTTTAGGTCATCAAAACGTTATTCAGTAAAAGTTTGTGAAAGTAATAGAAGGTTTGTAGGGATGGATACTTGTCAGTTTGGCTACAGCACTGAAGCTCCTGAGATCAAGTGTATTTGACACAGCCATCACTACAGGATCTGTTATGGTTATTGAATTTTCCTGCCTTCTGTATTTATTTGTGACTGCAGAAAAAGTTTGGAGTAGTGTTAGCTTCAGATTTGAAAATAGATTTCTTTACAGAAAATGA
The DNA here is from genome assembly GCF_000705375.1 of Tinamus guttatus. Next base: position 36,783 of record NW_010584744.1, on the reverse strand, counting down.
TATTTTCAGAGTGAATATAAAAGATTTATTCATGAAGTAAAGAGTCTCAAATAGTTTTCCTGGATTTGTATACTTTTCTGCTTTATAATATCAAAGAGTCTCTCTTGACAAGGAAACTTATTTAAGAAAAAATCCAAAGAAACAGAGTATGCAAATAGCAGACATCCATCTTTTCACTTTATGACTAGAGTTCAGTAATGGACAAAGAAAAGGGTCCAAAAATTGTTCGGGGGACAAACCTCATGCAATTTTAAAAGAAAGCAAAAACTACTTTACAGTGTGTAAATCTGAGACCAAATGCACAAAACTTCCAGAAGAACCATAATTTCTTGATCTAGTTTCGTATCCTTCCCCAGACACTTGCTAATGGACATGCTCAGAGACAGGATAGTAAACAGATTTTTGGTCTGACCTGGTTTGCAATTCCTAGACTTTCCACTTCCTATATAGCAGACAGACAGGCTCTAAGTTGCATGAATATATGTGCGTCTATGAAGGAATCCGCGCAACAATATTTGTGACATCTACAAACCACAAAGATGACAAGAGAAACAACAGTACAGAGGAAAATAGCAGTACACTGACTAGAGGCAGGGAGCGACAAGGAATGACCAACTAGACCAGGACTCCTCGCTGTGAGGAAGTGATGACTAAGGAAAGAATATATACATATATATATATGTATATCCTCTCTCTATATAAGAAGCACTAAAAAGATCCTGGCCGAGAGGAGATGAATGAGGAATGGTTATTCATTCCCTACCCAAGAACTAGCAGTCACCAAATAAAAATTATGCAGCAGGCTCAAAACAGAAAGAGGAATGTACTTCTTAAATAGGATGTAGCTGAATGCTGGAACTCACTGCTGCTAGATGTTGGAGATATCAAAAGTTTGCAGAGATTTGAAAAAGAATTTGAGAAAATCATGTAACAGAAATCCATCTGGCACTAGTAAATACAAAGACATAGCTACTGGCTTAGGAATAGTTTAAAGTGCCAATCTCTGGGCTCTGGAAAGGTCAGCTAGGAAATATCATTGTATGTTTGCTTATATATGTATGGATATATATATAAAACTTTAAATTCCTCTTTAACTTTTCCTTCTTAATCCTCTGAATTTCTCTATTTCTCACCTCCAGAAAGAGCATACAGGGCAAGATGGACCTTAGCCCTCACCTGATATTCCTTTGCAGAGGACCTTCTCTCCTTAGACATTTCTTCTTGTTGCATTTCCCCCAACTGCACATATGACTGAAAAGTAAAGCACTTAAAATTGCAGAGAGTAAAGAGGGCAGGATGCCCTTCCATGTCACAACACATTTAGAAGTTTCTGCTCAACTGGTAAGCTTCAGCTGTAAAAGATGTGGACAGATGAAAAATTCAAAGGCATCTGTGGTTGCTTTAATATTTCAATAACAAAAATCCAAGCAAAATTCCTAGACAGATTTTAAAAAATATGAGAAAGGAGACTTTTAACTGAGGGCTAGGCATGCTCATGCAAGCCTTATGGTCTCTCCAAGGTTCACAACCCTTAATTAGGTCGTTGCCAGCCTTGCTCACTTCTACCTGTCTACGCTGTGCCTCTATTGGTGTCACACTTCACTTCACTAAACCCTTCAATAACAGGAGGTAAAAGTTGCTCTGGGGTACAGAACTCCAACATGCATAATTTAGCAGCAGAAAGGCCCAAGGGACTCACTCGAGATGCCAGCCTCACTAATGCTGTCAAGAGTGAAGGCAAAAGCAATTAGGGTACCTCTAATCCCTCACAGAAATCACTGGATAGTGAGGATACTGACAATTAAATGAGAGGAAACAAGTCTGTTAGAAGATATCCTAGATAAGCAAGCCCTTTCTCTGTCTATGGGACCGCAATACTGTAGAGATAAAGTAAGAGAAGTTCTATTTTCACTGTTCTACTAAATGGGTATTGTAACTGTTTACTAAGAACAGAAATGATCTTGTTAATATTCTTCCTGGCTATGCACCAGCATCTTAGAATTAAAATAATGATAATAATAAAACAGATTATAACATCTTTGCTGAACTACATTGTTCTATAGCTAAGGATGAGTTTGTGTTTCATTTGAAATATTTTCAGATGAGACAATTACCACTTTTACTAACAATATTGAAGCAAATGTGAATTCTCTGGAGGGCTTTTACCTCACATCTTGGCATGTTTGAGGCAGGAACAGCATTAAAAATGTTCTAGTATTATTGGTCAATGCCATCCTGCATAAATTCTGTTAAAATGGAACATTCTTTTGGTCTTTCATGCAGAAAGAATAGTGAGAATAATTTTAATATTGAAATGATTTACTGAGATGTCAAAGATTAAATTAGAAATACCAGTTATCTATATTTTTCTCATTTACTTGCATTACATCATAATGATCTGCAGAGAATATACTTAAAATAAGTCAACCCTATTTTAATTTCTGGATTCTGATACTATGTGATACAGACTCCAGCACAGCTACAAAAAGTAGTGCTGGGCATAATGCATTCAGAGTGGCACAAAGTCCACAGAAATCTCTATGGGAACAACACAAAAACTTTGGCAGATTTCTTTAATAAGAAAAGGAAAACTTAATGCATTACAAAATAAGAACTTTGCGCAGTATTTGACTTATGAAAAACAGGTCTGGTTCCTTTTCAGCTACCCCACAAACTACCATATGAAACAAGAAAGGTTTCTAAGGAAGTGGAAACATTTGAAATGGGACAAGCCAGCTGAAACAGAGAGGGAAAAAAAAAAAAACTAAAATTTGCAGCAAGATAATGTCTCTAATGGATTCTTTTTCTTCCACAGAACACTTCAATAATTACTCTGCAGTTCTCCAGAGTAGAAAAATCACAAAAAGCTGTTGTGTGGCTTTCGTTATTATAAGGAGCAAAACAATTTTGGGATTTCAATTACATCTTTGAAACAGCTCTAAGAAATGTAAACATGCAGGTTGTTTCAATAAATGAAAATCCCTTCACTTACCGCATATTTGTGATACAAGGAATAAACTAGCATCTATTAAAAAAACATTCAGAAGTGTGGAAAGTACCATGCTGTCAGGTAGCTGCAGCTTTGCAGTGTGAGCTAGTTATTCATGTAGAGGCATTTTCTAAATGTGTCACTTCAGACACTAATGGTTTCTAATTCTGAAAAGCCACTTGCTTAGAGCAGCAGCTGCTACTGCTTTAACTTAGCAACAAACCCAGTGAGCTCAACAAAGACACTCAATTCCCTTGTGCCACCCGTATGGCTTTCAGGCCAGCACTGTGCAAAATTTTCACATTAGCCTTGGAAAAGCATCCATGTTTCTTCCAGAAATACAACTAGTGTCACTAGCTGCCTCCACTTCCTACCCCACCAGTTTGTTGTATCTCAAAAACAAAGTTTGCTGACAGCAAGCTGTGAACTAAGGGCTCAGTCCAACTTCTGCCATAGTAATGTGGAGCCTTCTCATTTTCTTTGAACTTAATCGATAAAGTGCTAATGTGAATATAAACATATAAAGGTACATATAGTTGCATTTAAGGCAAGTTAGCCTTCGGGTACATATTTGTTGTAATATGGGGACATTAGCCACAGGTAGTCTTTACATATGCTTCCAATGTAAAGCCTGTTATTGCAACACACTGTTCACAAAAGCACCTTTATTTAAACTCATTGCCTAGCTTCCACAAAGCTGATTTTAAATCTATGCTTCAGGTTAAGCAAATGCTTAAGTATTTCAGAGGGAGAGGTGAATAGAAAAAAAAAAAAAAAGAGAGAAAAGAAAAAAAAGAAAAACCCTAAGCAATTCTGTACAAGAGTCTTACATTGTAAGACTGTATAAACACAGGGCTGCTTATTTTATTGCATTTTTCCTTCTACATAGTTACAATTATTTTTGTTTGAAATACCACAATATATCTTCAAAATAAACAAAATAATCAGATTTTTGGTCCAGATCTGATAGAAAATTCTATGCTCTTTTTCGAAGAAACTAATTCATTTGATCATGAAACTGTAATGGCCAATTGACATAGCCAGACCTTATCAATAAAGCTAATATGCTAAATAATATCAATAAAGCTAGCATGCTTTATTGATAGCTTTTCATTTGCCTTATTTATTTATTTATTCATTTCTAAGTAGGAAACTTATCAATTACTAGTCATCTGTTTTATACTTTTAACTTGTTTTTTTGTTGTTGTTGTTAATAATCATCTAAATTATTTCAGCTTATTCTAATTAGTGAAACGTAATGCATCTCAGATCTTGTGCAGCCCAGCCATTAAAAACTTGTGCCAAAGAACATGAGGAAGTGAATAACCTATTTGAACCATATATAGATACCATAAATGAATCAAAGCCACACAAGCATCACTAGAGTTCATCATGGGGATCAGCCATCTCCAACTCTCACTGCTTTCTGCAAGGAGAAACCTTTTGAACTTTTTGACATATGGAATTATGGAATAATGGAAAACCTGTTCCTCAAAGTAATCTATAGGAGATGATAGAAAACAGAAAACACCCCACATTTTCATTTTTTTCTTAATGAATAAAAAAACACCACCACCAAAAAAAAAAGTATGTTGCTAGCAGTGACATAAACCAACAGTTTTGTGTGGATTACCTATTTCTTACAATGGTAATTTATGTGAATCATAGAATCGTTAAGGTTTGAAGGGACCTCTAAAGACCACCTAATCCAACTCTCCTGCTCCAGCAGGGACACCTACAGCATGTGGCACAGGACTGCATTCGAGCGGGTTTTGAAGATCTCCACAGAAGGAGACTCCACAACCTCTCTGGGCAGCCTGTTCCAGTGCTCTGTCACCCTCACTGTTAAGAAATTTTTCCTTAAGTTCATGTGGAACTTTTGGTGCTTCAGTTTGTGGCTGTTTCCTCTAGTCTTACCACCAAACTACCACTGAAAAGAGGCTGGCCCCATCCTCCTCACTCCCTGCCTTGATGTATTTACATACTCTGATCAGGTTCCCTCTCAGCCTTCTCTTCTCCAGGCTGAACAGGCCCAGCTCCCTCAGTCTCTCCTCATAGGGCCTCTTCTTAATGCACCCCAGGATCTCCTTGGCCTTCTTGGCCACAAGGGCACACTGCTGCCTCATGGTCAACTTGTCGTCCACCATGACGCCCAGGTCTTTCTCTGCAGAACTGCTCTCCAGAAGGTCAGTCCCCAGATATTTTTTTTTAAATGATACTTTGTTTCCTGCAAGGCAGCTTATATTCTTTTTTTTTTTAATAGCAATAATTAATATACTTTCCCAGCTAGCAAAAGTACATTTCTAAGTTCACCTGCTTAATGTAATATGGAAATCCATTCTGAGAGGAAGTACAGAAAATCCTATCTATCACTTCATCTTAGCTAGACAAACAGTGTCAGTAACAATGTCAATATAGCGTTGGGAAAAAATGTATTCATGCTTTTGGCAGAAAGAATATCTTGACCTCAGAAAGCCATATTTGGATATGAAAACCTTTTAAATCATTCAGGATCTTCTGTATTTTTTGATTTAATGTGGATTCATATACATAAGGCTTTGGCTCTGTTCAGAGGTCAAAGATCAGATCTCTGTTACTGCTCTGTTTCTACTGCACAAGGAAATGTAAAATCTGTTGCTTTGAAACACAGCAACAAAATTACCAACGTTATTAATGACTGAGTAACTTTATTTTGCTTATTAAATTTTTCAAATCCATGTGTCCTAGCCTTAGATATTTATGATAGTTAATACAGTTTCTTGCTTTAGATCTACTCTGTGTTGAATAATAAATTAGCATGGACTCTAGTGAATTAAACTAATTTAAGTTATAGTTGTTTTTTTTTTTGTGGGAGATAACTCATGTTGTGAAGTATCTAGAATTTCTGTTTGGAAGGAAGTGATTTTTGTCTTCCAGCCATGTAACACATTGACACCAAGCCCTATCCCATACTGCATTCCAAAGACTCACATGAATGTGATACATTCAATGTCTCAGTCCTGAGGGGTTCCAAGATTTGTGTTCTGTATAAAATACTTCAGACAATATTCTGGAATAAAGAAAGGTTTTACCGATGAATTGCACTGCCCTGTTGCTTATTGCCACTATCATTACTGAAAGCATCATTTTAATCCTTGTATTTGGGAGATGGCTTATTTTGTCCATTTGTTTGAGCATTTCAGTGTTGATTGAATGCAGGAAGTTGCATGAAATATTTGAACTCTGTTGCAAGTCTTCGTCTGAAGAGGAAAAAGCTAGCGTGTTAACCAAAAGTTCATGAAACAGTGAAGCTGCAAAATGATGAATTTTCCAGGAAGGGTAAAACTGTTCTGTTTGTTGTTTTCGTCTTTGCAAGCCTTCTTACATGAATAGGTTTTATTTAGTCAATGTTTATATTTTTTTTTGTTTCATCTGAATGCTGTGGTGTGTGTGTGCATTTGTAGCATGTTCAACATAGTATTTTTTGAAGATAAATAAATTATATCTGTTTCGTATTAAAGTATATTTACATTATAAGCATACGGGACATAATTCCTAGTTTACATTCAATCTGCTAAATTTAGATCAGTAGACCTTATTTCTGTTACAAAGAACTTACAAGTACCAGTACTTGTAAGTACAAGTACTTATCCAATACTATAAAAGTATTATAAAAGGCAATGTATTCTTAGAGAAAAAGCAGTAGAAGTTGCATTTTCCATGTAACCCATATTTCTTGATAAGGCCATAACCTTGGATGTTATACTATTCTAGCAATCTTGTATTACTACATTGTTTGAAGTTAGACATACTTTAAATTATAACCTGCAAATGTAGACTCTCAACTCCTTTCCCTTCCTCTAAGCCAATTAAATAAAGTGCTAAGAGTCCTGATTTAGTGTTTTTCCAAATTAGAAGGTAGTCATTTCATATTCCTTGAGCACAGACTTCTAGTAATTTCATTTTATTCCACAATACTAGTCTTAGAGTGACATGAATGAAGTCATATCTCACGAATTTGCCATCTGCATTCTGCAGTGCGCAAAAATGAAGAGAAAGTATACTGAGAGAGTCTATGGATTAGGGAAAAAATGATAGAAAGATAATTAGGAATCCAAAAGAAGAACACCTTGTCAGACACTCTTACTTGACACTTCTTAGTGGGTGTTGAGAAGGTGGATAATGCCAGCAGAGCTATATTGTCTTTTTTTTTGTACAGGAACAAAACACTGCACCATAAAAAAAAATAAATCCAATTTCAGAAAAGCGTTGGCCAGCTAACAGAATGTGTAACTACATATCTAATATGCCTGGTTAGAGGAAATTAATTCTAAAAGAAAACTTAAGATGGGCAGTCGGCAGGAGCAATAAATTATTCACAACATTTTTATTTACGAATATAAATTCTTTGCAGATAGGTGTTGTACTAACCTCTTTAAGAAAATAGAACTCCCATCACTTCTCTTTCTCAGTTTTGTTTAGGTTATTGACTCCAGACCGAATACATTAAAAAAATGTTTTCTTACTTCTCCTGTAGATCAGCTCTCTTGGGGCTGAAATTAATATACCCCTTCCCTCAGTTATGAGAAGAATTTTGAAACCAGCTATTAAACATGATCCAAATGCCTAAATGACCTCCATCACTTTGATATTTGAACCCTATATGATGTCTAATGGGGTCAAACTCCTTTCAGAAGAAAAAAAATACAAATGTCAGCCACAATAGGAGAAAGAAAGTGTACAAGTGAGTTCTGCAGGAGGCAGCACCTCGGAGTAATGCAGCTGGCATCTGAGGTGGTTCACAGGTAGTGCCATCTTTTCTTCACGTGCAAATGCTCACCTGACATCATTTAGTAATCACCACCTGAGAGATTAATCTCTAGAGATTGATCTCTAGAGGTCCCTTCTAACCTTAACCATTCTGTGATTCTGTGATTAACCCCTCAACCACTAGGAACTCTGCCATTCTGCAAAAGTGGAGCGTTTTAAAGAAAAAAAAAATGAAAGGAAATCACTGTGTCCTTGGGAGGAAGAAATATTAGATCTCAATACCTTCCTACTTGTATTTTTTTCTTATTATTTATTGTTACTCCCTTAGTTACCCAGTTCAGTGATTAATTAAGAACTGCAGACCAGCATTTGGTCTGCAGTTACTAGCTACAACATGCTGCTAGCCAGGGCTGATAGAGACAGGCAGAAAGTGTACCTGTCATCTCTGGAGCTCAGACCATGCAAGGAAGGGAAATCAAGGATGCTGAGCACACTCACATCACGTGGACATGGTAGTCTATGCTGTTATTGCATGCACAGCTGTCTACCCACTAGCCCTGTATGCAGACTCCATGCCAGTTACGATTCCATCGAGCAAAGAAGATTCAAGAGAGTTCAGGCTAGTTTCCTTGAGATCCTAATATAGTTAGGATAGTTTCTTGCATTATCCACAGGGATTTGGAGTTACAAAAAGTAAGGTACCAAAAGACAAGCATTCCCCTCACTGTCTGTGACCGGAGCAGACTGGGACTTTGCAGTGACTGGTTATTGCCCTCTTCCTACTCTCCCAGCCCAGCTCATTTTCCTCTGCTCTCCTCTTTACCTTTCTCTGCTACTCTCCTTGAGTCCTCTCCACACTTCTCTCATTTCTTCTGCCTTCCTCTCGTTTGCCCTTCCTCCCTTCCCTTTAACCTCCCTTCTTTTTTTCTTTTTCTCCTCTTTCTTCTTCCCTGTTTTCCATTTTTCTTTCTCTCTGATATTTATCTACCACTAAACAGCTACGCTCCCATGAGACTTTTCTTTCTCCCAGGAACTTTGATTCATCTCTTAGGAACTCTGAGTCTGTCTCCCCAGCCAATAAAAGACCTTGAGAAGAAAAGTATGCTACTGTTTCTTATGACCTGGGAAAGAAAATCACTGCTTTTTTGCCCATCACAGAAGGCAACGTATTTTTGCATCCATATTTTTGTATCTTGTTTTGCCTTTATTCAATCTTTCTTCATGGTCTGTGTCAAAGCTCCAAAGCTGTTGGTCATGCTGCCTTTCCATAGACAGACTGTTAGGAATGGAATCATTTATAGGCCATCAGGGAGTTAAAGATTATGAAAAGCTTTTTTTTTTCTCTTTTTTTTCCTGAATAAAAAATTATTCTGTATCACAAACCCGGGATAGGGAAGACTCTTTTCCTCAAAGACAAAAAAATCACAGGATGCTGAGAATGTAAGCTTGTAAGAGGATTGATTTTCCCCTTGTCCTTATTTCAGGAGGAGACCAAGACAGGGGTAACAAGGGACTTGAAATATGTTCCTTCATCCCTAAGGATGTTCTTTACCTATTAAAGCAAACAGGAATATATAATCTAGAAAATCCATGACAATTATGATGCTCACTCAGTGACTGTACTGAATTACAGTGCTTTGGGATTACTGAATTAGGCTAAGAAATATATGCCCATAGATACACTCATATCTACAAAATGTATAATTCTGATTGGATTTCTATAAATAAGCACATGCTTAGTAAATGTGACTCACTGCTCTTTGTTCTTCTGGTTTGAAATCCATATTCGCTCTCCATGTGCCGAGAGAGGAGGAATATCTGGGAAACAGAAGCTACAGTTTCCAAAACCAGCACCAATAACAACTGCATATGCCTCTTATCCTGGTTTATTCAACTTTTTTTACCCCTGTCTCATTCCTTCCAGTCAATGAAGAGACCTATTTGGCCATCATAGTAAGTTGTATCCCATAACACACATGTGCCCTTGCAGGCACAAGTGCTGCTCCAGGCTCTCCAGATACCTGTGTTCAGCCAGTTCCAGTCAGTTGTTCTCTTGTCACTTGACGACCTCCATCAGTTCAGAT
>NW_010584744.1:15613-26919 GCF_000705375.1 Tinamus guttatus | reverse complement strand
GCTGAAAAGCATCTCATGCTCAAGCAGGACCCAGCCTCTGCACAGAGGACCCGTGGTTAGAGTATTCACAGCAGCCCAACTTGTCCCTCCACAAGAATGAAGTTGCCCTTGAGGTGGATCAATAAGATCACAGGTACCCACATGCTCAGGATGGGAATGATACCCACTAACAACTGGAGTAGGGCATCCTCCTGTGCGAACATTAACAGAGGAGGAATGATGAGATTTATCATCATTCAGAGGAGGAATGATGTGTATGCATTTGAATTTGTCCAGTCCTATAAATCCAAAGACTGAAGGTTTTAGCTGGATATGTAGAAACCTCGGGAGTCCTTTACCAAATTTACAAGGTGTGATTGAGAAGCAAAGCAAAGTAGTAGAAAAGAAGCAGATCAAAAATCTTCTAAAAATAAAACAATCATCAAAGACATTAAACTAATAAAGTAATAATACAGGGGATATATCCTGAGGAAAGGACTAAGGCTTTAGGAGCACTGTATAAATTCTCTTTCTAAACATTTATTTTATAGATAAAATAGCCAAAAAAGAATATTTTTTACCAAAATAATAAAAACATTCTTGAAAAATCACAGAGCAAATTCATCTTCATTTCAAAGGGAAAAAATACAGCATAATGGGAGAGGTGTAAGATCTTTTACCAAGCCTTTGATTTGGGTCTGAGCTAAGTGTAGCTGAGCAGAAAGAGGAGCACAATGTTAATTATACTGCAATAGAGTTCTCCACACACATACACCACAAGAACATTCAGAATGCGTTTCCTCTAGTGACCTTTCCATTTTCCATTGTACATTTATATTGTACTATTTCTTGTTAAATGCATAAGAAAAATGATGTTTTGTGTGTTGAAAAATGGGTCTATAGAAAATACCCTGTGCTTCTTACAGCTTCCTCCTTGTACTCAATAACAGTCACAATCAGAGAGTGGATAAAAGACTAGGCAGACCAGTTAGCTGATTTGGTGTGGCCATTGCTTTTTTCCTAGGAGCACACCACAGGTTGAGAAATGCCATGTGTACGCTAGATTTTATTTATGTAGACCAAACTATGTGTCTTAACTACAAACTTTTAATTCTAAAGATTTCAAATTCAATTCAAAGATTCCAAAAAAGTCAACCAGTAAATGACTTAATTTCATGTTAATCTTGTTAGAAGTACACAATCACCAGTCATTAGAGGAGATCTGGAGAGGGTAAAGGTACAGCTAAGATAATAGCTGGAAAATAAAATGCAGACCAATATATTCCCTTAGGAAGATGAAAACTGTTGCAGAACGAGAGCATCTCAAATTAAAAGAAACTGTGAAATATGTTTCCTTAGCTGGTTGCACGCTACAAAGAAAACACTGAAGTTTCATAAGGCACTGCACCTTTGAAAACTGGGAGGCTGGAAGAATTCATCCACTTGGAATAACTGCCCCATGCTCTGCCATTTTCTGTTTGTGACAAGCCTATATGACAGATGTTTCATCTTGAGGAAAATCTTTAGTATTAGAAAAGTGCTGTCACAGAGGAGAGGCACCCTGACCTCTGGCAAACTTCCTTGCTTGATTTAAACTAAGTTATTCAGAACAAAGCATTGTTATTCCATGTAAAGAGAATGACTTTCTGGCCCTTTTATTCCCATTTGCCAGTGGAAAAATTAAATCTCCTATTGCCTGAGGTTGCTAATTTAAAGCAGTATTTCTTCCTCTAGCTTTCTTTAATCTTGCAGCAGTGCTTGCAATGGCAAAAGAAAATATGGGAAAATGGTGAGGATAATTGTACAGGTAACACTGAGGGAATTATAATCAAAATGGTATTTAAAGCTGCAGTGAGGCCTCCTCTTTAGGAGTGACCCATATAGAAAGAACACAAAGTGTAGGAGCAACTACAGACTTGTTGCTTGCCTTGTTAAACGTTTATTATTTATGCAGATTATACCACACACTAGTGCTTCTGGGGTGAGCTGGCTCTGCCCTGAATGCACACCACAATACCTAGTGTAAGATTAAAGAGCCAAGATATGAAGACACCCTCTGTGCAAGATTTTCGAAGCTCCACCATACACACAAAGTAGTGCAATAGCTTTGAAAAGCATGTTCGGGCATACCTCAAACAGAAACTCTACTACCAGGTCCTCCGCTCTCACAGCAGCGAAGCAGCAGGGCAAATCTGAACATTCCGCCTTTAAGCAGAAGAGCAAATTTTTAAGCCTGCCATTCTTTTCTGTTCTCTAAAGTTTTCTGTAAGGCTTCTTGTATAAAACATTAGAATTACTAATAAGTAATATAGGTCTGTAACTTTGCTTGTCAGCAAACATTTTTAAGCATTGCATATCTACATTTCTGTATCTCACATCACAGTTTCACCAAATAAATGCAGAGTCATGACTGTAAAAGAGATAACATGGTTTTTGCCATTTTTTTCAAGTATCTACTGCAGGGACAGCACCTTTTATTTAGCTCAGTGGGAGATATATAGATCCAATATGACATGGGAGAGGATCCAATTAGAAGCTATTAAAAAGGCATAAATATAAACTCTAATGGGGAAGGAGAAGGTAATTGTAATCTGTATAAATCACAAGCTATAAAATCCAACTGCTGTACTAATTGTATTGCATAAATTCAATAAGTTAAGAAAAGAACAAGAAAGCAGTAGTCAGCATACGTAAAGACAAAATTATTTATTAGGAACAATGTGAGAAAGTAAGTTGGAAGCTTATTAGTTCAGAAAAATAAAAGCATTTTATTCTACAAGTCTGTTCAGAGTAATGAACTATTTCCCTTCTGAGACTAGTCAAAAAAAGATGAGCAACAAGTAGCTAATCAGAAGGGCTTGTATCTGGTGTCTTTAACTGTCTGTATAACTGCTAGTGCAGACTTTCTTTTAGAAAGTCTCAGAACTCCGGGCAAGTTCCAATGGACATTCACCCTGGAAGGGTGAAACTGGGTAATTGCCAGACTTACGTCAACCCTCAGCAAAATAATGTAATAACTAATAAGAAATTATAGTAAGCAGTTGACTAATACTGTAATGTCAATGGTCATAATACCAATCATCATTGGAAAACAGATATTCTCAGTTTTGTTTTTCAAGGACATTTATCCTTCATATTGGCAGGCTACAGAGGGTCACTCTGTCTCCTTATCATACTATTTCTTCCAGCATTAATAATCAACTTATTGGTTGTGCCAGTTCACAGAGCTGCTTTGGTCAAAAAAATAACTGTCTTTTATTTGTCCATTTAAGGTTTTCAGCTTTATGAGGTCTCTCAACTTGTTCACCACATGGTCATAAGGACAGTGTCACATAATAGCTTATGGGAATATGTGGTTGGGAATAGAGAAGGGACAGGAGAGTATCTCTCCAGAGTTAAATCAAGTAAAGCTGCTGTGAGATTACCCTACACACCTTAATATAGAATAGTCTTGGGATGACAGTGAAGATATAACAAGATCCTTCTGGTTGGAAGCTGAAGCTGCTTTAATTTAGAGTAGGACTAAAGTGCAAATTTTAACACCAAAGTTTATTAGCATGTGGAACAATTTATCAAGCACTGTGGTGTGTTCTTTTTCATCAGAGGTATCATAGAATCACAGAATCATAGAATGCTTAGGGTTGGAAGGGACCTCTAGAGATCATCTAGTCTAACCCCCCTTCACACGCAGGGTCACCTAGAGCACGTGGCACAGGACTGCGTCCAAGCGGGTTTTGAAGATCTCCAGGGAAGGGAAAAGAGGCCAGCACCCTCCTCCTCACTGCCTCCCTTGAGGTACTTATAGACACTGATCAGGTCCCCTCTCAGCCGTCTCTTCTCCAGGCTGAACAGGCCCAGCTCCCTCAGCCTCTCCTCATAGGGCTGATGTTCCAGGCCCCTGATCATCCTTGTAGCCCTGCGCTGGACTCTCTCCCGCAGCTCCACATCTCTCTTGTACTGTGGAGCCCAGAACTGGACACAGTACTCCAGATGCGGCCTCACCAGGGCTGAGTAGAGGGGCAGGATCACCTCCCTCGACCTGCTAGAGATGCTCTTCTTAATGCAGCCCAGGATCCCATTGGCCTTCTTGGCCACGAGGGCACACTGCTGCCTCATGGTCAACTTGTCGTCCACCAGGACGCCCAGATCTTTCTCTGCAGAGCTGCCTTCCAGAAGGTCGGTCCCCAGCCTGTACTGGTGCCTGGGGTTATTCCTCCCCAGGTGCGGGACCTTGCACTTGGCCTTATTGAATTGCATGAGATTTTTCACCACCCAGAAGTTCAGTCTGTCCAGATCCCTTTGGACGGCAGCGCAACCCTCTGGGGTATCAGCTACTCCTCCCAGTTTGGTATCATCAGCAAACTTGCTGAGGGAGCACTCTGTGCCTTCATCCAGGTCACTGATGAATAAATTGAACAGGACTGGACCAAGGACTGACCCCTGGGGGACCCCACTAGCTACAGGCCTCCAACTAGACTCTGCACCGCTGATCACCACCCTCTGAGCTCTGCCAACCAGCCAGTTCCTAATCCACCTCACTGTCCAATATCTTCTATGGGATTAGATGGTCACCTAAGAGAGAGAGCAGTTTGATTTAAAGACTGTTCAGCCAAGTCCTGCAGTCTGTATGCTATGTAGAAAATCAGACTAGATGATTCTGCTGTTTCTTTTTATCCTCAAATCCTAGAAGATACATTAATATTAGAATATAAATTACTGAAGACAAATTATTACAAGACAAATCTTCTAATCTGCAAATGGCCTGTAAACTTTTATTTTAAGAGTATAGGAGTACTATACTAGTACTATACTATACTAGTGCATTTATGCACATGTACTATCCGTCAAGCATTTTCTAAAAAAATATGCCGGTTTGGTCGCATTACCTGCACCTGAGTGTTCTGCAGCTTTTACCATGGTCCAGGTGCAGAAATGGGCTGGTGTTACAAAAAGGCGTTTCTGATAATCAAACCACTGCTTCCATCTGTAGAAAAAGGTGCCTTTGTATAGTTTTTTTAATTGTTCATACAGCACTTTTCATGGGTTATTCAGATCCCTTGGGTTTTGAGCAGCTATAAAACTAACTTTTTAACTAAGTGTCTTCACCGTCCCTTTAGCACCAAACCTTATCCCTGCATGCAAGTCATCCAGTAGCCTTCTCCAGACAGCTCTTCCCATCTTCTGACCATTTCTGGAGACAGCAGATGAGATACGGATGCTCAAAGCAAACCCTGGAAATAGGCAGTTGAGAACTTGAACCGCTGCAATGTGGCTCTCAGGCTGCACAGAGCTCCCCGGAACACAAATGCTGCCCCTTCCTCCAGAGCGGGTGCCAGCAATAAGTTGGTTGCTGGGAAGGGAGCGAGGCAGAAGCTGCTGAGGTCAGACCCAGGGGTCACCCTGGGACCCAGGGGCCTGCTCGGCTTGGCTCATGCTGTGACAGAGCAGTGGGAGTGCAGCGGGAAGGGAAAGGAAGGGCACTGCTGTGACAGCTTGAGAGACGCTGTGGGAGCTCCCGGGCCCTGCAGCTCGCTGCAAGACTTGCCGGCATCTCCCGCTATCAGCCAGAGGAAGATGCTGAAACGGATTTTAAAAGGTGAGGGAAAACAGGAATGGGTTTGGAAAAAAAGTGATGCTGTATTCAGGACCCCTCACTAAAAGGGAAAAAAAAAAAAAAAAGCAGAAGTCACAGGAGAAAACTTTAATCTCAACTGCTAATAACCCTAAACGGTGCAATGTTATGAAGGGGAGCGATTATCACTAAGCTATTTGGAAAATCTTACTTAAAAGCTAATGTTCAAAATCAAGGGAAACCAACATGGCTAGGATAACATGTTCTGCTGAAATACTCTTTATTAAGTGCTAGTGTGATTTTAAAGCTCAGCCACTACCAGAGATACAGTCCAATCTGGGGTGGCAGCGTTGTAGGACTTTGTAGTTAGTGTGGAAGCTGGAAAGCAAGACCACTTCCAACGCAGCTGTGTTCAGTGTGTGCCCTCCTGGAGAAGGTGTGTGTGCAGAGGGAGCATCAGAGGACAGGGATTTTATCTTTTCCTTTAAAGTCACAGCCTGCTTCTTCATACACTAACCAATCTTGCAAATTTAGCTCCAAGTTACAGGCAAGAATAATAAATGAAACACTCCTCATCAACACAGCTGTATTTTTTCCCCATTTCATTTAGCTATTCTCATCTTGGCTGTTTAAACTTCAGTGAGTTAGCACTTACCTTCTGGTCCGAGTGAATTGGGTTAAGCTTCGAAAGCCAAGTTAAAGGCTATACAGGGCTGGGCATCATCTATATACTGATGTCACAGGACACTGGTGCATACCTATATGTTCCTATAGGTAATCCCCTCTCTTTAAGGCTATGTTGAACAGAAAGGATCATGAACAATTAACCCACATCTGTCCTTCTCTTAAGTAAAGTCTACTGCTAACACTGTCATTTCTCAGCAGCTAAACACAGATCCTTTTGAAGGTGAAGAAAAAGAAATCTTTCATTCAGATGATACCAAATAAGATTAAAAATAAATAAATGACAAGCAGGACAACAGTTTTCAACAGCTTTTTTTTCCCCAAGTTTGCAAGATATGAGCAATTTGTGAACTTCTTGCTTGTATGAGATACAAAAGTATCTTAAAATTTTTGTGATATCAATGAATTTCTCCAAAACACATGGGGCTGCTACCAATTTGCACAAATATTTCTTCTAGCTCTTATTTCCTCACAGTGAAAGAGATCTACTTCAGAAAGCTGACTCACTGTTGCTAACAGCTTTGATAGAAGCATGAAATAAAATACTCTGCGTCACACTTACATTACTAAATAACTTTTGAGAGCAAGTCACAAAGTTTAATTTCATTGCAGTTTGAACAATATTGGGAGTGGAAGAGGGAAGAATTTTAACATTTTGATATTCTCAAAACAGCTGTCAAAGATCTAAGCAGAAAAGAGGACAGGCAGCCAAGGACTGTTGCACCAAGTCTCTAAGCTTTTAGGCTGGAAAACCGTAGCCCACCCATTCATTTAGTTGACTGGTCAGCATTTGCCTCCATGGTCTGTAGGGGGTTATGACGCTTGGACTACTGTGTTCTCCTTTGACAATAGATTTTGTATGGACAGGGCCAAGCATTGATTATAGTAATTTGTTGTTACCCTCATTCAATAAAGAAATAAGATCTGTCCATAAGCATTGTCTGTTTGCATGGACATCTGTCCCCACTAATGACTTCTGAGCTCCTATGCAATTTAAAACAAAACTGAAAGAGACCTAAAATACCTCACAGATGTTACATTCTTACAAATTCCATGAATACTGTTAGCAGGGGAAAGGAAAAACAAAATTTGTAGCTTACTAAGGGAGAAAGCTAGAATTCAGACAGTAATATTCAGGTAATACCCAGTACAGCTAATGATGTCTCTGCCAAAGCACGTGCTTTCTTTCACCTAGGGAGATAAAAGAAAAGAGATGGGAGAGAGTAGCATAACCGAAAGGGTAGTGTAAAGGAAAGGAGACATAAAAGTGCAGGAAGACAGGATTCAAAGTTTTGTTTTTCACAGAACTATCATTTCTTATATTATTCTATTGTGGTAAACCTCTCAAATGCCATCCAGTAGTTGAAGGAAATGGTTGGCGATGCCTCCTTCATCTCGTTCCTTTACACCCTAACCATGCTACCAATGAAGATCTGCTGAGTATAAAGATGATTCACAGGAAAGGAAAAGTGGCTTTTGCCAGCAATTCATTCCTAATTTTCTATGGACCTGAACATTGTCCACCCTACTATGTTTATAATAATTCACTACAGATCACAGAAGTGCCACCCTTCTGCTCCAAAGCAAAATGTCTTAAAGCATTTATTTCCTTCCTCATAAATACCCAAACAAAATTATTCCTAAAACGTTTCTGCTCTCAGATCATGCATTTCTACAGGTATTCATGTGTGATTCATTAAATTAAATCAATTATGCTCCAGATTATTATTTCCTGGCTTAATGAAAACACAGCTTCTCTGAATAATTATTTTCTATTATTCAAATTAATCTGCTTCATCATTATGATGACTGATTTATATTAAGTGGTGCCACTAGAAACTGACTATGCCTCTTAAAAAGTAGAGTATGTAATCTGAGCATTATAATTTTGGAGTTATCTTTCCATGGATGTTATTAGATGTCTATCCCCATAGACATACCGTTCCTCTTCTCCATTTCTGCTTTTTATATTAGGAGACTTTGCTGAAGTTACGAATTTGATCCTGCAGAACAGAAAGCAGATCTACAATGTTTTTAATAAGAGCAAAAACCACACAACTGAGTTAGTATTTAAAGAACAAGAATTTAATTTGGTCTGCAACATTTTCCTAGGAGGATCTTTATTTTCAACGCTGTACATGTGAAAGTAAGAATGAGTAAGTGGCTCATTATCTACATGTATAAAAATATAAACATCCTATCAAACAACTTCAAAGTTACCCTCCATGATATGCATCACTGTGAAGACCTGTGCCATAACTTCCGAGTAAGAGAAAGATTCCCTTTGCTTTTTAACAGCACTGATAAATGCTCCCGCATATCCAAAAGCACACGAAGCGTGGAAATCAGCTACAAACAGCATACAGGACTCCGGCAGCAATTCCACAAAATCCTCCAGGTTTCCTCCCTCTGCACACCAACAGGCCAGCAGAGTCGCTGTGTTTATCCACCCTCTGAACTCCCGGCAGGGCAGAGTGGCAAAATGCAGTGACTGGGTCCTGGGCAGTTTGCGAATTTGCTAGAAATTACTGAATTGTGTTCATCAGAAATAGTCTTCCCTGGTAAAGCAGCAAATGACTCTTAAATTCATGGCACTACCACTTTAAGCCTAGATTGTAATGAGTTACTGGCAAATGAACGATCCCAGTGTCTAAAGTTTTCAGCACAAACACCAAGATTAAAAATCACCAGATTATGTTTTTATTACATCCATTTTTACTTTAAAATGTCACAAGAGTTTCTGAGTCACCTGCTAGTAAACAGATAGGCATTCGCTGATCAAAATACAGGCAACCCTCATTTTAGAGATGCATTTAGCCATCTGGAGGTTAGGTTATGATTCACATTCAAGCAAATAAGTAATCAATTTCAGTTCCACAGTTATGCCGATACTTGTGTTCAGTTCTTCCATAGAAACAGGTACAGGGGACCGATAAAACATGACTACATTATGTACATAGTGTAATATGCAAATGTTCAGCTAGCTGTATTATGAAATTCTGTAGCACTAAAACAATTAAAAAATTAAGTGATTTGTGTAAAATGTTTATATACTATATATATGTACACTAAATCACAATTTCAGTTTAAAACTGCCTCTATTCATAGCTCCTATGGTGGATTTAGTAAGCCAAAGTACAAGATCCTTAAAAAAAGAAAGTCATCTAGAGCGAATTTAAGCACTTTACTGAAAACTGATTTTATACAAAATTTTAAAAAACATACTTGAGAATTACTTAACAGAAACTAGAAAAAGACAGTCATTATTCTTGAGGATGGACACTGTAAAGACCCAGTAGCTGTGATCTGAATCCTTGCACTCCAGTATAAATAAGCTAAGCACAAAGAAATCATGTCAGAGTAAGGCATAGGACAAACAGCTTTCATTCCTTGTTCTTCAGGTGTATTGGCCTCCCTTTGCTACCTTATTGCTCATCTGATTTGACAGGTATACATTTCTCTCCTTTTAAAAATACTCCATTTTACAACTATCTACAACTGCACGATACCCGGTGCTTTCGTATGTGCATTTTCAATGTAATTACATCAATAAACTATCTCTCTAATATTAAAAAAGAAGAGATCTCATGATGATGCAAATTATTTTCAGTTTTATGCAGAATTTATGCATGCACTTAACAAAAGACCAAGTGGTGAAGACAGATTAAGCACTGAAACTCAAACTCAGTACATATGTAACTACAGCTCTTTTCATAGGAATTAAGGTTTTAAAAATAAAACCCTATTGTGAAACTCTTTGGTTAGATTACAGGTTTTAGAAGTATTTCTAAAGTCAGGGATAAGGACAGTTATTATTCGATAGTTATTTATTATTTGACATTTAAAATGTAACTTCATATTTAAATTCGTATTTAAAACGTAACTTGAGGCTTTAACACATACCATTTAAGTTCTTGACCATTTGTGATAGAAAATTGTATTTTTCTCTTATGATCTGAAAGGACAATACATGCTTTTTAATCAAGCGCAGGTTTTAAAGTGCTTTTATACTCAATTTTTCAGCAATTTACTGGAAAGACTTCCTCAATCTCTTTTCACTGTAAAAACTACTGTTTAGAATGCAATGGCTACCTCCTCTGCGGGGGAAAAAGAGGAAAAACTACAGATTATACAAGCTAGAAGATTATACAAACCAAATACGGCACTTAAAAAGATTTACTATGAGAAAGGTAATTACCCTTGAAGAAAGCCAGCATCGTTCTTGTTTTTTTAAGGACCAGGCTTAATCCTTTCTAAGAAGCATTAACTTGGTCTGGGGAGGGGTGCTTAACTCTTAGCAGTGTCACTTCCCTGATAATATTGCATCAAAACGAAGAAACCGTTTCTTAAAAAGCTGCTTCAGCATCGATTCAGTTGGCTTCTAGTTTATCACACTAAAATGACAAAACTTAGAATAGGAAGCAGGGTGTTGGTGTTTACACTTACACGCACATCTGCAACATCTACTCGACGTACGTGGTTTCACAGGCGGCTCTGGCAAGCCTGCTTCGCTGCCACCCCGGTCATTTTTAAGGGTGTTTAAGGAAATATGCATTGAGTTCTCTCTGCGTATTGCAGGCAGTAACTTTGAGAGTTTTATGAAGACTTGATGCCACCCATGAAAGCTACGATTTACAAGCACTTTTAGGCTTTCCCAGAGTTGCTCCATTACCTATGGAGAGGGCAGCCGTGTCTTGGAGGGCATTTGATAGCTTCAGCTATGCGTTATCCAGAGCACTTGTCCCACTCTCACCCCAGCCCTACATACTGCACAGGCCCCAATCCAGCTTATAAGCTTTGCGGGGGAAAGTTCGGAGATACAGGGAGCAGGAAGGGGGAAATGGGCGCAGTTGGTCATGACAGCCCAGCTGGGAAGAAGCAACCGGGAAGAGTTTGCTCAGCCCCAACGATACAAACCTCAACAGCGGCACTGGCGCCTGGGCAGAGTGTCAGCCCCGCGCACGGTGTGTCCCAGGTGGGGTGTTTTTAGACCCCCTCCAGCGCTACTTACACAGTTACCTGGAAGGCCACGACACCGGGGGCAAGAGGGGTGGCTTGGAGGGGGGACACG
>NW_010584743.1:487554-509082 GCF_000705375.1 Tinamus guttatus | reverse complement strand
CGTGAGGCCAGCTCACAGGCTGCCCTCAGGTCCTTCTCTCTGCCAAGGCACTGCCCCACTTGCTCGCTGGGGCACTCTCGAGGCAATTGCTGAGCTCCCACCACCTCTCAAACACACTCAGGTCCCACCAGCCTCCCCCGGGGAAACCACTGCCCCAGACCGCATCCCTGCAGCCTCCCTGCGTGCACTAACAGAGCGAGGAAGGATGCAGTTCTTACACCCTGTGGCTTGCAGGCTCCCCCCGCACTCGCGACTCTCGCGCTAGCGACACAGGTGCTGCGAGGCCAGTGCCAGCGACACAGCTCCTGCTCGGCCAACGCCACCGTCGCCAACAGGGACGTCCGCTGCCAGCGCGCGCCTATGCCCTGTTGTGCGCAGCGCTGCGCCCAGCCAGGGCCTTGTGACCTCACCAAGGGGTTCACGAGTGACACTGCTGGACAGGGACCTTGGCCAGGGCCCTCAACACTCGGAGGGGCCTCCTGGCAGGGCCCACTCGCTGGAGCCCACTCAGCTTCCTCAAGGATGCCTTCATACGATTCTTCATATTCCTGTTGTTCATTCCATGCTTATTTAACTGCTAAATGTGTAACTGACTTAATCACACATTTCTTGAACACTGCCATGAATCATGGTTAATGCTGTTTCTGCTTCTCAGCTATATGGTGCAATGGATATTGTGTTTGTTTTTGGACATAGGATGTCAGTCTGGAGCATTGTTCTTTCCTTTCCCGAGTATAATGCCAAGGAAATCATAGTTGTCTCTAGTAGCTTCTCAAATACTGTCTGACATCCTGCAAATACACTCCTGTGCTCTGGACATAAATAGGTAATAGTGTGGTCAGGATTTTGCTTACTGTATTTTCCAAATAGTCTCATGGATTTGTTGTAGTTTATGAAGTATTTGCATGTGTCACTTCAAGATCACTCTGTTATTCTAAACACTATGGTATCTATCTGTTTTTAAAAGGCAATAACCAGGTCTTGTCTAGTATTAGAACTAGCTATCTAAAACATGGTGTTCCGTTCCTTTAGGCATCCTACTTGTTTCTATGCTGAAGCTGTGTTTGAATTTTCTTTTATCTATTTTCCAGTGGGACTGCTGCTTTATTTTTCATGCTTAATTGTTTTCTTTCTCTCAGCATAGGATTTCCAAATATTCTACTTTCATCCTCACTTCTTCTTAACTATGCAACAGATTACAGGGCTGACACTTCACCATACTGTAGAAATTTTAAACTTGTTTAATACTCCACACATCAGAGAGAAATCACCATTGTGAATCCAAATCTAGGAACATCTTAAGCCTGGTCAGATAACAGCATAAGTGATCAAAGACTCTCTGAGGATTATAGAAATGCACTGATTTATAATATCTGAGAATTTTATGTTTTGTCTTTTATTTTGTAGCCCTTCTGGTCTTTTATATAGTGCTTGTAACTACAGAATTTGCAGATTACTTGTGCTCCTGTATACTGTTTCTTCCAGATCCCAGAATGCTTTTTCTATTAATACTGGAAACTATATTTTTTTAGTAAAAGGAGTACTTGAAAATTAGCAACATATGAGTTATCTACCGCATCATAGCCCAACATATCATCTAGCATTAGATGATATGTTTATGTGCAATTAGAGCAATATTTGCCTGAATGCAACCTGAAGAGAAAAATGGCCAGACAATAGGGTTCAGATACTTACTGTTCTTCCAGGAAAGAAAGTGGCTTTAGTGACTTGGCTGCCACTAAAAGCAATATTAAATAGTTAGGCAAAAAACAAAACAAAACAAAAAAAAAAAAAAAGAGAGAAAGAAAACATGGAAGGTCAAAGAAAGATCTTCAGTCCAACTGAGTTGAGACATTTCAAAAGATGTCTGGCATCCAGGAGTCGTTATCTGACAGATACATTGATATACTGCAAGGAAAGTGTTAGTTTAGGGCCAAGAAAACAAGTCTCTGTCATCTGCATTTCAGGGGGAGCTCCTTTTGTGATACTGACAAATATTTGAGTTTCAACAAATAAATACAAAAGAACAGGCCTCCAAAAGAGAAAACAAGCAAAATAAATAAAACAGGAATCATGTCCTAAGGGACTGTAAAACATGGTATTGTGTTCTTAGGTAGGATGTGATGATTCACCTTTAGGATAATCAACACAGTTGTGAAATATACAGAAAGGAGCAAAGGAAATCCAATATGTGTTAGAAGTACATAGTATTGCTTTATTTTTTCTTAGTATTTTTATCATGATATTTGTGAAAACCTAGCTAGAGATGCCATTAATTATGTCTTTCAGCATTCCATTGCTAACATTCCTCCCTTCACTTCCAGTAAAATCACTTTTTAATTAACCTTTATTCTAATTTTCCATTAAAAGTTATTTTACTCCTCCTCAGAAGAGTCCTTGGTCGCGTTGCTGCTATTAGAGGCTTCTTTTGCTTCAAATAAATAAATAAAATGACCATTATGCAAGTTAAAATGATGGAATATCGTCCCAACAATCTGAATAAAAATCTTGATGAATGCCGATTGAACAAGAAATATGCATTTGTGGCTGTGTTTAAAAGAAATAGAATCCAAAGGCATAGGGCCAAAATACCTCTCTGAGGGCTGCTCTATAATGAGATAAAGAATCAGAACAATGATTACAGTAATTCAGATCAAAATACTTTCCAGGATTCCAGGAAGTTCACATAACCTGCATTACCAGTAGCAATTAGAATTCAAAATGATACCATCCACTAGTCTAGTATCCCATCATATCCGCTCCAAACTCTTAAAAAAATAAGCAACCGTTCTGCAAATGCTTAGTAGCTGTCTTTTTCTTACTCTGAGTTAACAGACATTGAGAAACAATGCCATTCGGTCTTACTGTCTTTGCAGCATAAATAAATACAATATTTTGGAATCTAAAAGTCCCAAAATGTCCCACAGCAAGACTCCATCAATATCCATTACCTTACCAACACTTGCGTGATATGGATGGCATGCCATGATTCACTTGCTTTCTCTCCGTCTCTATAAACACTAAGGTAGTTCTGGTTCAGTACAGCAAGACAATATAGCATAGATTGTCAGGACTTGGTGTGACTCAAATCACTACCATCAGGCGGTGGAAGGCTTTTTTTTTTTTTTTTTTCTTTGAGTGGGATAGGCCTGAAGACAGCCAGATAGCCTTTCAGCCTGCAGTGTGCTGCTTAAAGAGGACAATATGCAACATCCTTTTCATCCTTTTGCTATCACATCAGCTTTTTTTTTTCTTTTTCTTTTTAAAGGGGTAAAGAGTGATCAAGCTGCATTTACATGCAAAATTCAACAAATTTGTATTTGTTCAGAATATGTATTTTCTCCTTCTTCAAAATACCTTCTGGATGCTGCAGGAAAATTGTATTTGTGTGTACGAAAGGTGCTGTAATCAAATTAATCAAAAGGAAGGTATACAAACATCAGTTGTGCTCTTAATTTGCCTTTTGCGCGATAGAATGACATAGCCATCTACTGATGGCTATGAACCAATCATTCCTATAATAAAATACCTTTATTTATTACATCATTATCCCTCTTTCAAAAGGTTAATTTTTTCTCTCTCTCTCTTGTTTTTTTTTTTTCTTCTTTTTAAGTGTGCCTTCTTATAACTTCTTTTTAAACTCTCCTGAATGACAGCCAGCTTGGAATATATGTATAATGCATATATCAAGTTACTTTCTTCCGAGACAGAGAATTTCATTAACAATGAAAAATGAAGCAAAACTCTTTCACAGGTGAAAGTTTCCCTCACAATCTAACTTCTTTATCTTTTTTTTTTTTCACATATATTAAAAGGAAAACCTGTATCCTGTTGCTGTAGTGCATCAAATCTTGCTTCAGATCCTTTGCATCCATGATGGAACCACAGAAACCAACCAAGGACTCATGGACTGTAACTAAAGAAGAAAAGAAAAAAAAAAAAACTCCAAAAAATATAGAACACACACACACAGGCAGCACAGGCTTGCTTGATCCATCAGTCTCAGTTCTGTTGTGATGAAAGTTTTCCTGACAAATATTTTCCATTCAACTGATAGTTTGGCTGCAAGCTGCTGGGAGTGAATTTCAGGTAACAATGTCTGAGAACATATAGGAAAAAGGGGAAAGAACAAAGGAAAAAAAAAGTAGTGATTGACTGGGGTAGACTTAAAAAGACTTATCTTTGCTCTTATATCTGTAGGGACTACTCAGTCCTTAGCTTGTCACATAGAAGTTGTAAATTGGCAGCACTAATGTCAAATGACACTTTCTTAGGTTATCAGTGACAGATAAGAAAGATTTCTACTTTTCATCTTTGTTCATCTCATGTCACTACAAACCACTTGCTTTGTTCCAGGACCAATGCTCATAAATATATTTCTCTATATTACTTCTTCTTAACTGTGATCTTCTCCAGTATGTTTTATTCAGGGAATGAGTTAATAACACCAAATCCCATTGGTTAAGAAGTGAAGACAAAATATTTTGTTACTCCATCTTCTATTTGTTATTATTGAAACAAATCCAAACATTTTGGGATACATTTGATATGTGTATATATGTTATTTAGCTTAATCAGCGGTGTAATATAAACCCAAAGGCTAGCCGCTAAGTAAGACTATTATTATTTCTTGTAGGCTTTTGGCCTGCTGTTCTAGATACAGAATGAGTTGAGAAAAAGGAAAAAAGTGACCATTAAAAAAACAAACAATCAAACAAAAAAGACTCACTAAGTATCCATCTATTTATCTATCTCTGTATGCAGTATTCCTTATAATGTGATACGTATGTTGCATATAAATATACAGATACACACACATATAAAAATACTTTGTTTCTCGATATATTTCTATGTCTTGCCATTTTTCCTCTCTACTAAATTTTCTTTGTTTCAAGATACTTTATCTTTCTTACCCTCTTGCAAATTGCCCTCTCTGACAGAGGCGGAATACTACTGGTTTTCCACACAGGCTTTCTTGGTTAATTGCTCTGATCTTTACACCTGCCCGGCACGGCTGCCTCTGCTCCTGGAGCCATGGCAGAATGTGTTCAGCCTCAGCCTCTATCCACAAACCCTTCCCTGTGCTCTCTAGGCTCTAGTGGCAGCTAGTAGCTTCTGAGGTAGCAGGTAAAGAAATAGTTGGAAGTGGGGCATTTTACTCCTCCTTGGGACAGTGTTGTTATGACTGGCCAGGTCTGCTTGAATGTTCAAGTGCTGGTTGAATGCCTGGCCCAAAAAGCAAAGCACAACAAAACCCAACCCCAGAAAAACATCAGTAGCTATTCAATCCTGGCTTCTTCTTGGCAAAGCAGGCAAAGAAATGTGGACATTAACAATAGGTTAATGTTAATGCAATATGGTGCAGAGGTATCTAATTCTCATATAACTGCACTACGCTTGGAATCAGGTGTAAAAAAGGACTTCAAAAATGAGTGTGGGGCATGCGTGTGCCTCTGTCTCTTGAGGTGATTTGCAAAGCAGTACAATTAAGGCTTGCTCGTCTCTGTACGCATTGACATACAAGATATAGTTATAACCAGCATTATGTCTGACAGGCTGAATGATCCATGTGATAGCTGGTAACAGATGAATGCTATTATACTGCTTTTCTTTATTGGAAACAGAAAGCCAGAATCTCTAAGCACCAACGTAAACATATTGTAGTTGAAATACATACATTATATTACACCATACAATATATACAAAGCACTTAGAGCTTGTACCAAGCTACAGTTTTGCAGTAAAATTTCCTTCATAATTTTTTTTTTCCTAACCCAAACAATAATTCCTTCTCCAGCCTTTAGTGGCTTTCACTGCTTGGGAAAGCACTGGTGAAAGATATCTGAGTATCTCTCAAAACAACTCAATCCCAAACATAGATTCTTAAGTTATGTTCTCTGCTTTAACAGTGTGAATCTGCTAAGAGAATCCCCTTGTTGCTTACTTTCCAAAAACTGACTAATCTCTGAAGGTCACATCGCTAACTACGATGTTCCTGCTGCTATACCGTATCCTATCCCAGGACATACCTTACAGTACTAGCACAGAAGATAACCAAGTGGTAACCAATCTGAAACCAAGAGGCCTAATCAAAAACACCCTTATCTTGTTGTTACAACACTCTTAATTAATCATATAAACAAGAGGAACTGAAACTTTTATTGTTGGAAAACAATCTTACACAAGTCCATTATGTTGCGATTAAATAGGTTCACATATATGCAGAGCATTTTACAAAGACTTTAAAGCATATTGTTCATTTCAGTCATCACAATTGCTTTTCTTTCTGACAGCATATTAATATAAATCTCTTATCCCCTGAGATTAAACTTTTTCTTCTGAATGATTCTAAGTTACTAATTTGGTCAAGGTTAGAATCTAGCTTGGCTCCTGTGGCACAAATGAAGAATAAATTAAGGCAGAAAACTGAAAAGCACTGCTCTTTCTAAAAGAAACTTTGATGAGAAAGAAAAAAAAATGTAATTTTATTTTAAGTGAGTTTAATCACAGATAAATAATGCTGGACCACCAGAATATTTGTTTAATTGAATAGAGACATGGGATGCAGCAGAGGTAATTTGTCACGCTAAGGAAATTTAGGTGTGATTCAATTTTCTTCACACACAAAAATCTACCCTCCATCCTCTACAGAGAATGTTAAGCACATTATTTATCCTCTTGGCATCAGTGTTAGCTGTGTTATCATGTGAACTAAGTCGATAAAATGTGCAGCGTAGAATATTTCACAGGGAGATACTGGGCTCTGCAAGGAGGATGATTGTTATTTTTACTTTTCCTTACTTGGGTACCTCACTGCTTCAAGATTGAATTTGCTTTCACGTTTCAGATTACGATTGAACTTTTCTAAAGAAAGTCTAACCTTTTCAAAGTATCAAAGTCCCAGTGATGAAATTTAAAAATGATGAAGAAAGTTTATAAATGAATTTGAGGCTTTGAATTTTTAATAGAATAAAACTGGATTGTCTTTCTAGCCTGATCTGTAAAGGTGATCAAAGTTTTGTAGAATCCTATATTATCTCTCTCTGGACTTCTAAAAAGATCATATATAATGCTAATAACTTTTATTTCATTGTTTCCAAAGCATTAGCCATAACTGAATATTGAAAGGATTTGGAAACTAAATATATATAATTTCATTTACTCATGGAGGGCACCATTTATATTCTACCTCTGGGCTATGGTCTTGCAGACCGATCCATTCCAGTGGCTTTTTGTCCCAGCCTTCAGTTCCACTGTGGGATGGTGGCATAAGGGAGTAGTAGGAAAAACTACCACTTTACTGACTACCTGTTGTAAAGCAAGGCTGGTGATTTTACAGCATCTGATACCAGGCACAGTCCATGCAGGAGGTGTGCAACTGCTGGAGGAAGCCATTAGGGGCCTTAAGTGCACGATGAGCTCTGGCTCTGTCCCCAGCACCACTGGGCTCTGTAGTTGTGGTGCTGAGGGATGTGCCCCATGGGGAGGGGAGGCCATGACCCTGCTGGCTGGGTGGGCACTGCTGCCCACTCTGGCCGGACAGATTGAATTGTACAAAAGGTGGTTCATTAAACAAAATTTTCTGCTAGCTCTTGGAAACTTTAAAAAACAAAACAAGCAAATTCTATTCCCCAGATCTGTAATTTGTTGCCATATTAACCAGCTTATCCATTCTGAGCAATTCCTCTGTTTCTGTACCATCCTACCACATGCAGAGGCTCATCCAGAAGGGCTCATCCATGATTTCTAGCTTTGCAGTAATCTTCCATTTCGAGGTCATGAAAACATTTTGGCATATCCTGTAGAGAATAAAACCCAAATAGTGTTGTACTTGATTCTCCAGTGCCAGAACTAGCCCTTGCTGGCTATGACTGAAACATTTGCCTAAGATTTGGTGAAGAGACTTACATTGCCAGGAGAACAGCCCCAAACTTTGATATTGTCAGTCTAATACCTACTGAGAGTAACACAATGACACAGAATATAATTCATTGCTGGTTTTGTCCTCTAGCGAGCTTCACTGTTAACTGTATTTCTTTGTTTCATGACTCTGTTCCTTCATGAAAGTACAACAGGAGGGCCTAAGCATATAGAAGCAGTTGTTTAAGTATGTTTGTCTTACTGGTGTAAGTAGAGAGGTGTATAGGTGACGATGAAGCAGTAAATGTAATTGTCATTATTATACTTACGTATAATAATAGGAGCTGGCTGCATCTATTAAAAATTATTTCTAAAAAAAGGGGGCAACAATATGAAATCTTTTTCAATGAAAAATGAAAAGATACGTATTACCAAACCTCTTGCTGCTAAGATTTATCATGCATTCCAAATGAAAAAAAAAAAAAAAAAAAAGTTAGGAGCAGGGATACTGGTTCCAGCAGCAGAATAATGTCACCCATACTTTCACAGTCTTCACACTTGTCTCAGCAGTTCTGGGAGATACATGATACAGAATGGCTTTAATTCTAGAGGCATTCATACAAACATTTCCTTCCTTTGATCAATACAAACATTTGAAGTCAGTGCAGCTACTCTAAATCTGTGTGTGTAGTAAAGACTATAATTTGGCCCATTGTCTAGATATGTTTTGTGCTTTTTATCATGCCTAGTAAAACAAGTTTGTACCCAAAGTCATCCTAAGTGGACGGATAAAACAAGGATTCACTGAATGCATTACATAAAATGGATGACCAGAAGCAGAGACTCCATAGAATATGTAATGAAAAGTCAGATCTGTTGTATTATGTGATTCTTAATTTTATCACTAAAATGGCCAGTATTTCTACTCATTAAGAAATAAACAAAAGCAATAGAAAAGGCCTGAAGAATACACAGATAAAAGATCAGAAAATAAAAAGAATACCATGCAGGCTTTAAAATCTTTTCCTTTATTTTTAGTCACTTAAAGGACTGTGAAGATAAATTCTGCTTGCAAGAGAGGATGGTGATGTTATGTGATGGCTCAGGAAGGAAGTTTCAAGTCTAGGGAGAAGACTAGAACATGACACCAAAGTGCTTTTAAGAATATTTGAATATCGAAATAATGACTGGTACTGGACACAGCAACCTAAAGCCTTCAGAATAGTGGGTAAAGTATTACAATGGCAAAAGAAAGCAAATTACAGCAAAGGGAGGGCACAGTTGAAGTAGCAAAAGGAACAAAGTACGATAGACATGTCAGTACCCTTGTTATGTCTCAGTTATTTTCTGAATGACTACTCCTTCCTGAAAACCTAAATGGAGTGGAAAGCTAGATTTTGGAGATGCTTTAAAGGAAGAAGTGGTAGGCTTTAGTGACAGTCTGAGTGTGAAAAATAATGAACGGAAAAGTGTCTAGTATAGTAATGATGTTACCTGTTTAGAGGATGAGAGGAATTACAGACTTATGTGCAATGATGGGAAAGGATGTCAAGGAGAGGACCTATTCTACAAAACAGTTATTATTTCTTTCCATCCTTCCAAAAGGCATGTACTTCTGCTGTAAAGACATACTAAATCCATAACGGTGTTCAGAACTAAAATTCAAGATATACCAAGTATTAAACAAGTGCAAAATTTAAGATGAGATAGTATATTCAAAATTAACATATGGATATCTGAAGTAAGATGTCTGTATGGAAAATTCAAGAAGTGTCTCACATAAGGGCTGGCAGATTAAAAGATTGACCATATATATTAATAAATGCCAGAGAGCTTTGGTTTAGATCATAGACTATTACAAAGAGTTGATTAATCCAAATTGAATGTTGTTAAATATAATCATAATGGTGAAGTATCTGATTAGGAATGCAGATGTTTTGGAAACCATGTAGCTAAAATCCTTTTTCTTTTCTGACTTCTACAATTTTAAGTTTTCTATCTACAAATGTGGCAATTGTGTTAGTGAATGCTGAGTGGGTAGGACTTTGGATCTTAGAAGAGGAAGAATTTTTTTCATGTAAAGCAGTGTATCAACATCTTCTTTCTGTGACAAGTATTAATCTTAATTACAGTGTGTCAGATCAGTTATCCTAGATAATGGAAAAATTCCATAACTCTTCTGAAAGGTATTTCTTTTTCTTTCTTTGAACTTACCCTTTTATGGTTCCTATTCTGTATTTCTAATTGGATCAAGTCAGATTTAATTCCACTGAGAGTGTAGCGCTAGTGTCATCACCCTTTAAGCTCTTAAATCCCTCTGAAACTTCATTCAATTGCTTTTGTAAGTGGCAGAGCCTCTTTCCTGAGTCCCTTGTTCTGTAAAATGTGTGCTAGATTTTGTTCAAAGTTGTCTTCCTGCCTAATGCATGTTATAATGCATGTGTGGTAGTTGGATGAATGTGCAAAAACATAGTCTTGAGGGAAGAGAGAGATTCCACCAATGACTATGGAAGCTGATGATCAGTTCCAGTTTCTTAAAGTTTGGTAGTTTGGTTACTACCAAAGAAGTACTACTAAAGCTCCAGGGGGATATCATTTGTTTTAGACACTTAGACATTAAAAATAGTGCATCAACATTCAAGCTGTGTTTTTTTTGTTGTTGTAGTTGTTAAAGAAAATTTTAAAAATTTTAACTTTTTTTGGTTAAAATGTTGAGAATTTTTAAATAATAAAATCAGCTACATGCTTGGCATAGAAGCAAACAAAGAAGCCTTTCTAGCTGGTTCTCAGGTCAGAACAAATCCTTTTCATTGCTCTACAAAACGGTTATGACAAAGTCTGCATTTTAGTTTACGAAGAAAAAGCTTGTGATTCATTCTAATTCATTCATACTTGTTTCTTACTTCTTTGTTCAATTCAAGTACATTGATTTATATACTTTATGACACCACTGGTTAGAAAAAGCCTTTTTTTTTTAATAGTATTTGTTTGTTCTACTGGAGTACAGTTGACAGTGTACTTTGTATGCTGAGCTAGTTTGAACATGCCCTTTCAATCTGGTGCTGTAAAAATTATGATGTATTTATGTAAAAAAAAGAGTTAAGAAAGTCACTAGAGACAAAATGTGGATTTAAAAGAGAAACTAGAAGTAGACTGGTACCTTATTCTATGTCTAAAAATCTTTCAGAGGTTACCTCAAGCATTAGAAGTAGCTTATCCTGCATTAAAAACAATGAGAGTGGATAATTTACCAAAACAGTAAATTAATGCATACAAAATTTTCTTACTACTGTGTCTAGACTGCTTCTGATACCTGAAAAATTCTCTGGAAGAGTGACTATCTCTTTTCTTTTGGCTGTAGAATATCTACCTGCTTTTTAGTGACTATAAAGCTATATAGCTTTCTATAGATGTCCATGGAAACCAACAAAGTTCAGATGTTTGGGTGTGCATGTACATATTTTTTACAGAAATATATTTGCACAGGAGTTGGATTATTTCACATATATATACATGCATGTGTAAAGAGAGCAGTAATGTTTATTCAAACTGAAGCTGGGAATATTTGTATGTGTATGCTGTCACTCAAGCCTTACTGTTGATTATCAGAAACGACAGTTTTGAGGCTGAAATGAACAAAGTATATTGTGTCTATAATTTCATTGAGATCTAAAATAGAAAGACAAAGTCACCATCAAAGCTACCATCAAAAAATATTAAGAAGTTCCCATGATTTATGGTCATCAAAAAAATTATTCTTGTTAGATATATTTATATCTCTTTTTTAAAAAAACTATTGTGCATATGCACAACCAGTCACTTATATGTAACCTAAGCAGTAGTTTTGTATTTGAGGCAATATTAAGAGAAAAGTAACATTAATAGATAGGAACTGGATGATTTCAGAACCATCAAAACAAACCTTTATTTACTGTCAGTTTTAATCAAAATTGATGTATTTTCATAAAATGTTTCAAATGAAAGAACCGAATAGAAAAAAAAAATCTATTTAGTGCTTCTGAGAGGTTCTGTTATCTGTCAAGGAATGGATAAACTGGTTACATAAATCTTATTAAAATAAAATGGTCTCTAAGCAAAATCTACTCCACCTCATACTAATGAAGATTTTCAACTCAAAGTACATTAGTTTTGACTAAAAGATGCATGGATTTTTTTTAACATATTAAATTTTGACCTGATTCTATAAAGATGTTTATGATTGATTGCTAATTATCATTCCATATGCAAAGTTTTCCCTAATTTCAAGTACTGACTTATGTTTTATGTCTTGATATCCCTACCACCATGGAAGTCAGGCTTGCCTCTGTAAATTCCAGGCTGACCAAAGTAACTCTTGTTGGGTTTGTGCATAGCCTGTCATAAAGACAACCTTGAGGAATTACATAAAATGAAATAGAAGGTTTAAATTTTAAGTTGGAGGAAGAAAGGGAAAATCTGTTAAGGAATAGCTTAGGTCTGTAGGCAAGGGTCCTTGTAGACTGGTATTTGTCAAGGCCTCAGAGGGCATCAAGCACTGCTGTGGGTTGGGATCCATCCCGGAGCTCCATGGCTGGTCCAGGGCAGGGCTGGGGCTGTGAGTGGGGAGGCAAAGCTGCAGGACAGAGACTGCCAAGGCTGGGGCGGCCTCAGGGACCTGATACTCATTAAGTCTGTTCTGTATTAATAATCTGAGCTGGAAAAAAAATTATAATAATTTGCAAATTTCATTAGATTTTGGAAAGTTTCCTCCCACTACATCTAATTTTATTCTCTTTGTAAGTCTGAATGTTGCTGATTGCATGGGCATACTATAATTTAGCCTGTAAAACTGTCGTAGCAGGCAAAATCTGCTAGTTGTTTAAACCTCTGAGGTATCAAAGGCACAGCATCCCTAATTCACTACAGTAAAGCTTTCTGGAGTACAGACTTTTTTTCCTATGGAATATAAAGCGCTTTTTTTTTTCCCCCCCCCGCCACAAAGTAGTCATATCTCCTGTATCTGCTTATGGGAAGATATGGTATCTATACAGCCTTCCTCCTTCTGCGTGTTTCATCCTATCGTCTTTTAGGCCTGCTGAAAACAAGAAGTTCATGGTTGAGGGGGAGTAAGAAATGAAGAAATTAAAAAAATATGTGGGTAAATTGTATTCCATCCAGTTGCAGAAAATAAGCTGTTCAACTTTTTGTTTTGCTAAAAATCCAGATTGATTTTTTTTCAGAAAAAGAAGTGTATGTCATTTTTGCCACAGAGTTTCAATTGAGAAAAAAAAAATAATGGTTTTGAGCTCATAGTGAAAATTTGTAATCGTTATCTACTTTTTTGGGAGGTAAACCTTAATTCCATTTGGTTTGATATCAGGTTGATCAAATCATTTAATTCTACCTTTGATTTCATTGATTTTGATTTCTGGTTTGATAATGTATTTTATGTCAACTTAAAGGTAAATTGACTTTTTAGCACTGCCATTATAAATAAACTGTAAAATAGTGACTTGGAATGCTTTTCTTTTGATATGCATTCTGAATTCATTAGATCCAGGGGAACTTATTTTCCTGAAATAATATTTGTGAAGTTTTCTCTGTGGTCTCCTTTACTGTCCATTTCTGAATTATTTCTAACTCTTTTCCATTATTTTTGGGAGAGATAGAAATATAGCTCTTAGATTTTCATAAATAAAATGTAATAATCTATAGTCTTAATATGCAAAAGTTTTGCTCATTGAGCATCAGTCATAGTTGTATGAGTTAAAACATGGAAGAGGGTTTTTAATGACTGATATATTTAATGTTTTCATAGTTTTTTAAATTTTGTTTTTGTTTTCTTTTTTTTCCTTGTATGCACATTATCTTTATTTTAAGTGAACAGGAAAATTAATGCATGGAAAATTGAAAATAAGTCAAGTAAGCACTATTACTGTAAGACTGGAAAATGTCACATGAAGAGAGAGATGTGATTTTGGGGTGAGGAAAGTAAATCATGAGTACCTATCTATTGGGTGTCTGCTCAGATATATAAGTAGCTACTGGAGGATAGTGTGACAATTTTAAAATCACTATAATGCTCACTTTTTAATTTAACAAAGTTTTGAGCTGGCCTTTGTCCAGGCAAAAGTTAGGTGAATTTTACTGCTCTGTATAAGAAGGGTGGTTGTAAAAGAGAAAAAAAAAAAGAAAAGAAAAGAAAAGAAAAGAAAAGAAAAGAAAATACCGGTCTCTATATATGGGACTCAAGCCCACACTACCTCTTAAAAATCTGTAGTAACTTGCATGGAAGAATTGACTTCTGGTTCTTTAAGTACAGTTTGAAAGGTTCTGCCTGAATAATAACTTGTTAGCATGCAATTAATGCAATAACGTTTACCATCTGTTACCACTCTAACCTTCCCTACAATCCTCTATACTAGTCCTCTCTTGGTAAACTGTTAAATCTGGCAAATATTGGATGAGAGGAATTAAGTGTTACCAAAATTAACAGTAATATTAAGGTTATAAAGTATGCTATAATCTGTGAAATTTGGAGTTCTACAGTAAAAGCATATTATAATCTTTTAGTTTTAAGGCTCTATAATAAGTGTGTTACTGTTACCACCCCTATAATCCCTGAGCTGAAGAATATCAATCGCATATATAAATATTTCTTAGATCCAGTAAAGATTTGGCCCTGGCTATTTCTACAAGGGAACAGAAGTCTCTCCCCTTTCTTTCTTTTTGTTTCCTGTGTAAGTTATATTGCTATTCCAGAGTTAACTAGATTAATGTAATAAAAAAGTCATTTCTTCCTAGATCACATAAAGGCAATAGCTGAGTGCTATATGTGTCCCCTGCTTAGTACTGCATGAGTGTTGAGAATCTAATGAGCTCATATCTTCTCACTGAAAGAGGGAAAAAAAGGCTGACCTAATGATTGCTTTTACAGCCAGCCATGGCAGTGCAGTTAATATACTGCTAAGTACATGGAAATGGCTGCTAGCAGCTGTCACTGTGTCCTGCCATGGTTAAGTATAGGGGTGTAGTCATTGCTGTTGCTCTTGATTAACTAGAGGGAAATCAGGGAGGAAAATGTGCAAGCAACTGAAAGGGTGATTTGAAAGAGAGGCCTGTCTCAAAGGCCCGTGACTACACTCCATCCTAGGATTTTTCTTCCAGGCAAAGAGGACTGGTGGGAGTTGCTAAAGCTAGCCAGCTATTGGGCCTGTGAAATGTCCTTTGCTGTTACCAGTCTTTCCTCTGTTTTCATCAAGTTCTTATGAAATCTCTTAGAATGCAATTACTTAGACAGTTTTAGTTATGCATTTTTTTCCTATAAGAAAGTTATATATTTCTGCTTGTCTTCTAATAGCTATGGTCTTGTTTTAGTGTGGGGTATTGAGGAGCAGGGGCCTCTGGAGATGGCAAACAAAGACCTTTATTACAGTAACACAGCCCCTTATATAGACTGGTGCAGTCCACCCCTATGCCCCGTTCACACGATGCCCATGAGGTCCCACATCAACAGCCTTCAGCCAATCATTAGGATCTTAGACCAATCCTGGCAAAGGGCATCCAGCAGCCGATCAGATTGTCTTAAACGCAGCGGTCTCAGTGTGCGCCTCAGCTGCGGGGAGGTGGCAGCCACCCAGCCACTGCCTCTGTCTGGGGTCCACAATCACATTCTGCTGACCCGGGATGACCCCGGCCTCACAGATCCCCACGCTTTAGGAAGACGAAATTAAGCAGAAAGAGCTAACGTCCCTGAAGTGTAGAAGCAGAGCACGTGAGCTGCTGGTGAAGGTCTTTTCTGTACTCTGTGGGAGAGAAAAGCATTTGTGATGCTTGTCACAAATTTTCTTTGATATATACAGAAAGAGGGAGACAGAGAGCACTGGTAAAACCTTTTTTTTTTTTTTCTTTTTTTTTTTTTTTTTTTAATATTAGCCTGACTTCTTGACCTAGGAGGACCTCGTGTTACTGCTGACTTTCAGTGAAGAGCTTGCTTATCAGTTCTATGAGCCTTTCTAAAGGGCATGGCATTGTGCCTTGGGCAGAAGAATGAGTGTGAATAACTCATTCTGATAATACTGTTCTACAAATTTCAGGAATCGAGCATTGGTTTTTAGTTTGGGTTTTTAGATCTTGTGTGTTTTTTTTGTGTTTTGTGTTTGTTTGTTTGCTTGTTTTCCCTCTGGTGGTAGTAGTAGTTTACCATAATAAGTTTGGTGCTTTAAGTTAAAAATTTTTAAGAGCATCTGGAAGAGAAATGGGGAAACTTACATTATTTTTATTTTTGCAATAGAACATATGTTTTGTGTAACATGTCAAGAAACATGCAAGAATGTTCCTTAGCCTGCCTGAGCATAGCTGAATAACTCAGTAGCACTCACCTGCATTTAGGCAAGCACATGCATGTATAGGAGAGACTTATTATGTATTTTCAAAAATTCTCTCTAAAATATTCATTATGATTTGCATGAATGCTTGCACTATCAAATTATTATCATGTAAAAAACAGGTCCTTAATAATAATAATTGGTCTACAAACTGTCCAGCTGTTACAATGGCTGTAATAGCAACATGGCTTCAGTGAATGGACATATGGTTATACTCAATTAATTACTTAAGCAGTGGACTGTGCTGTATTCATGTACAGAGTTTAAAACATGTTGTGACTGCAAATACTGTGATAGAGACAAAAGTAGCGAGTTTACTTTAGGGAAGCATATTGCTGATTTAGGAGTGTAATGGCCCCTGAAAAACTCATTCATAAGTGTTATATACTGTTGACATAATAGCATAAGTTCAGGAACATTTTCCTTAATTGCCTTTTCTGATTGTTGACAGGTTTTGTTTTCTCAAACAAAATCAAGGGGAAAAAAAAGTCTATTATCCCAAAATAAGGCAGACAGAAAGCTTTTGCAAAATTTATTAAAAATACTGCTTTTGTTCAGATATGCTTGTACTGGTAGGTAAGACATTTAATTTCAGAATTGCTATCTAGGGAGGTAGTTGGCTGTCAAGCTCTAGGAGGTTGATGATATAGTCTCTAGAAATGGTTGAATTGTTTTCCTGTGAAAATAAATTATCTAAGCAATTACGCCTTCTTTATTCTGTTAGACAATCATTTATCAAATGAGCTTCATTCCCTAAATGTGATTTTTATGCATAAATGTAATCTGAGTAGCTTAGATATAGCTGTTTTCAGTCTAGGGGGTATTTGTGAGTTGTCCACTTTGACTTTTTTTTAATCTTTTACTTGTGCTGTGTAATTGGTTTCATCTGATGTATGGTATTGATTATTTGACTATTTGGGGAGAACTGACAGCTTTTAAACAGAGGAATAACAAATTGTAACTGAAAATAATGATAACACTTTCAGAAGTAATACCCAGTTTGTGGGATTCCCAGTGCAAATGTTCAGAAACAAATGAGGTGTAATTCTTCATGTCAGAAATGTGTGATGCGCATGATAGTCTATTCTGGATGAAATGCTATCACTTAACTTGGTTTCCTCCTAATATTAATTTTGGTTTTCCTCCTAATTTTCTCTTCCCTGAAAAAAATAAAAATACCAAAGTAGAGGGCAGCAGATTAAGAGACATTGCCTTGGTTTACTTGTGTCCTTCCTGAAATTCTTAATGGGTGAGATGGAACGACCAACCAGTAGGGAGTTATGCTGTCTCAATGTGCCACGTGTGGGGATCATCTTTCCTCCAAATTTCCTTATCTGGTGATGCTCCGGGCATGACCACAAGGTAATGCTTTCAGCTTTGGCAGTTTCATGTCACTCTTTGAGAATAAATTTGTGCAGTGTGGACTGCAGTATACATTTGTATACAGGCCATTTAAATATACATTATAATAAAGGAAATATATATTATAATAAAGGTTGTTCAACCAAGCAGCTGAGGGGACTAAGAAGTGCTGTTCACATCTCTGGATTTACTCAAAATACTTTGTCATGCAGCTTCAAATGTTAGAGTTTGTTTAATTCATGAGGTAGTAAGAATGGAGACTTGAGGAGTCTGGAGTTTATTAAAGCTTTCATTTAAATGATACTGGATAGAAGTAGCCTTCAGAAATTGAATGTATTAAAAAAAAGGACAGATACAGTTTCAAAATATGAAAGAGACAATGAGAGACAATAAAGGATACATTACTATCCAGTAGGAGATGACAAGATCTTTTTTGTTGACTTGACAAATTTTGTCTTTTCATTTAATTATTTTTCCTTTTGGGCAGTTGCGATATGATGGAGAAACAAGCAGCCTTTTTGCACCAAAAGATGAGTAATTCAAACACATTAGTACTGCACTGAGTAACTTTCACTTATTCATGACTATTTGATTTCGTGTCAGAGGGAGATGGCTCCTCAAACTTCTCCTTGCAAACTTCTAGCAAAGGGGTCTTT
This sequence comes from Tinamus guttatus, assembly GCF_000705375.1. The sequence continues at coordinate 490,838 of NW_010584743.1, read as the reverse complement.
ACTCCGTCAGTCACTTGGTGATTTCACCTCTTGAGAAGTTCCTCCTAGGGCAATTGCCATAAACTTCTAAAGGGGAAAGCAACATCATGCGCAGCTGAAACTTGAGTTACAGGTTGAGTTGCTAGCTCCATTCATTTTAACCCTGAGGATAGAGCTCATGGATTTTCCTCCTACTATCTCTAAAGAAGAGCTTTTCTCAACATTTAGCTTGTCTGCTTAGATTGAATATTTTGGAGATCATTTCCTGTATGTTGCATTCTCTAGACACTGAAGTAATATTATATGTAAGTGGAGTCAATGGTTATATATACTCTGAGGAGGTTTTGTCTGTCTGTCTGTTTCTTAAACAAGAAACCTCAGTTGTTTGAGAAATTCAAACCTATTAATTATTTGGTCATGATTTTAAGTTAATTCATAAAAGGTCATTTGATCATTTCAAAAACCTTAAGTCTTATGCTTTATTTAAACAATATTTTGAAGGGGGATATGAATCAGTGCTTTATGACACCTCTTTTCATGTTTTGACTCTGTTATACCTTTGTATTAACTAAAGACAAAGCTAAGCTCCCAGATTGAAACTTCATATTGTTTAAAGCAATTATTTTCTCCAATCCAAGTTGCTATTAATATTGTATTAGAAAGCATAGTTCATCGCTTTTGCATTTTTTGGAATTTTGAAAGATTTCCTGCACCATAAAAATTAAAAATAAAAAAATGCATAAGAGAGGATATTTTACTTTTCTGGGTTGCATAAAAGTTTTGGAGGAGTTGAAATGACAGGGTGTATATATATGTGTGTGTGTGTGTATGTTCCTTCAGATGAATAATACCTGAACTAAATTTTGCTTAAAACCCAGCATGCTTGCATTTACATGAACAATCTTTATATAATAGGTTGCTTACAAAGTAAGACAGTGATTATTTGCAATTTTGATTATAGTTAGTCATTTAAATTACCTGATACTGTACGTGTTCTCTGCTTTCATAAATGAATCTGGAGAATTCTGAACAGCAAGAATAAATAAAGTGAATCCTCTTCCTCAAACATATATACATATTTGCATATTTTTATGCATGTGTTTTTATTTAAGTATCTTTATGGGCAATGCAGAGTAGCCAGAGAAAATGATGACAAGATAACAACATTCAGGTAAATTAAACAGTATTATTCCCATACAGGTCTATTACAAAGTATGCTAATCCATTTAACAATCCATTTAGCTAAATATTTACCTCTCTGAAGATTGAGACTCTATTTGGTACTTTGAGTTCACCTGAAAATTTTTAGAATGTGCAATTTTCAATCAGACTTCCTAAAGACAAATAAAACAACCTTATATCTATGTAAATTTCTGTATTATATTTATGCTATATTTAATAATATATTTGTAGTATATTTCCATTTTAATCTTTGTAATTGTGTCAGTATCATAAATGAATCCTCTCCTTGCAAATTCTTTGCCAAATTTCTATGTCACTATTATCCTACTAATCTTTATGGAAGGAAAGGGAAATAGGAGCACTACAATGCCATATGAAGTTCAGGCGGTTTTGGATAATACAGTTTATGGTGAGAAATCGTTTTCCAAAAGCCCAACTAGGGAAATGTTTTAGTAACTGGCCACTGAGATGGGGAACATCTGCAGATACAGCTTGTACCGTTTGTTGCAGATGGAGTTGATCTCATATCCTTTATGACATTAAGCACTGTTACACTAAATTGTGAAACCCATGCAAAACCATTGCGTGCTGTGTGATCCTCAAATGACATTTCTACTGAAAAGTGAAACTCTAAAAAAACACATTCGGCATAGGCTTGTTTTAATGGGTCTTACTGCTCGTGGTTTACATGGTCTCATAAAGCCTGAATTTCACCTTGAATCCATAAGGGGAGCAAAAATAGTCCGTGAAAGCCAAGAAATAAAACATAATTCATCTAGCACCTACTCAAAAGTGAAATAAGAGAATTAAAAGGATTCAGGCAACAAGGTGAACTAAGAGTTTGCTTTTACTTTCATACCGATAGAACAATTCATCAGTAGTTTTGTAAATAGAAGCCTTTTGCAATATTTAATTTCTTAAATTCCTCTAAAATGAATGTCAACAGAGCAACTCCACTGGGCCATAACTTATGTTCCCCAGTTTTGCTGAGGCTTTCTTGATTGGAGGAAGGCAAACAAGTTGAAAGGGTAAAAGACACGATATTTCAGTCCCTAACATGTTCTGTATCTGTGCAATGCTAAGGGCATAAGTGAAGTCAATGATGCAGTTATCAGTATTGTTTGGAGAAAATAGAAGAAAAGCTGCAGGGAAGTATGATTAATCCCCAAATGATTAAATTCCATTTAACTTTGTGAGAAGCTCATATCAAGACCAAATTCCAGCTCCCTTATATTTGAGCCTTTGAAGGCTTGATTGTTGCATTTGAGGTATACATGTTTTTTTTGTTTCTTTATTTTGTCTTATACAATTAACAAATCATCAACACCTAACACAAAACTTGTGGGAAAGAGGAAGATAAATTTTTGATCTGACTTAATAGACTTATATAGCACTGGAATATGATTGGCTTTGATTTATGAAAATGTTCAAATGTTTTTTCAGTGTGTGTGTTTCTAAGACTCGAGATGTTTATATACAATTTATCCAAATCACTATGAGGAGAGATTTTTTTTAATGAAAGGTATGGTGTGGTAAGGGAGACAATTTATGTGACCAGTATTCTGTGTGGGAGTAGTTGGTTTGTCTGGATCAATGATTATTGAATGTTCACAGGTTTTTTGTTTGTTTGTTTGTTTTCGTTTGTTTTTAGTGAAATTAATTTTAGTGAGAATTAATGTTGTGCTTTATAATTTTGAAGCAGTAGAAGGTTTTGCTTTTCTATTTTTTAAAGGGAAGAAAGAAATAGAAATTTGGGGAGCAGGCAAGGCTTTTATATTGTTTTAAGTATTTTCCTTTTAGGGTACTTGGTGTGACAGTGGTAATTTTAATACAATTGTCTCATCAAAGAGATTGATTGAGTGCTCAGGGTGTATTTATGCACACTTACCTTGCATATTCCAAGTCACTCTCTGCATCTAAGTGGTCCCTGCTTGCTTTGGAAAAAGCAGGATTTATTCCAATAAAATTAGTATATTAGAGTCCATTTGTGCTTGGATTTAATTGGCTCCAGTGGGGAGCTACTCAGCAGGGCTGTGCCTACTGCTTGCACTTTCTTTGCAACTAAGCTTTTTCAATACAACAGTTAAGTTGCTCAGTTTATCATTGACCTAGAAATAAAATTA
>NW_010584743.1:442123-484109 GCF_000705375.1 Tinamus guttatus | reverse complement strand
CACCACTTCCCTGGGCAGCCTGTTCCATTCCTTGACTACTCTTTCAATGTAGAAATTTTTCCTAACATCTAATCTGAAGCTCCCCTGGTGCATATTAAAATATAAATATTAACATTTAAATACCTGAAGGGAGTGTATAAAGGGGAGGAGAAGTAGGATGAGAGGAAAAAGGCACAAAATGAAACATAGGAAGCTCTTTCTGAGCATAAGGAAAAGCTTCATTGTGAGGGCACCTGAGCACTGGAACAGGTTGTAGAGAGGTTGTGAAGTCTCCGTCCCTGGAGCTATTTCAAAGTCACCTGCCAGAGTTACCATGGGTAACATGCTGAAGGGAACCCTGCTTGGTCAGGAGTTCAGTCAGACTAGATGATCTCTAGACATTACTTCTGACTTCAACCATTTTCACCATTTTGTGTGATCCTGTGAGGAGAGGTCTGGAGCACAAGACATATAAGAAAAGTCTGCAGGAACTTTAATTTAATTTAATTTTATTTTATTTTATTTTATTTTATTTTATTTTATTTTATTTTATTTTATTCTTAGCCTGGAGAAGGGAAAGAAAGGCTAAGGGGAACCTTTCTAATTTCAGCCTTCCACTACCTAAACAGGACTTAGAGACATTATGGAACCTTTTTTTATTTTTTTTTCCTAAAGGACAGGCACTAAAAAAAGGACTGGATATCACCACAGTCAGAAGAAATTCTCAGAAGAATGTGGCAAGGGCTATTTGACTTAAGCTATAATTGAGTTATAAGAAGTTTGTTCTTACGATTGTGGTATTCTTACTATCAGGGCATGTGTGCACACCCAGTGTTCTTCAACTAATAATTCCTTCATGGTCTTGCCAAGGAATTGTCATTCCTTGCTCTTGATTCCAAGATCTTGCCATTAAAGATGAGATAATAGGCTGGTGTGAGGCAGTGGGTGACTTGAATCTAGAAGGCTGACGGAACTCAAAGCTACCCTACACAATTTAGTATTTGCCTGACTCACAGGAGCTATCCAGGTGAGCTTTTCAGATTGCTCTAGGAATTCCCCCAGACAGCTCCAGCGCAATTTGTATGCTTCAATGTGCGGATTAACATCGTGGGTGAAGAATCTGGCCTTTCCTTCCAGAGATTCCCCCAAGTGGTTGCTGCTGCAGAAATTATCCAATTGTCACAGGTAAGACAACTTTAAATAGTCAGTAGAAACTGTCCTTGCAGAGATGCTAAGATAAAAAAAGTGCTTATGTATAGACAAGATATTTAAGAGATGTTTTATGTTTGATTAAGATAGTAGTGATTAATTATGCCTGTTCTGGAGTGGTCCCACATGACCATGGGCCAGCTGGATTTTAAGAACTGAGAACAGTGATTTGGGGAGTCTCACATATAGCTTTGAAAAGTAAGAAAGTGAAAGAAAAAGCGATTATTTAAGTAGTAGTCTGGGCTGTTGAGATCCACTATAAAGCATGTATAGGACAGTTAAAAGTGATTCACAATTTTGTGCTGGTGAAACTGTGGGAGATTGAAAAATCATATAACAATTTAGGTTGTAAAGGACCTCTAGAGGTCATGTTGTCCGGTCCAGTCCTGAACACCTCCAAAGATGAAGATTGCACACCCTGTTACACTGGTCACTGGTTTCAGCACGGTCAAATCCATCTCATGGTAAAAATCTGTTTTGTGTATCTAACTGAAATTTCTATTCCAACTTGTGTCTTTTTTCTCATCTCCTTTTCTTGTGGACCTTCTAGAAGAGTCTGATTCCATCTTTTCCGTTACATCCCATGAAGTAGCAGTAGACAGCAGTAAGATTCCCCTTTAGCCCTTCCCTTTTTACAGCTGAACAAACACCTCTCTCTCCATCTCTCCCTGTATGTTTTATTTTCACTTCGCCAAACACCTTGGTGTATCTCTACTGGACTTACTCTGTATGACAAGGTCAGTCTTGTACTGGGGAGCCCAAAACAGGACACAACATTGCAGATGTTGTCTAACAAGACCCAGAAAATAGGTCAACACCTTCTATCAAACTGCTGGCATTCTTGCTAGCACAGCTTGCTCCCTGAGAAAATTATAGATGAGACGTCTGGGACCACACTTCTTGGCACATGAACAAGAAGAAGGTGACTGGGAACAGCTATCACAGAATTACTAAGGATGAATCATGCCTGACCAGCCAGATTGCTTTCTCTCTAAAATAAAACAAAACAAACAAACAAAAAACAGAACAGAACAAAACATAAAACTGGTCAGGGTTGTGACCTATTTAACATCTCTATAAGTAACCCGAAGGAAGTAGTGGAGGGTCATCTCATCAAGTTTGCAAATAACACCAAGCTGAGGGAACCAGTCAACACACTGGAGGGCAGGCCTATCACCCAGAGGGACCTAGACAGGCTGGAAGGATGGTCCAACAGGAACCTCCTGAAATTTACCAAGGACCAAAGTCAAAACCTGTCTCCGGGCAGGAAGCAGTGGCACAAGCTGGGCTCTGCCTGGCTGGGGATCAGCTTTGTGCACTTGTTCACCAGGATTTCCAAGTCCCTTTTTTTGCAAAACAACATGTCTTGCTTCTTAAAGAGAAGGGAGATTAGGAAGAATTGGGGACAGATAAACTAGGATTTTTATAAAAACATTTACCTTACATTTCTGGAAAGATAATCATCAAATCTGTTTGTTAAAACCCCCAAAATGTAATGTAAGTAAAAGCACAGAATTACCAATAATTGTGTTTCTAAAAGGTTTATAAAAGCGTAGAATAAATTGTATGAACTGTTCTATATTTGGACAGAAACTCATTGATTTTCCAAAGGAAAAAGTCTCTTTTCTCAAAATAATGAATTTTCCATTAGCAAATAATGGCTGCTTCTCTTATTTTAGATTACTTCCTCCAGGAGGATGTGATGTTGTGAATAGTCTTTCTAGAAAGTGACAGACAAAAAGAAACACCCAAATCAGTTTTCTGGATTTTTTTTTTTTTTTACTTTTCATCCAAGGGGTGGATGAATATTTTTGAAAAATGCTTTTGTTGTTGTTGTATTGGTTCATTTTGTCTAATGAGAATGTATTTCTCTTTTGTTTATGTCATCATATGAGCTAAAGATCTGAGCAGTCTTCTACTGATCTGGGCACTAATCCTGGAAGACCTTTCAGTTACATCAGTGTACTCCTTAAATAAAAATTCTCATTCTGCGATCATCAGCAAATATGCTCTTCAGCGTACAGCTAAGATTTTAATGGCATTACTAAAGTGCTGCAAGTGTTTGCTTCTGACTTTTCACTATCTAGGACTATCATCTCATGCAGGACCCATTCCTAAATAGGTAAAAAAAAAAAAAAGGTATTCCTGGTGTTCAGAAACCTTTAATAAGTCAAAACATGTGCAATGTAATATATATAAAGCACTGGCAAAAGTATTAAAAATGAAGCCCTTTATGCCATTTATTTATTGTTATTATGGCACTTTACTGTAGTAAATTAGGGGTCAGAGTTTCAGAACTACCCTGGAGTATAAAATAAATATCAGTAAAATAATCCATATAAAGTAGTGACCAAGTTTGGTCCTCTAGAGCTTTTTGGAGTTTCTGTAAAAGAGGTTCAGTGAAGGTTGAGAAGAAGGGGACTGCTGAATGGTTTTATAGATAGCAAAGCTTTCTTTTTTAATGTGACATAAATTTTATTTTGCATGTCACTTCTCCAACTTTTATTGTTTCTAATAACATAAAGAATGAGATTACCAATGGGATTTGTATGCTCATTTCTCATTAATTTTAATAGGAACTGGTCATCAAAATCCCTTAGCAACTCTGAAAACATAAGCCAAGATTTCCTGCTGTATTGGAGAGCAAACTGCAAAGTCAACAAAGATCAGAAAAGCTCTCCTGTTTAAAAATTTGTGAGCACATTACTGTTTTCCCACAGCATTAAGCAGAGCATAGAGAATAGATTGAATCCGTTTCTGGGGCCCTGACTCATGAAGATTGCAAACAAAAGTATCTTGTAACAGTCACAAGTAGCATAAAATATGATCAAAGCTAGATTGTCTTCCCCACCGCACTGGAAACGTCTTGCAGTATCTGACAAATGGAGAATGTTTGAGAATAAACAGAATCATCAGACACCTTTAGCAAGTCTAAGTTTTAATTTAGCACAGTGAAGTCAAAGATTTAGCAGTAGGGTATTAATGGGTCTGAACCACCAGAGATTTCAATGAAACCTCACTGATTATTTGGTAAATATTAAAATCAATAGGAAGACTTCCATAATTCCAGCCTATGCTGAGGTTAGGAAGATCTGCTCTTGCTAGATACATGTGTTGCACAAATAAGTTATTGCCTGTACTTATCAATGGCATGTCTCTAATGTTATCAAGCCATATTTTCAATGACTAATATCCAGTTACCAGAGTGGAGATTAAGGTTACTGTAACAAACTAAATGAGAAAAAAATTTTTTTTTCAATAAATGGAAATTAAGAATAACTTGTCCAGAGCAAAGAAGAACCAGTTTTGCTTAGTTTCTGTCTTTGTCTCAAAATGTCCACAAATACTTTCATTTTTCTGGATTAGGATTTCACTACAAATCTTTTTCAAAGTAAGAAAATACTTTCCCAAGACAACAGGGCCCTGAATATGATTAAGGTTTTAAGAGATAACCTAAGATACCATAAAGATAATACAAATGCAAAGAAAAATGTGAAAACCTAAAGAATATATTAACACTTTCAGAATGGTTTTATTTTAGGAGCTGTACCCCCTGTTCAATTAGTTTTACAATCTCTTTCATTTAAAAATTAAATCAACATGTTCAAATGAGCAAGAATCTAACCTACATTGTGCTGGAAAAATTTTTTTCATTAGTAAGAATAAATTGTTTTTCTCCTTCTTTTTAAACATCTTTATTTAAGTACCAAGGAATACTAAACTACCAGGATTATCAAGATCATCAGGGACATAAATCTTTAATAGAAGGATCATGCAGTTGTCTTTCCAGAAAATTTTAATTAGAATGTGCTCTTCGATAACTTGATGCCAAGCAGTCTTCATCTTCCTAATGTTACATTTATCATTTATCATCTGCTGGGGAAGAAAGGGGAAGGGAGAGAGAATGTAGTATTTCTGTTCAAATGAAATGCAAAGAAGGTGTCATTTTCATAAAGAAGAAAAATGTTTTCAAACAACTGTTTTCAATTTGTGAAGTAATATCATATGATAATATATTCCATTTTCCACTTTTAGTCAAGCAGCTTCATCCCTCAATTGACTGTAAAAGTGCTTAGAATATTTTTTGCTGGCTGTATCCAAAGTCTGTATTTTCTTGAATAAAATTTGGAAGACCTGAGTGGATATTGTGCTGTGAACAATTCTTGCCTACAGACTGGCTTAAAACCAGTAAGCCCAATAAATCTCTCCTTGATATCGGCAGTAGTCTCCATCATTACCGAAAATTCTTATTACTTCTGTAAGCTGCTATTTTTGTCAGATAAACTAAAAGCATGAAATAGTGTGATAAAGATTTTGAACACTTTTTTAAGGACTAGAATGTGATTTTGAGGTTAAACATCGGAGTCAAGAGCAAACCCTCAGGAAGTGCGGAGGCGAGAGACAGCCAAAAGCTGGATTTATGTGTGCGGTCTGACGAAGTCTCCTGCCCCTGTAGTTATTCCCTACAAAAGCCTCTCTAACTAAAGACAACGGACATGGACTTTTACACTTGTAATTACACCCATAACTTGCTGATCAGGGAGCTAAGCTGATATTCAGACATGTAACTCTGTGAGTTAAGACAGATGTAAAGGATTATCCCCTTGGTGCAAAGATTAAGTTGGGAAAGAACCAGTTCAGAAGCTTGTTCATGTGAATGAGAGCAAATCCAGGCATGCCATGAGGTGCATGGGATCAAATAGAAGTGATCAAAGCATGCCTAGGATTTGCCTGAGTGTATTCGTGCTTGCCCTACTTTAGGATACGCTCCTTCTGCTTTTGTAGAGTGGGTCAAGTGTTGAAGATGTGTGAAGTGTTGGGATTCGGTTTACTTTTATAGTACTTATCAATCCATAATATCCCCTTCATCTGCAAATGTTTCCTTTTCCTTAGCTAATTTGAGGTTCTGCATGGTACTACAGCCCCATTCTTGAGGGTGGATAACCTAATCCTATTTAGGACAGCCTTACCTTTTGGTATTAGCTTGCATCTCAGATTTGATGTGTTTTTTATCATTTTCTCAACTTAGTACTGACTAAAATGTTTATGGTAGGGAAGCATGTGGGAAGCTCCAGATTGCTAGTTTTGTGCATTTCCAGGTCTTTGTTCAACACCAGCAGATGTGTGTGCAGTTTGTAGTCCCCAAAATTGCTCAGCCCATTTGAGATTGTCATGTAGTTGAGAAGCATTTTTCTTTGATTTATAAACACAGTAATAGTATGTTTTGAGATAGCAGAAACAAATTAAGCAAAGTAGAGGGAGATTGGGGGTTATTTGCTTGTCTTTTCTGTCAAAAAAAAAAGGCATGACTGTTGAAAGAAGTAGATCTGACAACGTGTACTATTATTTTTGTTGACAAAATGCAGAATGTCTTCAGTCTGATAATGAATATATTTAAAATCTCTTGGAGACAGAGGAGTTACAGATAGGCATTGCTCACCTGCTGCCCTTCTTACAAGCAGGAGGTGAGCAATGGCTGTCAGCAACTATTCTGTCTTTGAGCATATTTTGTGTTTGAGTTCTGTTGCCTTCACTATAGTGCAACAACAGGGAATAGTAAAGCTACAAGAAGAGCTATCTGTACACGTTACAGCTATTTAGAGAAAAAAAATCTTTTCTTGTCTACTGCCCCAACCTATCCAAATCATGTAAAAGACAATAAAAAATATGGAACCTACCCAATCACTTCGACTATGTCCTGAACTTCTGACCCAGAAAGCGGTAACTCAGATTATCAAGTCTTACTTGTAACCAGATGAATCTTTCAAAAACTAAAATAGAGTGAAATTGTACTGATTCAAGTGATCTTGAGTACTGACTCTCCAGGTTAGTGAAAGTCCCCAAGAGTCTGATGTGGTGGCTGTTAATGGAAGAAGATAATTCTCATATTTCTCATAGAATAAGAGGATTCTTGTTATTTTTACTGAGAATAAGAATTTCAGTTGAAGAGAAAATAAGGGAAATAGTAGATCATTAGGCAGTGCATTAAATTCAAACCCTTGCAGAAGCAGCAGCAGGTTAGTATTTGGCTCAGCTGTTTGGATTAGTGAGTTCTGAGTAGGAGGTTCAGCTGTGCTGTGTCCCTCGTGGGAAAAGACTCCAGCGTGTACGATTTGCTGGCATTACAGCCTTTATGAAAGAACAACGACAAAATCATCATAGAAAAATCTGAGTGAAACCATTTTTTAATAGTTTTTGCATATTATTAACCGCAATTTCTCATTAGGGAATCACAGAATGGTGCTGTCCAACCCCACTGCTCGAGCAGGATCACCTACAGCACATTGCCCAAGACTCTGTTCAGGTGACTTTGAAATATCTCCAAGGACAGAGATTCCAAAACTTCCCAGGGCTCTCCAGTGCTATCTCTGGCACCATCACAGGAAAAAAAAAAACCTTTTCTTCATACTCAAATGAAGCTTCCTGTCATTCAGTTTGTGCCTGTTGCCTTTCATCCTATTGCTGGGCACTTCTGAGAAGAGTCTGGCACCATCCTCTTTACATACTTCTTTCAGGTATTTAAACATACTGATAAGATCCCCTCCCACCCCCAGTCGTCTCTACTCCAGGCTGAACAGTCCCAGCTCTCTCAGCCTTTCCTCATACAAAAGATTCTCACATCCCTTCATCATCTTATTACCTCTTTGCTGGGCTCACTCCAAAAGGTCCATGTCTCTCTTGTACTGGAGAGTATAGCCCTGGACACAGCACTTCAGCTATGACCTCACCAGAGCTGAGCAGACGGTGAGGATCCCCTCCCTTGACCTGCTGATAATGCTCTTCCTAACGCACCCCAGAACACCATGGGTTTACTTGACAACGAGGGCATTATTACTGCCTTACGGTTAACTTGTCTGCCAGTATACCCAGGTCCTTCTCCAGAGAACTGTTTGCAAGCAGGTCAGTGACCAGTCTGTAGGGGTACATAGGGTTATTCCTCCCCAGGTGCATGACTGCACATGCCTTTGTTGAACTTCTTGGGGTTCCTCTCCACCAAACTCTCCAGCCTGCTGAATTCCCACCGAATGGCAGCACAGCTCTCTGATGTATCAGCCTCTCCTCCCATTTTTGTATCATTAACAAGCTTTCTGAGGGTGCGCTCTTTCTCTTCATCCAGGTCATTGATAAATAATTTGGGCAATATTGGGCGTTGAATTGACTCCTGAGGTATATCATTAACTAAAGGGCTGGCTCGAATGATTATGAGTGTCTCTCACACCCACACGACTCACAGATGCTGTAGAAATATTTGTGAAAAAGAAACAATTTGGTTAAAAGAGATGTAATTTTTGTAGTTATATTTGAAAATGTTACAGTAAATAGCTGTTTGTCAATAGCATCAAAAGACTGATAATTGGACTTTTGTTTCAAATTTTCTTTCTGAAATTTGTTTTTTAGAATTTTATATGTATCATTGTTTATTAAAGAGTGGGGAAGTGGGTCTTTCTCTATCAAGGGGAGACACTTTAACCAAACATTGGTTTAACACTTCCTACAGGACTGAAGGAACTGCACTAATCCATCCCTTGCAGTACTCTTACAGTGAAATTTCAGCTGTGGTTTTCTATTGCAAGGAATTCATTTTTTTTCTAAATGTGTCACTTGTAAAAAATAAAAAAGAAAAGAAAAAGGTTGATGTCGGCATGAATTTCTGCAGTTTGAAAGGAATGTCAAAATTCTGTACAAGGGAATTCAGTGAAAGAAGGTAACATAAAAGACCAATTACGGTGGTTCTTTCGTATTTTTCAGTCACAGATCAGATTCAAATAATCTTAAAATTTTGAGAATATTCATGGGACTTTGGGTCCAGAGGCTTTACTTAGGTGAGTGACAGCCTGGCATGCAGCCGTACAACAGAATGAATGTGTGAATTTCACCAGTAGTAGGAAAGCAAAAGCTAATGAGGAGGAACCTGTCACGAAGCACAAGCTACCATGGGTGACAGCAGCAGAAGAGTTGACACAGGGCCACAACACAGTGAGGGGTTCCTGATTTCCGTCATGCTGAAGCTAAATGGTGAAAGCAAGTAGTTGCACTGTTGTCCAGCTGGATATGTTGCCTTTCTTTCTGAGATTTTACAAGTCATTAAGGGATAATAGTGCCTTTAAAAGACATAACCTGTAGGAGATAGGAGAGGCTTGCTTGTTGAAATTCCTGTAATTATTCACTCATGTTGGATTCCTTGAGGAAAGAAGTGGAGATAGCTGACCTGTCTTAGGAGAATGGTTTGTGTACCACAGGGGAGTGCAAGAAGAATTATTCCAGGAGTAATGGAAGTGAATATGTATGGATTAAAATAAATCTTTGCAGTATATGGAAAACTGAATGGCACTTCTGACACTTCTGATTATTCACAGCCCACTGCTGTTCTTAAACCCTATTGTATATTTTGCTGTACTGTTTATTTTTTTAGAGATGTGCAGTTAAGTAAAATTATAGGCAGAATTGTAGGCAGAGTATTAGAAGTGATTTCTTTGAAATCTCCTACTTACAGTTTTCTTGCAGGTTAAAAGGATCTATCAGTTCAAGCAGTGAAGCCTGGTCTGATTATTACACTCAGGGGCTCTTTTGAATTAGAATTGTTTATAAATACTAAGAAACATCAGCACCTTACTTTTCTACTATTTAAGTATGGAGGAATTCATGTGGTCCCAACTAACTTCTGCCTTGCTGCTATTTTATACATGTGCCATTTTACAAAATCTTGAGATACAATTCCCCTTGCCTCTTACATCTTGAGAAAAATTTTGGCCATAATAAGGGCTTCAGCACATTCTTCTCTTTATTTTGATTGTAATCCCAATACTGATACACATGTGCCTGGCCCTTTGCCTGAGGATAAGCACATGCCTTTATTTCCCTTGAATTCTCTCTAAAGTGGTGGTATTTTAAACTCACCTTACGTAACCTAACAGGAGGTTAATAGCTCATAGGCTGTTTATGTAATTATTTTATTCAGCAAGGCAGTAATGTGCAGCTTGGGTGCTCCTCAAAACCTAGACTAGCTCTTCAGAAGATCACCTGAGACAAGATAACTGAAATTAACTCTGCATCATGGATTCTCTGATATTAAGATATGTGTCTATAAATGGTAAAGACCTAGGAAAAAACGCATCTAGAAGAATGCCAGAAGAATCAAAATCAGAATGTACAACAAGAAATGATGAGAAGTAGGATGATGAAATCTATGAAAGAGAGCTGTTAACATGAAATAGTATGATCATATTCAGGATTGCTTTGAGGACAAAAGCAATAAGAATGAATAACACCGCCCCTCAGCCTTCCTGCAAAGAGATTTAGTTAGGGAGAATGATCATGACATTTAAAGCTCTGGGATTAAATGAACTGGTTTGTTACAGACTGCATGTTCAAAAAAATTATTACATTAAATTGCGATTTTATTAAGCCCTCCATGAAATATAATAAAATGTAAGGGAAGTACACACTATTCCTAATTTTGCTTCACATGGAATGAGAGAAAGGTCAAAACATCAGTATTTTTTTCCACAGAATAAGAACTGTCAGACTTCTGGATGAATGAAAATATCCCTGCTTATTTCATTTATTCTAATCGCTTTGAGTTTTTTTTAAAAAAATAATATTACATTCTTGAGTAAAAATAATAGGAAAAATTTCTGAGTTTTTGTTCCTGAATTTTATTTTTGCTTCCTTTATATCCTCCATTTAATTTTTTTGAACTTTCTTCCCCTGCAAATAAAAAAAAAATCTTGAAAATTTTGAATAAGGGAATAGTGACAGCCTAACTGCAGCAAGAAATCCTAACAAAATTCCTCAATTTCTGTGAAAAGAATGCAAAACTTCTGCAAAAGTATCTTGAGCAAAAAAAAGATACCTGCATATTTAAACCAGTGTCCTCCAAAAAGCCTAGACTTTGCTGTTACAGAATTTTCAATATCTAGGTTAGGCTCTCAGGCTTTCATATACAATGAAGGTTCATTCATTTACAAGCCAAACAGAATGAGTTTCATTGTATTTGCTCCACTTCCAAAATGCCAGCACTAGTTGTGTGGCTCATGGATGACTGTCACAAAACGAAATAGAGACCATCCTGGTGTTTGTGGGAGTCTTGCCGCTGACTCCAATACAACCGAAGGTTACTCACAGCTGTTGCTATAGTGACTGGGACTTATTTTTGTCTGACATTGTCAAGGAATCCTTGGAAGTTTGATTTCCTATACACAATTTGTGATGTTGTTGTGTAATTAATAACGACAATATTGCTGATCAGTATTGCACTAACCCTGGGAGTTCTCTTGGTTCTTTTGTGTGTTGCATGGCTTATCTAATCTAATGCAAGCCTGGTGAATACCCTTGAAAGTGATCACCAGTTCTATGAAAACATCCTTTGTGTTTTTGGAATATCAGATCTACAAATCTTTGTCTATAGGTTTTGGTTTTTTGGTTCTAGATATGGTTGAAAACTTATTTTGAAATGTTGTTATTGAAAGGTTTTGTCTCAGCTTTTTCAGGAAGAATCTTTCCCTTCAAAAAACAAGAAAACCATTCCTTTAAGGTGCATGTTTTTGTGTATACTGTTGAATCTACAAAGAAAACAGCTGGGAGGGAATGATAAGGTTGAATGTGGTCTCCACGTCTTCATATTCTGCCCTAACATTTCATATTGCCTAACCACTACACTGCCCATTTTCTTCTCTCTTTGATAATATAGCTAAAAATAGTATGTGAGCAAAGAGTTAAAGAGAGCATCAGAATAATGTAGGAAATGAAGTTGCAATCACTGTGGCATTTTCAGACTATTCTGTGGTTGACTTGAAAGCCGTGTCTTAGAATGTTTGATTTATTTTTTTCCTGTGCAGTACAGAGAGATGCTTGTACAGATCTGGCAAAAGTTGTACTGATTTCCACTGAGAGCAGGCACATCCCCTAAGAGCGCAGTGAAAAGTGTATGACACATTTACATGCTATTTGAAAATATCATATTACCTTGTGACCAGATGGTGCTGTAAAACCTGCTTAGAGGGACAGAGTTAAGGTTATCTATTGTAATCTTAGTCTGATATTTACTGCTTTAGAAACATTGATCAATAAACAATTTTAACATCCTATTGTTATATTTTTGATACATTTATAATTTCTTCTGGGTGGAATGTCAGAATTACTCCATATGTATGTAACTATGTTGCCCTCTTGTGACCAGCTCTCAAAAATAAGAAGCCACGCACCTCTATCTCAAAGAAAAGGACTTGATTTAAAATAATAATAAAATGAATAATTCATAGAAATATATCACGTGTGCAAGTTCTCTATGTTAAACAAAGTAAAATATTGTCTTCCTTCTAGATGTAATCTTGAGTACCCACCATATGCATACTGCTTTTGTGGTTTTCATATCTCACTGTCCTTGGACACCCTACAAATTTTAGAAAATATCTGTAACCATATATGAGCATTTTTGTGTGTTGATCATGTAATCAGGAGAGTGATGTTCTTATATATGACTCATATATAAAGTCACTCAGGTATTGGTTCTTTATCTCATATAGCAAAGACAATAGTAGTTGTAACTAGGCAAAATTATAGTAAAGTTAAACTACCAGTTATTTCTGAAGTAGAACTACCTTTTTTTTTTTTTTTTCTCTTGCATATGCCAGTCTTTTGCAAACTGATTCTGTTTCTTTGAATATGCTGGTCTTTTGGTTTCAGCCAATAATTTCACCTCTTAAAAGCATGACTTTGACTCTCACCAATTGTAGCTGACTAGTTAAGTATTGTTTATGATAACTGATTCAGGCTTTGATAAGTCTGGAAAGCAGAATAATTAATGGTAAATTTGGAACAATGCACATTGGAAACAATGGGCTAGTAGAAAACATCCTCTGAAATTTGTGACATCTTTAGAATGCCCAGATATTCTTGTGCTTTAAGCAGAAGCAGCTACAGTGTAAATCTTCAGCTTTCTGTAGCATTTGCCAGTACTAGAGACAAGCTCATCTAGGTTTGGTTTCATCGTCTTGCTGTGATTCAGCGTTTCCATGAGATGATAGGCTCTCGGAAGCTGTGTGCTATGGTGTGTCATAGTCGTAACTCTCATTTAGGTCTAAATAGTTATTCCTTGTCTAATGTGATCATTCAAGTAAATACTGAGACTAAGACAATTGCATTGGGACAGAGGATGCATTTGCATGCAAAACACTCACACATACAACATTTTAATTACTACTTATCTCTCCAAAAAACGTATAGTTGTTTGGCACAGCAGATACTGGAAATCAAATGTATTTTTCTCTCCCAGGAAGAGATTTAGGGGATGATACCACTGGCCTAGATGGCTGAAATAGTCTAACAAACTACTCTTTCTTTAAGCGAGGAAGACTAAGGAAATAAGTCTGGGCAAATTAAAACCTCAAAGTTAATTTACTTTAAAAGGAGGAGTAGTTCTCATTAGATTGGCATTGGTGAAGTGTCCTCAGGTTACTTTTTAATTAATTTTTTTTGGCAATTTTATGAAGAAAATGCATGGGCTTGATTAAACAATTTAGTTTAAAAAAATACAAAATTCTTATTCATTGGACTTTAAATCCATTCTTTAAATCATGGAGATATCCACTGACTCTAGAGCTCATATATCATTATCCTACTTGTTGAGGAAAAGACTCAAAGAAAGAATAATAGTTCATATATATATATATATATGTGTGTGTGTGTGTGTGTGTGTGTGTTTGTATATATGGAATAGTTTCTCAAGAAATTATTCCTTAGGCTCCTTAGGAGCCAGAAGGACATATTTGAGTGCTGGGTAGCTGTCTAACGCTGTGTTACAAATCCATGATAAAGCTACTTTTCCATTGTAGCAGGAGCTTCTGGTGACATGCAGTGGTATTAAAGTTTCTGTGTACTGTTATCCTCAGTGGACAGTGTATCTCTGTGCTGTTGGTTGAGCTGCCCCCTGTGCACAAGGCACATAGAGCTAGTGTCCAATGGGGCATCTCTTGATTTTAAAGTGGGCTTCTCGAGGACATCAAGCTCAGGAAATTGTACATCCCTCCCTGTCAGCTTCTCCTTCACTCCATGACCAAGGCCGTAGAATGAGTGTTCAAAAGGTTTTCCACTATCTGTGAGGTTTCCTGCTTATTGGTGCATACTTGGTGGGCTGAAGGGAGCTGTTTGTTTGGCAAAGGGAAAGCCACTGGACTACCAGATACCTCATGAATTATCCTTATATCTTCTGAAATGATGGCTTTTAAAAGCATGTATGTTTTGGGATAAATGTCCAATTGAAGGGTTCCAGAAGCCAGAGTGTCTAGAGGTAACAGTTTAAACTGGTAATCCTAGTTCACTTCAATGGAGTTAGCTATCCTGACAGCTGTCTATTTGTGCACAGCAAGATTATTTGAGAGGAAATTTGGAAATGTGGTATTGGTAAATTTTTCAGCTATTTTTCAGGTGGAAGACAGAAATTAAATGGCAGAAAGCATTCTCTACAACTATCTATTTTGACTTGATTACAGGACAAAATTGTTTGAACATACAGAGTAACACGTGGATTTTTAATTTTTCCCCACGGGAAGCATTGGATAAAAAGCCTACATCAGCATATTACTGCATTAGGGTAGCAAGTAGAGAGAAGGAAGTATTTACACAGAATGTCTTACAGTAATATACACATTGAAATCATTTTCCTGATTAATTTCAGTAGCTGCTCTTATATTTTTTTTCTGTAAGCATCTTGATGTTATAAAATGGCTAATGTGAACAGATAGCATTTATATATTTGAGATCTTTAACTGTTAATGTGGGAAGTATAACACACCTGTTATTTAAGAAGAATAATATAGTCTAAGTATAAATTTTTATAGCTTGAAGAAGTTATCCTATAAGCAACTTTATGCTGTCTCAGGAGTAATAAAGAAATTATCTAGAATGATTCATGGCTTATGCATTTAAACTGAATCATGCAGAGAGAATATGAGCCATTGATATTATTTATATTAAATATGGCGACTCATGCTGCCTCTTAATTGGCTTTTATGTGGGTTAGAGATAGTTTACAATAATTAAGCTGGAAGTAGGAGTTCAGATAGGACTTTATGCTCTCCAGAAAGCTTTAGCAGGGCTCAGATACCGAAAGTGATGTCGTCACTGGAATCTTGAAAAATAAATCTTTATTAAAGATACATAAAGAGTGCTCAGATTGAAAAAAAAATGTGTCCATTAGAAAATTAGAGATGTTGCTTTATGTTCATTAGCATCCCCTAATGCTTGACTGTAAGGTTTTTGATAATGAAACAGTTACTTTAGTCCATATGATGCATAAACCTCCAACATGGTTAATAATCCAGTCTGATTTTAAAATATTAGTTTCTTACTAAAAAAAGAAAAGTCCATTCTTTACAACTAGAAATTAAAAACAAATTGTTGGGTTTGAATTCTGACTGCTATGACGGAAGAAGGGTTTAGTCCTAGCATTTATCATTTTGAGGGTGTTAGCTATTACAGAAATTAAGAAGAGAATACCAATCTTCATCTAATTAAGGTATTTTGGATTTTTTTTTCTTGTTTCATATTTTTTTTCTCCTTTAATAAAATCATTTTGTGTTCAGGCTTAGGAAAACAAAGTCTTTTTAGAAATGTTCTAATAGCCTTCTTTCAAAGTGAGCCAGTACACTGTATACGTTAGTGCACAAATAGAAAAAAAAAGTTCATTGGCTACTTTTCTGCTTTTTAAAAATTTCACTCAATTGTAACATGCAGGCTTAATTTCATAGAAGTAAAGAGATTTAATTAGGAAAAAGACAGTAATGAGTAGAGAAATCAAAGCAAAATGAACTTGTTGAAGGTTGGCACAGTGTAGGTGTTAAAATCTAAAAACTAGGACATATATGAGGGAAAAATATGTAGGAGAAGCAAGATAGTAAAATGATATATGTGACACAGATATGTTAGAAAAAATGTATTTTTATTGTTCTGGACCACAGAGGAATGATATGTAACTGTATAAAAGCATATGTAGGGGAGAAAAACAAAAAGATACTTATCATAGCTTTTGAAGACATTGGCGATGCAGGTTTCAGAATATGGTACGACTAATCTAAACCTTATTCCTGACTACAGCATCTTCCTTTCTATGCATGTACTTTAGATTCATGTACAAGAAACATTTTGCTAAGGGCATATGCAGCTGCTGTCTGAATATGGATGCTATGAACCTGCAGAAAAATGTAATGTGAAGTAGAAGTTTACATTTTCTAGCCCTTGAGAAAGCCTCATATTGTCTCTCAGTAAATCTGTATTTGTGGCATGTACGAGCTTAAAATTCGTATTTGACCTTGGTCTGTTGCATAAAGTTATAGAGCATATAAAAGTTTGTGCAATGTATGCAAGTTTTAATATATTTTATGCATTAATCTACAATAATTTAGGTACTACACCTTTATTTAGAAGTTTGTATTACCAGAATGTAGTTGACTTAGAGGGCATTTTCTGTGAAAGTTCAAAGTATGTGGCACAATTTTGTTAGGATATGATAATTGCATATACTCTTACAGATGGCTAATTTGTTCCTGGATTGGATATTTGGACTGAACAACATGAGTTGTGTTATATCCTATTTGATTTGGAGAAGTTGAGATATAACACTTTTCGGATAGGTAGGGCAGAAGTTTAACTTGCATGATATGTGACAGGTAGTAGAGTTGGAAACATGTGGAAGGGCTTAGAAAATGACCTAATAACACTATCTTGCATATGCAGTGTAATCCTTGTCTGCCTGGTGCAGAAGGCAGGTGGGAAACAGGTTGCTGCATGTCACCTCTGTGCACTCCCAATGTCGTGTCATCTTGGGCACTGAGCTTGAATACTTCAGCTGCAACTTCAGCTGCTGGTCCTTTGGGCACTTCTTGATCTACCCCAAACTGTCCAAGCAGGTTTACCCTGGAATCCTTTCCTAATCACCTAAAAGGAAAGAAAAGGAGATTTTAAGTAGGTGTATGAAAGATTTCTCTATCAGTCAGCCTCTCACCTACCGCAAACACAGAGCTTTTCCATCAAAGGAACTTGACGCTTGTTATTATACTTATCCTACTGGTAGCAATGCTAATGGAAAAAGAAAGCTCAGGTGACTTATCCTACAAACCTCAGAACTAGAAAATTAGTATAAGAGAAGACTCTTCTGCTCCATGTTAAATTTTAGGTTCAGATAAAATGAAATGCATTTAGGCTTTGAGAATACAGAAAAAAAAAAAAACCCACTGCACACTAGAGATTAAATTCTTTTGTCCTTGTTCAAACAAATCTTGCCCCAAGACTGAACTGGGAATTTAGATTGAGTAAAGACCACAGAATTGAGCCCTAAAGGAATATGGCTTACTGCAAGAAAAGACACAAGAGAATTGGAATAAAAAATACTGCTAGCAACATGCAACAACAGAACCACATTACTTAGGGAAACATTCAAATGGGATGAATTAATTAGAAACAAGACTTTGATCTAATGCTTATGACAGTATTTATGTTCAATGTAAGCTATAATTTGTATTACCTCAGCTCTGTCATATATTTTTTTTCTGTTTTCTAAATAATGTTTGCCTATCTTTTACTGCTCATGAAAGAAAATGTTTTGCACTGTCAACACATTTGCTTGTTGTTAATAAAAGATTATAACTAAAAATATAATGATGTGTCAAACAGAACTAACCCTCCAGAGAAGCTAGACAGATGGAAATACTGTTGTGAAAATGAATGCATTGTAATTCAAATCATTTGCTTTTCCGCAACAAATTATCTCTAAGTCCCACCCATAACATACTAATGATGAAGCAGAACTAGAGCACGCTTATGGCTTGATTCTGCTCTCATTTACATTGGTAAGAAACCTATGTAACACCATTTGACATCAACAGAGTTATTTCTGATTTACAATAACATAAATTAAGGCTCAATAAGCAGAAAATTCATAAAGCTAACTCTTTAAATGCATTTTAAGCTCAATGAAAAGTCTATTCTCCCACTGATGAGCTCTATCCAGTCCCGGTTTAAAATCTGCTAGCTCTCAGGAAAAGATATGGATTAAGACTGCTCTGAAAACAGATCCATATTCATTGAAGAGATGCTTTTAATTGCCTTTTTAAATGCATATTTTCACTATTCAGGTTATCCGAATCTGCTTTGCATAATTTATTCTCAAGCAAATATCTGACTGTTAAAATACATGAAATATTTGCACTCTGTGACAATTTTTTTAAAGCAATATAATTATGTGTGTAGGTTGATTTGACAACAAGTGAGTCTCTGCAATTTTCAGTATTAATCCAAAATTAACTCTTGCATGTTAAAACTCTATAAGCATATTCCTACTGTAGAGTTTAGTCACTGCATTTATGTAGTATTTATTCACAAAATTAGGAAGTCAGTTATGCAAAGTGAGAGAGTGTCATCAATAGACACAGACCAACTTCAGCTTCTTTTCTACCTTTCCTTGCCTAGGAAAACTTCTTCTGAAGGCAGGCTACATTTTGCCTGGAAACATAATTCCCCCTTTCTCTCCAAAGTGATTTAAAATCCATTTCTGTATAAAGATTTGCTAACAAGGGCTTTGGTGCTCATGCAGAATCCTAGTGAATAAGGCTCAGGGAATTATAGCACACACAATTTTTTTCAAGCACTCGAGGATCTCACCATTTAATATTTGATATGTCCATTCCTCCTGACATTTCTCTGAGTGTTCCAAAGCCAAATAAAACTCCTTCTCAAAACATCTTTTGTTTCTTTTTCTCTTGGAAAATTTTTGCTCTTGCTCCACAGTTCCTGCTACCCTCCTGCTTTTCTCACTGACATTTAATGGCATTCCTAATTGGATTCTGCCACCTTCCTCATTAATTCCAGGCAAACGCAACTACATGACTTATTATGGGACATTTCAATTCCTCTGACATTGTCATGCGTACTCAAAAGCACTGCTCACATCCGTAAGACCTGGGCTACATCTGCCCAGCCCCAGCTGTTAAGATTGCTCCAGTATGCAGGGGAAAGAAACAAGGACACACAAAAGAGCACAGATGAACATTCCAACTTGTTAACACTTTTGTTGCCCTCTGACATGGGCCAGAGCGGGGAAATGGCCCAGGTGGTGATGGCCAGTTGGGCAAGTCACAGAGATGGGACTGGACTAGCAAAGCCGCTGCTGCTTTACACTGACATTTTACTTCAAAAAAGCAATGAGAGGGGAGACTGAAGCCTGTTGTGCTGGGCACACACTGCCTGGGCTGGGCTGCCCGCCAGCGCTCACAAATGTGGAGCTGGCTTCAGCAGGGCTAGAAGGGCTTGGCTCTGCTTTGCTCTTTAGTTTTGGAGCGTGAGTGCTGCAGAATAGAAATCTTAGCATAGAAATTGCTATCCCCATGTGCTATCTATCCTGCTTAATAAATACACTTCAGATTATATGTCATGGAGTGAGGTGGTGCTGCTTTTGTGGCCACTGCATCCAAAATTCCTTGTGCCAGGCATTCTGGAGGAATTTGAATTAACATAGTTTTCCTGATTGGGACTGGATTCAGCCCTTGGTAGGAGAACCAAATTTGTAATTGAGCTGGATTCTATTCTACTGCCCATGTACAGCAAAGCACTTCAAGAAATTTAGATTCCCCACAGACCTATTAGGATGAGAAGCAGGGTCCACTAATAAGGACTGAAACCTTAATTGCCCCAGATCTCATTCCAATATACAGTCACTATGGGATGAAAATAAGATTAAATCTTTGCTTACTGTTGAGTGAAATTAAAGCTGGATCTTGCCTTTTTTGATAAACTAATCTTTCAGTAGCTATAAAGGTGATAAAGGGAATTTGGCTTTTTAAATTAAAGATCCTAACGAAAAGAAGCATAGCTGGTAATTATTAGTTTGGACTAATTGCTTGATAGACTAATGAGGGACTTAGTTTAATATGTTGTAACCAATCGTACTGAATTATTTGAAGTATACTTTTTTAGAAAAAATACCAAATATCTTGGACATTTTCTCTGTTTTTCAGCTGTTGATATGCAGAAGTAAAGCTTTATTTGAGAGTTCAAGTATCAAAAAAATATTTTAAAATACATATCTTATTCAGGGCATTGATTCACCTTCACTCTGCAACCAACTGCTGCTCTTGGAGGCAGCTCCTAGGCATTTATTATTGCCCCTCTTCCAGATGTTACTGCTCAGTAGCAGAACAGGAGAGTCAGCAAAATGGAGAGTGTAAGTGTGCCTCAGCTGTTCCAGTTTAGCTCAGCAAATTAGCTTTAATCTTTGATTAGGGGATGTGGGCCAGGATGCTGGGCTGAGAATGGGACTTGCTTCAGGGCTAGCATATGTTAAGTTCTTCCATAAGATGATAATTCCTTACCCAAAGGTAGTAATGTCTTAAACCATGGCAAAAATCACCACTTCTCCCAGAGTCCTTACACTTCAGTGGCCATTGTTTCTGCCATTATTAGCTCTGTCACTATAGGGGTACCTACTTATTTAGCAAAATGATTTTGAATTTATTAAGCAGAAATGAAACAGTAGGATTCAAAGATATTCTGCCTCTCTTTTCAAGTTTGCCTAGCTCTTTTTGTGCTTCCTCTGTGGCCTGCTGCAAAGAAATCTGTAAAATCAACTTTCTAAGAAGGTTGTCATCTTTCATGTGCCTGCCTTCTCTGTTGGTACTGCCACCCACTGAGTTTCCTTTACTCATCTATTCTACCTCCTGGAAATGTGGTTATCTTACCATGCTTCCTCAGCTCAGATGATAAATCACCCAAAAAGAGTGTAAAAATTTTTTAGGGAGGGTTAGAAAATTATATTTCTGATGCACGGATATCAATTCCTTGTCAATACTTCGCATATTAGCAACACAAACAAGCAATTCACAATTGCTGTTAGAAGTGTGAAAACTATATTTTACAAGTATTTATGGGCAGATGCATTGCCTTTTTTGAAAACATGCCTACCTACTAACGCAGTAGCCATTTAACTCGGACAGTCACAACTGTTCAACCTAATATCAAAATGGGGGAAATCAGAGCAGTGCCAGGGTGAACTACTCAGGATTTAAGAGGGTATGGCAGTTTGTACAGCCCATGATAGCAGACAGCACAAGCTAGCAATAAGCACATGTTGCAAAAAGCTCAGAGGTGTTTCCAGATGGTGTGATTATGGTGGATCTAGAAGTTCCACTCAATAGTCTGCGTAAGCAGTCAGAGCTAAGAGGACGCCGTGCTGTTAGCACCGATGTACGTCACTACTGGAAACGTATAAGCTTTTTCCTCCCTGAATTGCTCATGTTTAATCATGGCTTAAACACAGCTGCTGGTTACACTGCAATGAAGTGTGAGTATTTATTTACTTGTATAGTAATATAATAAGTTAATGAGTTATGTTATAATTAACACAGATTTTTTAAGTGGCTATGAATATTTATATATCATTTTGCAAGCCATGTTTATTTTATAATAAATAATTTAGCAATCAAATTGCAAATGCATGTTTGAAGTTTTGCAAGTGGGGTAACTTCAGGGACCCTAGAAGTCAGGAGGAAGAAGGGTTTCTAAAAACTTAAGCCATTCTAAGCTGGCTAGTGAATTCAGACACCATTTCAGGTCATTTTTATCTACAATAGATATTCACAACACAAATAGTGAAGTTTCTCTTTAACAGAATAGTAAGCTTTAAGTGGTAGAAAATACTTTTGGTCTGTTTAGTTTGCTGAAAATTTTGACATTATTTTGCAATTTTGCCCCTTCATATACCTACCTACCCCAGGCTCTCTAATACCAGCTCATTTTTCACAACTTCCAAATGATATTTAGTAATAATTAAGGCTCTGATCTGATTTCTGTAAGTAAAAAGATCAGGGGATACTCAACAAGCTTTCTCATCGCATACTTGCATACGGTCTTCAAAGACACTCAGAAGTGCTAGTCCATTCACTTAATGGATGATTATGAACTACAGGCAGCAGTGGATCACTTTTAGCTTTCTACCTGATCATGGTATTTGTCACTACAATTCAAATATGTAATGTAACTACTACTGCAGTTCGTGTTGCCTTATCATTATAACTATTCGCCCTCAAGACATGATTATTCTAGTTTGTGAATTTGGTTGGGAGGCCTCATCGATAACCTTCATTTTCTCCTGTGACTTAAACTCAAGCAAAGGATTTAGCAATAATTTGCCATTAAGTCTGTAATACATTAAAACTCTTCTTTTTCACTCCAAGATAACATTCAGCTAGTCTCCAAAGTACAGAGTGCTTTTAGTAGGTCTATTAGCTTGCTGTTCACGTAGCAACATGTACTGGGAATGCTCTGTAATATCTTGGTTTGTGACTTGCAGCCAAATAGCAGGTGAGATTGTTGTCTCAGGCTCTCCCCTGTTTACACTGAAATAAACTCCTTCTGCCTTCATTGTAATTTTCTTCTCAGCTCAATCTTTAGTCTCCATTTGCAGACAAATTGAGTTCCAGTCCTGTAACGGCTGAAGTTCTTCCGGTACCTTAGGCTATGTTGCAAGTTACTAGACATGCTTTGCTACATCAAGGAATCTCCTGTACTCTGAACACATTTTTTTTTCCTCCTGTGTATTTTAAGGTTTGATATCATCCCAAAGACCGAGATCTGTATTGTCCAATGCTAAGCTAATTTTTGCTTGATGCTGAAGCTCGTTGATACTTTCTACTTTATAATGCCCCTGACCTTTGCCCCTTTGCCTTAATTCTCTGATCTCCCTTTTTTTTTTTTTTTTGGGGGGGGGGTGTCTCATTTTTCCAATACTTTTTTTTTGAGGAAAATCCGAGTTTTTGAATGCATTATTGAGAAGGATCTCTTAGGTTCCATTTCCTCCCATACCCCACTATGTTTTGCATCCCTCCTGTAGATTTGTACTGACAGTATGAAGAATTAAGGCATCCAGTAAGGAAAGCACGCCTTTAATGAGAAGACAATTATCATAATGTCCCCAACTATATTGAGGAAGAAACAGCAGGGTTATTTGAGAAAAAAAGAATTAAGTACAGCTAGTGAAACACTTCTGTGAAGTGCTTTTCTGTTGGAAAATATTGCCTCAACGACCCACCATTTGGGAACATTTGCAGAGATGTTTTGGTGGGAACTTGTCCATTTCAATAACATTTTGTTTCTGTGGCAGGGGAAAAAAACATAATGGTAAATTTGAAGCAGTCTGTTTCTGTGTTTTGCTTGAAGCATATAGATTCCTTAAGCTTGAAAGCACTTTCAAAATCTCTCTTTGAATATCTAATGATTAATCAGTTCTCTTATAGTAACTGAGGTATAGCTGCAGATAACTAAAATTCTTGCCTTCAGGCAATTTCAAAATTATTCTGTTTTTTTTTTTTTTTTTTCCACTGTATGGTCAAACAGACAAACATGTTATTTAGACATGGAATTATGGAATACCATAACCATGGTACTTACTTACGGTAAGTGATAGAAAATTTCAGGACTGCTGTTTGGTTAAGTTCTGGTTCTTAAGCAAAGGTTTGCCATGCTCTTCCTAGAAATTCAGAAATCTTATATGAACATGCTCTCAGGAGCTATTCAAAATACAAAATCATAAAGCAAGTTTGACTTGGAGAGACAAAAAGCTGAAGATGCCACCAAAAGTAAGTAAAATGAGAAGAAAACAGTGAAGACCAAAATACTGCGTGTCAAAGGAAAACCAGTGAAGGACTTTTGACATATCCTCAAATAAACACAAATATCAAGATGGTGGAAAATGATTAGTCTTAGTACAGAGCACTGATGCTAGTGAATCATTTACTTTATAACAACAGAACTTTTGAACAACGGGTAAATGTAGAGGATAAATGTTTTAGCTGCGCATGATTTACAGACAAAGACCTTGTAAAAGCCAAGCCAGATTGTCAAGAAAATTTATTAGGAACCTTTCTACACTTAAAGAGAAAAATGGAGAGAAATTTCTGGGAAATATATTTATTTCT
Organism: Tinamus guttatus; assembly: GCF_000705375.1. The sequence goes on along the minus strand of NW_010584743.1, from coordinate 459,960 downwards.
TATACTCTAAAAGAAAGAATTCCTCAAATCAAGCAAAAGATTGTTTAAGAGAGGAAAAAAAGTCACTCTGAGGAATGTAACAAAGCCATTAAGATCTATCTACTTTCACTATATGATGTACTGATAGAAACTTCAACCCATACTTCTGTTTTCACCGTACAAAGTACTGCTTTCACGATATCAAACTGAATTGCTTTCAGTTGTCACAGAAAGAGACAAGAGTGCAGTAACAATTTCAGCCAAATGATAGAGATGAAATACCAATACTATGCTAAAAAGAAAGATGAGTGTTCCTAGCCTACATATATATATATATAAATATATATATATATATAAATATGTCATTCCTCTAGAGTATAGACATTGCAAACTGCAGAACTGTCTTAGTGCTATCAGGAGATTCTAAATGCCATGCAGAACTGAAGCAGAACATTGAAACTTTCTCCAATGGATTATTAAAATAGGAAAATGACATACTGGAGGGTTTTCATAGAAAAGTGTCAGTGAGCAGCAGATCCAAAATATTGAAACTAAAATTAAAGAAGGAATTTGTAAACTTGTGCAGGTATCACCAAAGGCCCTTTGCACCTGCATCCTTTGCAGGAAAAAAATTTTATCTCAAAGCTGGCACTAAAATCACAGCTATGAGAAAGGCTTTGTGTACTCAGTGTGCAGGTGCTCCATGACTCTTTCAAGCACTTATTTTAGAAGCTTAATTTTAACTACTCTGATTTGTCTATGGATTTGCAGAACCGAAATAAGGAGGCTTTTGTAAACCTAGTCTCTCCTTGGCATGTTTAGGGCATTACTTAGAAATGATGCTGTGGACAACTCCAATAGAGGTATGCCCAAGCCAGTAATGACAATAGGGCACACCTGCTTGGGAATTAGCTGTCCTTCCCCTCCCCATTCCCCCAGCTACAATTTCTGCACTAACATCCATCATTATTTTAAAGACAGGAGTCATATGTATGTGTGGAAAGTTCTAACAAATATTTCTAGATCAAATATTTATGCCACATAGGCTAGTATGAAAACCAGAGAGGCAAAATTAAGGTTTGAAATTGTCTGTAGTTCTGTAGTACAAGCAGGATGGAAAGGGAGAATTACTTATCTGCTTTCTAACATACCACTCAGTAGCCCCAACCCGGGGCTTTGGGGGTTTGGGAAGAGTGCTCTAGCATCAAGGATTCCCAAAGGAGATTCCTAATAGTGTTTCATGCCACTTAAGAGCTCAAAAGAAGCCTGTATAACATAGATGAGCTTTCAGAACTGTGTAAGTTACACTGTCGAGGAGGAAGCAGAGCTGGCTGATTAAAAGGTATAAATGTGGCTTTTAATTTTGCTCGCTCCTATTTCTTTATGCATGAAGCTTTTATATGGTTCCAGTAAAGCTAGTGCCTTCCTCACAGGTATTCGGAATTTAACACTCATGCTGTTTTATATTTGAGGTAACTAATTCATGAGCCTCTCTATGTTCTTAGGGGGCCCAACATATTTCCTATATGCACCATTCTTTAGAAAGGGTCAAAATTTTTCTCCGGATAGTAGTATATACATATATATATATAACATATATAATTGCAATTAAAATGTAATCTGGGTTTTTTTTTCCAGCAAAATCAAAACATTTCTAAGTTGTCTTTAATTCATGCTTACTTCCCCTGTTTCACTCTTCACTCCTGACTCAGGACATTGATTTCTGTGTCACAGAGAAAGCTAAAAATATAGCAAACTGAAGGACATCTGGTCATATTTGTTTTAATTAGAAAGATCAAAGTTTACGATCTAGTTAAAAGTTTAAGGATTTTCAATGGAGCTAAAGTTCTCAGAATGTCAATGCTGTATGGCTTTTTAGTTCTGATTGTTTATTATGAAGTGATTTGCACCGAAATCCACCAACATTTTATTTTAATACCAGCTCAGTTCATAAGATATGTATGTTTCCTGCCTCTGAAAAATCAGTGTAAACACATCAGTTCTGGCAGGTTGTTATCAGTGTTTCACAGAACCTAAAATCAACCTAAAAGATAACCTTCCGAAACTCAGAAGAAAATACATGCTTTCAAATTTTCCTGTCAGTCTATCTCAAAAGAAACAAAGCTGGAAAAAAAAAAAGTCTTTAAATGTGATTGATAGTCTCCTATGATCCATTTCTAAAATTATGTTTCCCATTGGATAGATCTTTTATCAGAACAAGACAAAGCTTTATGTTGTCTCATCTGACAGTGAAGCACATACTTTATACAACTTGCTGCAAGGGTTATCTCATTTAAGCAACTCTGTGATCAGTATCAGTTTTCTCCCATGGGGCTCTTCAAAGGTGGCTAGTACCCAAAACAAAAGAAGGGAAAGTGAAGCATTCAAAACTACTTTTTGACACTGCTCTACATTTTTTCCATCTCTGCTGTCTTCTATGTGGGGATCACAATTTCAAATCACCCAGCACCTTCTCCAGGAGAGACGAGTTTTTGGTGCAGCACACTCATAATTTTTAGTACATTTTGTGCATACAGTTCTTCACTGTACTTCCAAGGCGAAAATAAAGGAAAAAAAAAAAAGAAAAACAAATAACACAGATGTTTGAAATGGCCTTCTTCAGGACCTTGGATATCAAAAGACATCAGACTGTAAAGAATATTCCAAATTCGATGTCCAAATGTATATGAAGTAGGATTCAATGCATGTCATTGTTCTGTCTCTTAGCAAACTTCTTCAGTATAACATGGAAGTCTGTTTACAATTTTGCCCCAGCAGCAGAAAGTTGCACATTAATAAAAAATAAGGATATCCTCCTTTGTTCTTAGGCTAGTCTCAGTGGAATAGAATCAGTTTGTTTACTCTGGATATGAGAATTTGAAAATTGGGATGGGGAGTGTTGCTGCACATTAACACAGGCAGGGATGAAGGGAACTGTGTTATGTCACTTGCCTTTGTAACACTAGTGAACTAGAAATCAAACCTTCTGTTAAACCTCTGAGCTAGGAATCTTCTATGCAACCTAAGAAAACTATTGACATTTCTAGTAGAAAGCACAAATTTTCTTTGGCTGCTCTGAAATTAAAATTGCATCCCAATATCCCACTCCCAAAATTGCACTGAGGAATATGCAATAGAATTCTGAGCATTTCTTTCAAAACCAATAGTATTCATTCTTCTGATTTGCCCTTCCTTTTAGTCATGGTTTCAGTTGCAATTATTTTCCCTCCTGTATGTATGTCTCTGGGTCTGTCACTTGGAGACACAGCATTTTTGCATACAGCTTTTCACTCTGTATCTCCAACGCACAGTGGAAAGAGATTTTATGGGATAAGTTTTTCAGGGTCTTGGTATCCAGGGAAGTCAGACTTTGAAGCCATACCAGTATAAGCTACTCTTGGTAAGCCACTGCAAGGATGGGAGAGGGTTGTTCCTGTTTGAATCTTCATCAACTTTTGACTGTTAGTCAGCTGTGCTTGGCCTGAGGGAAATTTGCAGTAGCTGCAAGACCACACTTCATGCACTGGCAGAGATTCTCCTAAAGGACTGGGGTGGGAGCTGATAGAAAGGCTATTCTGAGGCGCTGTTTGGAAAGACTGTGGGAAATCAGTGCTCAAGAGCCATGGAATTGATTTTTAAACTAATGCTCCTGGAAGGAAAAAGCTTTAACTGATAATGACCAATCTTAAATGATGACTGCAGAATGAGCAGGAGTTTGACGAGTCTCAAGTAATACGGGATGATCCGCAATGGTCTAGAAGCATTCATGATTCTTAAGTTAGTGAGAAATACACCTGCGTTAACAGCATCAGCTCCTGGGGTGTTCAATCCCAAATGGAACTGCCACCTAGACTTTAAAATAACCTTCCATCTAGAGTACATGACCACATTACAGAAACTTTTGGACATGTCTGACATTCACTATAGCAAATATTCCAGTCTAGATGAAAGCTATGAAAGAGTAATGTACACAGAATGTGAATACCTCCATAACCACACCTTTATATGGAGTATGGCATTTGCTTCTTTTACCAGAATAAGACCAAAATAATTGAAAACCAGGCTGGAAGTAACTCAAGACCTCCTTCTGTAAACAAAACAAGCACATCTGCATTATCTTTTGCAGTACATAATTTGTGATTTTTTTTTTGACCTTGTCATCTTTATTCCACACTACTGTCCTCAGTTTTCTTCTCATTTCATTGTTATTGATACAGTAGAAAAGTATCAGATTTAAATACCCATTAGCTACTAAAATTTGAAACCCACTATGGTATAAAGCAAAATAAAATCTCAGAGCCTCAATTTTCTTTTCATTGCTAGTGTTTCTGGCAATCCCATGTGAGCTGTTAGCATGATGAATAAACATGCAGTGAATTGGTTCATTAGGGTAGAACTATAGATCTTTCCTGATGTTTCCTTTATTCCTTGAAAAGAGGTTTCATTGTTTCTATATATTTGGCTCTTACAGCTGTGATGTTGTAAAGCAAAAGAAAATGCCTTACAACAAAATGCCTCTGCTTATAGAAAATGCAAAAATAGGGAGCAGGAAAGATAAATGTGATGCAAATTGAATGCTTTATCTTGCTGATTGCCGGGCATTTTTACTTGGAAGGGAATTCTTTCACGAATTCTGAAGTTGCAAAGACTTGTTGAAAATATGTTCTCATCAAAATCACAATTTAATATTTAAAGATTAAAGAGGTATGCTGCAGTTTAATATTTGTTCCACACTGGAATCAGGCACAATAGTGCTATTTCTCTCTAATGTCTACCACTCCCCAACTAAAGCTGTCTAAAACACTTTAGTCAATTAAGCTTCACTGCCCATTTACAATGTCAAAGTTTGCCCCAGCCATTGGGCAGATGCTGGAATGTTATTGACAGACATTAAAATGTCCTTGCCTGAGCATTCACTGACAACATCCCCTCTATTTTAGAGGCTTTTTTTTCTATGAGGCATGTTCTGTGGCATTACTTGCCTCTGAATTTAAAGCAGTGTTCTTACTTCATTTTACAGTGTTAGCAGATTATTGTGATCTTAATTATTTTTATTTATGTCATGCCTCGACAACCCAGTTATGAAAATCCTACTATTTGATCCATGGTGACACTCAGTACCTATCTCAGATAGCCTACTTGTTCAATTAGACAGAAGAAGTTTATGGAATAGGAGAAGAAATTAAAAACAAAACAACAACAGCAACAGAACAAATTTCTAAAAGGGAAGACATAAATGTCATGTGATCCAAAAAGTTAGCTTTGTAGCTTAAGCCCAAAGCAAGTCCCAAAGCATTTCCTTGTTGAGTGTCCTAGCTAAAAGATTACTCAAGCAGATTTCAGTCTTTTTAGTAATGTTTTAAACTAAAGAAGAATTGTAAAAAATAGGTGTGCAATTTTTGGAACTCATAAGCATAAATGATGCTAGAAGACTATCTCATCTAAGTGCCAATGAGGACAGTATGCCCCCACCGTTATTCTTTTCCCTGTGAAAAAAAAAAAAAAAGTGAAAACCAAATTTGGCTTTTAAGTATCCCCTCAGTTGAATTACCACCACAATATAACACAATATTTTAACAATGAACAGTTATTTATGTATGACTTCTGATCCAAATGGGAATATTTCTGTTGTTGCTAAAACTGCCAGACATAGATCCATGGTGGGCTACATAACATACCTGACAACAGTATGTGCAGTTTAAGTCCAGATGGATACATCTTTTGAGCCCCAGTTTCTAGATTTCAGTACACTTCATATAATTCTGCAGAAATATAACTGCTGTATAAAATGACTGCCAGTTTTCTCAAAATGCCAATTTTACCAGTACTTTCTAGAAAATTCTCTAGTGACAAGCCAATACGCAAATAGTCAACAGTCAATATTCAAGAAATGCCCATACAAATACAGAAAGGTATATGAGGACTTTAGGCCTCATAAGAAGCAAAGCTGAAAGCTGGTTGAGTTCCTTGGTGATTTTGCAGAAAGGTTTTTTTTTTAAGAGAAAAGACAGAAAATATGATCTTCTGAACCAATTCCAACAAGATAGAATCATATTATTCTATCTCATTTTTCACAAAAATTCTACTGCAACTGGACCAAGTGCTTTACATTTCCTTCCCCTAAATATTGTATGCTAAATATAACAGCAGGCACTGTGTTCAGAAGCATAATAAAAAATGCTTATTTATACTTTGATGAAGCAGAGAAAGTGGTTTTTCTTTCCAGAAATATGTTACCTGAACATAGTATCATTGTTCATTTTTACATTTCCTTTAAAATATTTTCAAAAAATACATAGGAAAAGAACACTAAATCAGAGATGTGCTTGCAGAGCAAACAAAAAGTGAGAAACATATGTTAGATATCAGTGGTTTTAGTTTTCCATTTCTGAAATCCAAACAGCAAATAAGCAAGTGAAATGCAATACAAAACATTTTAATGTTCCACTCACTCATACATCCAGTTATTCACAGATTTTTTGCCTTGTGATTACTAAAGCTAGTGCTAAAAATCATGAGAGGAGGAGCTTACAGGTGCCAAAATGTTTGTTTTTCTGTTATTGTTTGTTAAGATTTGTTGTCCAAGAAAGATGATCCTTTTAATTTAAAGACTGAAAGCCTGTTTTCTTTTTTTCTTTCTGAAAACGTGCTGAATTTACAAGAGTACCACATGCATAGTTTAGTGTTATTGCAATAGCTTCACCATGAGAAGCTGTCGCCACAAAATGAAAATGATCTTTTATAGCAAAAAAAAAAAAAAAAAAGTTTTGTCCAGTATCTGATAACTTTGTATTGGTTTGTCTGTTCCACTTTCATTACTCTTTTTCCATTTCCATTATTTTTAAAAACCTGTATTTTTTTCAATCTCTACCATAAACCATTGTGAAGTATTTTCTGCATCTCATTTTGTGCATCTAGACAGTAGTAGCACAACTGAGTATCATAGAATCATAGAATCATAGAATGCTTAGGGTTGGAAGGGACCTCTAGAGATCATCTAGTCCAACCCCCCTGCATACGCAGGGACACCTAAAGCACGTGGCACAGGACTGCATCCAAGCGGGTTTTGAAGATCTCCAGAGAAGGAGACTCCACAACCTCTCTGGGCAGCCTGTTCCAGTGCTCTGTCACCCTCACTGTTAAGAAATTTTTCCTTAAGTTCCTATGGAATTTTTGATGTTTCAGTTTCCGGCCATTTCCTCTAGTCCTATCAGTGGCCACCACTGAAAAGAGACCATCACCGTCCTCTGCACTCCCTCCCTTGAGGTATTTATATACACTGATTAGATCCCCTCTCTAATAATAAGCTTTTAATAAAAAGTATCACAAAGAAAAGACTTGTAAAAAAATCATTAACAGTGACAGTGACTAAAGTGACAAATTCTCATTGATTATGTGAAAATCATTTTCTAAACTGATATAACATGCCAGTGAGTTTGCTTGTTAATGACTGTCATGGACTGTTGCAAACGAGAACAATAAAGAATCTAGTATTTCTGAGCACATTAGTATCTATAGTTTCAGTTCCAAGCAGATTGCATATTCAGTTTTTGAAGCTATTCATATAGGGTCAAGTAACATAGCTTGATTATAATATTTCAACAGAAGGTTCATTCAGATGTGCTTGGACATTGGGGAAAAAAAAAAAGAACAAAAGCATTTCAGAATGAGATTGCAGTTTGCTATTTTGCTAAAATGAGCATCACTGGTAGGACAGAAAAGCTTTCTAATAGGTTATTAAGGACAATCATACAAAACACATGATTTGCAACCTACAATGTAGATTGTTGCAAGCCACAAATGAAAAAGTCTGAGATTCAGAGTGTAAAAGGTAAAAGATGACTACTTAATCAGTGCACAGCTTGTGCTCCAATTAAGCACAACATTACTGTTCTAAACTTTCAGATCATAAACAGTAGCATCCCAAGAGTGCCTAATAAGCACCTTACGATCTGAAATGGTTTTCTAATCCCTGTGCCTTCTGAAAAAGCTTTTTCTTTCCATGACTTAGAGTTGTTTCTTCTTCCTTGACTTTTATCTTACTGCCAACACAGGTTAATTCTTTAAACCTACGTAAGGTGATAGATCCACGCATTGGAGAACAAGGGATAATCTAATTCTTCATTTTTACTTTGTTTTACAAAGGTGCAGTTAGAATAGAATTGATCCCTACAACAGAAAAATCAAACATTGTCTATATGCCAGTTAAGTCCCATTTATCCAGACAAGAATGTACAGTACATAGGTCATTTTTCAGGGCTCATTTTCGCTTCAAGTCTGCAGTCTTGGAAAAAATTATTTTCACTTTACAGAGTCGATTACATCTCATCATCTTCTGGCTCAACTACCAACACTAAGAAAGTGTCTCTGTCCCTCCATGAGTGGAAGGGAATGGATTCAGAAGAGAGGTATTGGCAGTGATGTCATTATATCATATAGAAACACCTCCTCCTGAACATGCAAACAATTTTCTTACGTGTCATCATATGAAGTGTTATCATCTCATGGTTCCTGTGTCGGCCCCACCATCCTGTGGTAGGTACAGGTTAAGCAGCAGCCAGGTGGGGCCCCAGGAGAAGGTGGTGAGGAAAGGCATGATATGTAGGGAACGAAGGAGCTCAAGCCCTGTAAGCAAAGGGTTAGACATCAAGGCAACTGGAAGCCTAGACCGGGAGAGACCAACAGAGATGTGAAACAACTTCCAGCTCTCCCACTAACTCTGACAATGCATATTAAATAGTACATAGTTTGACATGTATCTAGACCACAAAGGTCTCCTTGCCATTTTGGATTTAGGTTTAATATGGGTATTCTTTATCGCAGAAAAACAGCGGTTACTTGAAACCTGTTCCCAAACGCACACTTTTTGTGCAGGCTGTAGCCATCTTAATGTTTTAAAATTGTGCCATACTGCTCATTGATCAAAAGTCGTATAAAAGCCAGGATATCTAGAAATCTTAACAGTTTTGCACCTATTACCAACAGAAAAATACTTCCAAATATATTTAATCTTTTATTGGTACTGCAAAGTGCCTCCTAGTTTTCCGGAAAAGAGATGACAGAGGTCTTCTTTAAAGATTTCCTGTCCCTCACTGCTGTGTTATTGTTCCACTTACAGAAATTAGTGGGAACAGAAAAAATAAGCATATTTCCGAGAAAAATAAATCATTTGACTTATTCCTAGGTCTGAAGAATATGTTTCAATTTCAGAAAATGCTTTCTAAGGTGTAACAATAGCACCACTGAATTGCAATAGTCTTTTCCGGGTATACAGAACTTATTCATGTCAACAGAAAGGTCCTTGCTGTTTCAAGTTAGTTAATAAAAAAGCAGCAACAAGAACAAGAAAATTCCCCTCGGCTCCCTTCTGTCTATAGTAGTTTTGTTAAATGCTAATATATGAGGTAACTACTTTTTGTTTGGGAATATGGGAGAAGAGCAGCATTCACAACAAGAATAACTATGAAATGAGAACAAAAAATGAATAAGAATGTCATAAGCAGAAGTGAGTTACATAAGTTTTAATGGCCCACATTCCAGCAGTGGTAGTTATTCATCATAATTCTTCTCTGTAGAATTAGAAGAGAAGGGGAAAGTTTTTAAAGAGTAATTCTGAGCAAGGTCAGGACACATTAGCCCACAGCAAAGCCAAGTTTTCACTTGCTTCAGAGAACTGTATTAGAGAAATACTCTATATTAATGCTGTTCTCCAAAGTCTATCTAGTGGCCTATCCACACATTAGAAGTGCCAGAAAGTACTGGGAAAATCAGTGTTAGATAAGATAAATGGGATAATCATTAAGATCTAAAACATTAATGAATGCAGGTGAACACTGATAAGGCCCCTTTCTTTTAAAGCGGGGTGGGGACTTTTTATTGCTGTGATGTTGGATGTACAGGAGGAGATATAAGGAAAGCGAATCTGAAGAATTTTAGGAGCATATTCAGGAGTATATTTTAGTCTGATTCTGAAGCACATTTGATTTCAGCTGTTAGTGGTAGCCAGAGTTGTCCTAACACTGTTAGGTCTTGACTTGCTAAAAGTTTTTTTTTTTTTTTTTTTAAAAAAAAGGGAATTTATCGTGTTTCAGCCACAGTCTGTCTTGTACTTAGCTAAAACTGGGAAAAGCTGAAAGGCATTAATACTTTCATTGCTGGAATGCCATGTTAGCGCTAAGTGAAGTGCTGAAGCACAAGGAAGGCTCTCTTGTACAGCAGCATCCACATATACCCTTTTCTGTCCCCAAACTTGCCAGCTGAACTCCCAGATGTATGCATCTTCCCACTATTTTAACTTTTGTGTCCTTCCCCACTTTAAGACTTGAAATGAGCTAACATCATCTGGTAACCTCAATACTAAGATGATACATAGGCAACAGAATTGGAAATATAGTATTTTAATACTATTTTTTTGGTTAGACCTTGATGAGTTTGAGGTACTTTTTTGGTAGGCTAGAAAAATCTGAGAATTGTCTATTGAACTCATTTGATTATTCATGCTTTTATTCTCCCTTCATTGCAATATCTGTGGTAATTTCAGTGAAATGGAACCATTAGGCAGCAGGTATGTAAAATGATTAATGTTCATAGAACTGAACTATGTGAACTTGTTTTTAAAAAAGTAGCAAATCACCAGAAAACATTAAAAATACACTATGAGACTTTATAGTGAAGTCTAGCATAAAAATATTATATTTATTTACTTGTAAATAAGGTTTAATTCTATCTGTAAATATTAATTAATTTGATTAATCTGTAGGAATAGAAGTCAGTTATTTCAATCACAATGTGTTTCATGCTGCTTTCTGAATAAATCTATGATTTGGCTTCCATTTCAAGCAAAAATGTTACTCAGACTATGGATTTTTTTCCCCTCAGGAAAAAAAAGTGTTACTTGGCAAATGATACATGGCCAACATAACTTTCTCTGGCATCCTTCCATTAGCTCAAAAAAAAAAAATAGCATTTGCATCCTGATTGGCAAAATAAATTAATTAGGATGAGAAACTTTGTTGTCTCAACTATTACTGAGCTTCCAAAATTACAGTATAATAATAACATAAAAATGAAAGAGATGTTCTGCTAATGAAGAGAGAAACCATGCAATCTTTTGTCTCAAAATGTTTATTTTGCCCAGTGTACTCAAGGATGATGAATATTTATGCATGCTATAGCATTAGCTTGTGTACAATACTGGGGTTTGGGGCCAAATGATAAAGGAGAGTAAAAAGAGGGCAGCTCCTCTACCTTCTTCCAGACTTACTATGGTCTGATGTTCAGTCATGACTTATGTCCCCCAAAGAGCAGTGAACTCAAAGCCATGTCCTCTGTGATCAGACAAAGGTGGTCCCTGCAGCTGGCCAACAGGAGTACCTAGAAGACTTCTGTTCTCTTAAGCGAGGAGGATGTGAGGCCAGCACTATTCATCCTGCAGTGTTGCAGCCCCCTTCTGAAGATAAGGGGACTCAGTAGTGTGATTTTTTTTGGGCAAGGTGTTCAGCAGCTTTGTGCACTCTGATCCCACTATGAGAAACTAGTATCTGTACTAAAAAGGAGTCTTATATTTCAAAATGTCCTGGTTTTCATTACTTAGCTAGGTTTAAATCAGACAGGGAATAAAAAATTCATGGGGAGTCATTTTTAAAGCAAAAGGCAGTCATATAAACTTAAGAAACTTTAAACATTTAGAAAAATGATTTCCTCGAATGTTAGTTAAAAATGAGGAAGACAGCCACAAACAGTGCAGAAGGAACAAAAGAATATGAGGTAGTGAAGAAACTGAAGTTACTTATCTGACAGAAATTTACGTAGAGGGCTGAAAGTTACAGTAGCACGAGCTGCCATGTCATCAACTTTGACCCATTGAAAGCAATTAATATGATTCAAGACAAACCCTGAGTCAGCTGGGTTTATGACAAAATGTAACCCCTCTGACCTACAGATATCCGAATAACAACCAGAATTTCTCAGGTGGTATAATCATTCAAGTGCTAAATACTCTGTGAGGAACTGTGAAGCTTCAATTCACACTGAAGTCAAAGGAAATTGAGGTCTCTTAGGCCTAGACATTCAAAGGTAGTTAAGGGCTTAACTTTTCTTCCCTTTTCTTTTCCTTTTTTTTTCTTTCCCAGCAGCATTATGGTTTTTCCATATCTGGCCATCAGTCACATGAGATTAAATCCTCTATTTGGGGTAATATTTTATTAGCAAGTAGTAAGCAACAGGTTGGGCTACTGTTATATAAGTAATAGGATTGCATATACAAGTTTACACTGCTGTTTTATTTAGTCACTACACACTGAAATGTGAAAAATGATTTCCTGTATACATTGATATTTTTAGTATTTTATGCCTAAGCAGAACTGTCTATAGATATGAACCAACATCATGGCAGCAACTAAGCTACAGTAAATTCCTCTTCTGACAAAAGGCATAATTTGTTTTTTTTTTAAATTTAAAAATAAATGAATGACTGTGGAATTTTTTTAATTAGCATGTGTTAACACAAGGACAACATATTCTGCTCTATCAGTCACAGTAACAAATCTTTCCTTCTTTCTGCGTCCTGCAGTGAGGCCCATCGAAGAGGAAGTTGAAGAAAGGTCTGGTTTCAGGCCCTCACTGCTGTTCATAACAGTCAAATAAAACCTCTCTCCTATTTAGGGAACACAACAAATCTCTGAAGACATTTAGCTAAACTTCAGTTTGAAACCTTGCTCAAGTGTCTCACGCATTTGACAAGAGCTTTCTGAATACATTCCGCTTCCAGATTTGTCACTGATAATTTTGAGTCATTTAGTTTCCTTGTCCTTTTGTTTCACTCTCTTTTAGAGTAAAAATAGTTGTCACAAGGAAGCTTGCAAAGACTATAACATACTTGCAGTTTATTTTGAGGCCCTTAGAAATAGAATTTGTTTCTCATACTAATTTATATTCTTCCTCTGTGTGTGCTTTCTGCTTGAGATACCCACCCAGCTCCACGTGTTGCTGCAGAGCCCTCATGCAAGCTAGTGGGATAGGGCAATTTACAGGACAGAAGTTGAAGGATCACGACCAAAACACAGTGATTAGATTCTGCAGTAAGAGTTGAAAATCCAGAGTAAGAGTTGAAAATCCAGTGAATTAACTGTCTCTGAGGACTATTTTTCTGGTATAAATCCTTAGCAAGGTAAAACTAATGTAACAACCTCCTCATACTTAACCAAGTACAGATGAGATAAAGAGAAAGCAATAGTCAAATTATTTGTCAGGTCAAACTGGAACTCTGCTGTGCAACATCTCGATTTTTCAGTGTTAAAACAGTACCTCATATTAAGGACCATCCGTTATAATCAGAGAATTCAAATGCACTGGTTAGCTGAGGTTGTGGAAAATCTTACATACCTGCATGCACAGTAGTTTCAGCTTAGTGAGGACACCCAAATAAGGAAGCATTTTCACACTACTCTTGTGCTGATATTGTGGATCAAGTAGTAAAATCAAGCTTAATCTTCTGTAGGCCTATAGGTCAAAGTTGCCCCCAGTAGATAGCTGAGTTTTGGCATATAGTTCACTTCTTTGTCAAAGGCTGAATATGGAAGCATGTGTAATAATTCATTAAAAAAAAAAAGTGATAAAATAATTATCTATTTTTAACACAAGAAACATACATACCAGTTTTTCCCTGGTACATGTTCATTACTACTCCTTACTTCAGAATTTCTCAGGCATCCAAAAATCCCAAGCAGCTAGTCCTTCAAATAAGAGATTTTGCTTTCTATTTTGTACTGCAAATTGCTATTCTTCTTCCTTGGCTAGCCCCATAGTTTGAAGAAAAAAAAAAAGTTCTGAAAGTACACAGCCAACTGTTACTAGTACAGTAACAAATGAGACATTTCCTTTTTGTCTCTTATTTCCAGCAGGTAACTTCTGAACTCTGTCACCATCTGATTAAATTTTCTGCTCGCTGAGCTATTTTCAAAGAAATGGTTTGTCTTACAGTGATCATTTAGCCAAATATGCTCTATATAAATGCATGGTTTTCAAAGAGTAATTTCTGAAGCAAACATAGTACTTTCTCATTCTCCCCCAATGAGTTTTTATTCAGTAAGGAGGCAAATGTTAGGAGAAAGTGCAGATACCGTTACAGAGTATACAGGTGAATTTAAGATTGTCATATGACAAAGAGAATTTAGTAGTAAGTCAATAAGACTCTGCTTATTCTCTGGAGAACACGCAGAGTATCAGCAGAGATCACAATCACAGAATGCTTAGGGTTGGAAGGGACCTCTAGAGATCATCTAACCAACCCCCCTGCTCTAGCAGGGACACCCAGAGCATGTGGCACAGGGTGGCATCCAGGCAGGTTTTGAGGAACTCCAGAGAAGGAGACTCCACAACCTGTCTGGGCAGCCTGTTCCAGAGCTCTGTCACCCTCACAGGAAAGAAGTTCTTCCTCATATGGAGGTGGAACTTCCTGTGTTTTAACTTACACCCGTTACCCCCCATCCTGGCCTGGCCCCATTCTCCCTTACAATCACTCCTCAGGTACTTGAACATGTTATCAAATCTCCTCTCAGCCTTCTTTTCTCCAGACTAAACAGGCCCAGCTCGCTTAATCTTTCCTCATATGACAAATGCTCAGGTCCCTTAATCATCTTTGTGGCTCTCCGCTGGACCCTCTCTAGAAGCTCAATGTCCTTCTTGTACTGGGGAGCCCAGAAGTGCACCCAATACTCCAGGGGTGGTCGCACCAGAGCTGAGTAGAGGGGGAGGATCCCTTCCCTCAACCTGCTGACACCACTCCTTTTGATGCAGGTCAGGATCCCATTGGCCTTGGCCACAAGGGCACATTGCTGCCTCATGGTTAACCTGTTCTCAACCAGGACTCCCAAATCCCTCTCCACAGAGCTGCTTTCCAGCAGGTCAAACCCTAATATATACTGGTGCCTGGGGTTATTCCTCCCCAGGTGCAGGACCCTGCACTTGTCCTTCTTGAACCTCATAAGGTTCCTCTCTACCCAACTCTTCATCCTGTCTAGGTCTCTCTGAATGGCAGAACAACCCTCAGGAGTGTCAGCTGCTCCTCCCAGTTTGGTGTCATCTGCAAACTTGCTGAGGGTGCACTCTGTGCCCTCACCCAAGTCATTGATGAAAAAGTTGAAGAGCCCTGGGCCCAGTACTGACCCCTGAAGTGTCAGTGGCCCACTGGCCACAAGTTTCCAACCAGACTCAACCCCATTTATCACCCTGTGGGCTCTGCCATCCAGCCAGTCCTCAATCCACTTCACAGTCCACTCATCCAGTCCTAAGCTTTCCTATGAGGATGTTATGGGAGACTGGGTCGAAGGTCTTGCTGAAGTCAACGTAGGTAACAACCACAGCTCTTCCATCGTCCATTTGGCCGGTCACCTCATCATAGAAGGCTATCAGGTTCGTCAGACATGACCTTCCCTTGGTGAATCCATGGTGACTACTACTGATCACTTTCTTTTCCTTGACATACTTAGAGATGGTCTCTAGGATGAGCTGCTCCATCACTTTTCCAGGGATGGAGCTGAGGCTGACTGGCCTGTAGTTTCCTCACTTCTCCCTCTTGCCCTCTTTGAAGACTGGAGTGACGTTGGATTTCTTCCAGTCCTCTGGTACCTCCCCCACTCTCCATGACCTCTCAAAGATGATGGAGAGCAGCTGAGCAACAACTCCTGCCAGTTCCCTCAGCACTCTTGGGTGTATCCCATCTGGGCCCATAGATTTATAGGTGTCCATTTTGCCTGATTAATCCCTAACCTAATTCTCCTCGACCATTGGAATGTCCCCCTCTCTCTTGGTTCTCTCTCTTGTCTCCAGGCCCAGTACATGGGGACTGGCCCTAGCAGTAAAGACTGAGGCAAAGAAGGCATTTGGTAACTCTGCCATCTCTGCATCCTGCGCCACCAGGGCACCCTCCCCGTTGCAGTGGATTAACATTTTCCCTAGTCTTCCTCTTGCTGCTGATGTATTTGTAGAAGTCCCTCCTGGTGCCCCTGACATCTCTCGTGAAAATGAGATGACACATTACTATTCAGATCTCAACACTTACAGTGGATATGGTTTGTAAACATTCTGCAATAAAAGTAACTGCTTTCACAATACCATTACAGATTCTGGTGAATCACTGACCTCTGAAGCACAAATTCTGTTACCTATCAAATGTTATACTTGTGTGTGTCAAGGTTTCCATTAAATGCATCTGCACTCTAATAATATTCTATTTTGTCTAGCTATATGGATAAACATGATATATTTTGTTTTTCTTAATGCTACATTGGCCCAGCATTGTTAGGTAACAAGCAACAAACATTATTTACATGATTTTTTAAAGTATTTCTCAGAGAAGAATCAGGCATCGTATCTTTCATGTAAATTATACAATCAGTATTCATCAGTCTCACAGAGATTAGTTTGTGCAAAATAAGGTACTTATTCAGCTGCCTGAGAGGCACGAAAACTTATAAAGAAGCAAAAATTAAAGAAGATAGTGTAATACTGTGATGGCAAATGCAAGAAGATTCAGAAATGAGAGTAGTGGGGAATACAAGGAATGCCTTCTTTGCACAATTGCATTGGCATACTGTTTTAAACTCTCAACTAGAAAAGCTATAAGCCAAAATTTGCAGATTTACAGATTTTTTTCCTTTTTTTTTTCTTTTCCCTGTTTTTCACCTATTCAGGTAGAAAAGATTCAGGATAAAAATAAAGAATTAGGAACTTTAAAATCTGTCCATCTAGTCTTTATCCCTGTAACTAGCTTTTTTGTCAGGAAGACTCTTTGAATTCCTTAAACAGGATCTGTGAACTTCTTCAGAATACAGTCTTAAACTAATCACACTTTATACTTGTGCCATGTGTTTTGTGTACTTATTCCTCAAAGCACATTGTTCCTTCAGGATACTTTACCTAAAAGGCAAGTACTGAAATGCCAATTTCATAGATGACCATCGCTTGGTTCAGTTTTGTGGTTCTATCTTATGCCCTTCAAAGCCTTTCTGCAGTGGAAAAGAGGAAAGCTGCCTAAAACTTCCCTCTGTCCTTTCCTTCCACCATATAGCATTTTCTTCATCTATTCAGGATGGTATATGGGCTGCTGATATTCAGACTGCATTGTCTAGGCTGCTCTAAATTATACCCAGGACCATATCCGAGAAGAGGATCAAGCAAACATAGCAAGTTTCCTGACAGAGGTACCTTCTCCTTTGTATTAAGAAAGCTGAACTCAGAATGTAGAGAGTATTTGGCCCCATATGATTTTAAAATAAGCAAAACTATAACTCAGGGTGCTAAAACTTATAGAGTGCTTTGGGTATGTTAGTTTTTAGTCAAGAATAACTAGGGTTTGTTGTTGAGTATTCTGGTTAGCTTAGCTGAGGAGCAGAAGAGTGATTCCAATCAGAATTTAACTACTTTTAAAAATGTTATTATTTTTTTTTTAGAATCTCATTCTAAACCAAGGATTTAGAAAAGATTTCATAGCGAGATACAGGCAAGAATAAATTGTATCAATATATGTTTTTCTATCTTCAGCTTTCCCATAACATATCAATGATCCAAGGGCCAGCAAAGCCCTGTTCTTAATATCAATGCATTTTAGTCATACATTATCCAATAAGCTGAACAAAGAACTCTTAGTATAGATTTTGTACAAACCGAAATTGAGCAACTCTTTCTTTTCACCATTTTCACCATTCTTCACCATTTTGCTAGCCAAACATTCATATTAGAATACAGAGGGAACAATGCAGGCCACTTGCATTGTAAAAATACTGACACAGAAGGTAATGTTCCAGTCTTGTAATTGCAGTGCCACAACAGAGAACAGTAGTATTTATGATAAAAAAAGC
>NW_010584743.1:307665-442092 GCF_000705375.1 Tinamus guttatus | reverse complement strand
CTTTTGTCATAGATCTTAATTCTCTTATTGAGAAAGGCAAAGGTCTGACTTGTGCCAGGGAATTCAGCTCTGATGTTTCCCCTTTTATATGGCATTTTCTTCTGTAGTTTGTGTTCAGAGAAGGTATCTGCCATTCTTTTCAGAATAAGATTGCAGGAAGCAATCAATATTTCCAAAAAAATCTTAGGGAACATACTGCTTTTGTGATTTATGGTGTCTTCTGATACTCTTGAAGAGTGTTTGTTCTCTTCAGTAATCTAGCCTGAAACTTGACCCTATCATTCCTTTAAAATGAATGACTTCTTTAATTCTTTTTTTAAGCACAGTTGTCTGAGAGTATACATTTGGGCATATGTGTTGACTGAAAAGGTTCCTGAAGCTCTGGGCAAAGGAACTGCTTCTTATTGTTTCCTTTGTGACACTTTGAAGGAAAAAGAACTTAAAATTCTTTGCAAATAGACAGAACTGAGGAAACAGTAATAGACAAAGAAACTGTTCCCAAAACATCTGAGTCCACATTCAATTTTCTCCTTAATGAAAATGTTACCTAATCATTGGTATTTTTAAAAAATACCTCTTTCTGCACTGACTCAATTGTGAAATGCTGAAGTAGGGTAAATTAGGTCAAAAACTGCTGTAAAGTAGCTGTGCTGCTTCTAATCCCAGTCTAACTTGCTTAGAATTAGCTGAGATACCACTACATGGGTCTGTGTTGTGCAGCTTACTCAAAACAACTGATAGTGGTATCCAAATGTTAAAAAAAAAGTCTGTATAGTGTCATATCTCGATATTAAAATATAGGTGTCTAAAAAGTCCTATCTTGTTTTCTCAACGAGGCCTTTCTGAGCTCACTGAGAGAGGCAAATACTCTAATACTTAGTATCATGGAAACAAAGTCACTTATACTTTCCTATCTGAAATATGCATAGCACATTCAGTAGGTAGATTTGAATTTTTTTAATTTTCATTACTTGAATCTTATATTGTAAAAACTTTTACTTAATGTACAGTTTTTAAATCACAGAATCAAGCAACCAGAGCTTGAAAATTGTTGTGTGGCAACACTTGCCCTTGCTTTTCTCTTAACTTTAGCAGTGTATTCCTCACTTCTCTCAGAACTAAACCTTTCCATTGTTTAAATGAAATTGTAGGATCCTTCACGCAGGCAATCAGGTTGAAAAAAAAAAAAGTCATTTTTAGAATTAGCAATGGACTTTTGTTCTCTTATTCTGAGTAGATTTAATCTGTAATAGAGGACGTGTTTTACTAATATGAAACCCACTAAAAACAACTTTTTGGTTGTGTGTGTGTATACCTGTTAGCTGAAAGCAAGTGAATTCGCATTTTCAGCAAGTATTGTCAGTACCAATGTGCTGACAATATTTATGTTGCTTATGTTAAACAGCCTTAAAGCTTGCAAAAAAAAAACCTACAAGGTAAAGCCAAATGCACCTGCTTTGGATTCAACAAGGTTTTCATTCAGAAATACTTAACCATTAAAACTGTCTTTGCAGGATTTTGAATGCATCTTGTATGACTTTCTGCTGAATCTGTCTGGATACAGGGATGCTACGAAACACGGCCTTATGCTGTCTTCTTGTAGGTTAGCTTCCTCCCCTGGGGTGAAGGTCCTTAGTAGATCTGCCTCATGTTGGATTCTGCACCCAAGAGCATCTAGGTCTGATGTGTCTTGCTTGTAAATGCTCACATTTACAGCTTTTCTGCAGCTGTCCAAGTGGATGTTCTTGTCAAATATATTAGCACCTTTATTAGTATTGCAACTGGTTTTACTCCAATGAGTTTCTGTTTCTCTCAAAAACAAATATATGCAATTCAAACCAAAACCAAATTAAAATCCAGGACAAAATAAAACACACTATAGACAATGAAATTTCTATCAAACTGATAAATAATAATTAAAAAAATATTTTCAGAGCACCTTATCATATGATGCAGTGTTTAGTTACATAATCTCCTTTTTTTTTTTCCTTTTTCCTAATGAGACTTGCATCATTCAGCAGATGAGATGGTCTCAACAGCTACTCTGGAATTACATATCTGAGTTTGTATCATATTAGCATTCTCTGTTCACAGAAATGCACCAGCTTCTGTTGAATATGCAAGTCGGATTCTAAATATGTGAAATTGAACATCTAGAAATTAAAAACAATCTTTTATGTGTGATTTGATAATGGTAGGTTTAAATGATTTGGCATGATGATGTAAAACAAGCAAAAGGTTAAAACCAGATTTTCACGATTGCACTTAATCTTGACACTGTTGACATTTTTTTTTGCCTACTTCATATACCTCACACTTTTTAGCACCTTCAATAAATGCAGTATAGGCTGTTCACTCTCATTCTATCTACAGCCTAGATTTCTGAGTACCATACCTCCAATTCACAAAATTATGCAGAAGTTCAAAGAGTTGCATCGCCTTACAAATACAGTCAAGGTGCGTGATTTGACCATCAAAATACCATATCTGTGATGTGAGTTCTAAAATTCCCAGACTACTGCAAATGTTTAGAGACCCAGACTCACTCAGGTGACTGCCTGTAAATTATCCTGATGTTTTGCCTATCATCTGTTGTATCTGCAGAAATCCCAGTAGGGCAACAAATTCTTCCTAAGTGTTTCAACAGACAATGGGGTACTGTACCATAGGAGACCCCTGATGGTCCACTGACAGATCTTGGTTTCTGTTGTTTCTTCTGAAGATATAACCTGCTCTTTTAAAGTAATTTTAGTAATTCTTTTGCTGAAGGGGTTCCATAGGAACAGAAGAAAATAGATTTAACAAAGAGCTATAGAACATACATGAAAATCTCAAGCTCTTTGTCATCTGAAAGTCATAGAAGTTTCCTCCTTGGCATCTTCTAGAGCTGGTTGCAAAGTGGTATGTTATTTTCCACAAGAGAAAAAAGAAAAAGAAAAAGATTTATCTATTTTTCCAGTGTTTTCCAGTGTTCCAGTGTTTCCAGTGTTATGATTGTAATCTCAAGAGAAGTCATTTCTACTTTTGTTTTAAAATAAAAGTTTTTATAATAATTATTTTAAAAATATATATAATAAATAAAAGCTTTTTCATTTCTGCATCTGAACTTGCAAGCATTACTTTTATTTATAAAATCATGATAAGACTGATTATATTAGAATTGTTTAGATTTGTGGCCGCTGAAGCAGATTTGTGTGCTATGAAGAATATCAAAAAAATGCATACAGCTGCACATGATTTGGCAATTAGCAGTGTCCAAAACAGCTAACTCTGGCAGATGTTTCATATGTTGCTAATTTTAAATTGCACAAAAAAAAGGATCTTACATTCAGCTGAACACTCTAGTCTTGCAAATGTAAAGCACTAACTTAACTTTTGAAGTATTTTAAAAGGAAAATCCTAAAAGGCCAACTATGCCAAAGTCTAGTATGTGAATAGGAAAACTATGCACAATTTGTATATTTATCTCTTCACAGTAATCCATGTTTGCGTAATGGATTCCTTTAGTAGGGAAAAGAATCATTGTGCTTTGAGATTTTGTATGCTTGATTGAGGAGCCAGTACCTCAACATTATAAAGCATCTCTTTGTGATTCTAAGTCTCATAGTCTTTAAGAGGTAAAAGAAATGTTTCTCAATATTTTAGACAAGCTCCAGGCCTAAACAGTCATTTCAACCTCTCTTCAAGAAGCTGCACACATTTCACATGCAATACCTATACACAAGAAATAAGCATTTCTATTAAACCTTGTTTTGTTAATGATACTAATGCAAAACTCACCTACCATAACTAGTGTGTTATTTGGCCTTCTCAGGCATACACTTTGCACTCTTTTTGATCATATTATAATGTTGCATGTGTGTGGATACATCCTTTACTCACAATGATGCAGGGTTTGGAGTGAGAAATCTGAGAAAAAGACTCTTGATTTTTTTTTATATTGGTTGATGGTTTTCCTTAAACTTTCATATATAAGGAAAACATATTATCATTAAATTAGCTCTATTTTATTCCACTGTCACATGGCAACTTTTTCTCTTCATTTTTTTCTTATCTGTGAATTTTGACATAGCTGTTTGCTTGATTAAATCCTGCTTAAATGAAAGACATTCATGAGGTATTTGAAGGCAATTATGTCCTTTTACTACCAGAAACAAACCTCAAGTTCTTACACACTAGTGAGTGTTTGGAAGTTCTGCCCATTTGTGCTAATCTAGCTACAGCATTATGTATGAAGGTAGCATTTTTATGTTATAGCACAACAGCAAGTTTCAACCTTAACAGTATACAGTAACATCATTTATTTTTATTTTTAGATTTATACAGAACATTTTTAATATTTAACAGTGCAAGCACTTTATTACAATTCAACAGGGGAAATATGAACATAGAAGTCAAGCATTTTCAGGTCAAAATAGATGGCAGAAAATAACATCAACTATTTGATCCAATCTAATTTTAAAACTTTTGACCTGGTGTCCCTCTGGATATTAATTTCTGAATAACAGAGGAGAAAGGTAGAAAGACTAGAGGAGAATTAATTTTGAAAGGATTTAAGTGTACCTTTGCCCTACGATTCACTAGTACTGAAAGAGTGCTAATTTCCAGCAGTTTTTCCTCTAAAACTCTGTATTCCCTCTTTCTGAGAACAATTTTAATTCAAAACACAGAGATAAAGTATAGGACTAATTAGCTTAACAGTGCTATAGATACAGAACGTGATCTATTCTTAGTTAGATAACTGGCAATATATAACTATTCCTCTTATTGAAAATTGACTTTCTGACCCTATTAACAGGGCACTCAGCCCATTTGTGTTAAAACTTTCACTACCCACTCTTTTATTAACTATTGCAAATGTAACATGTAATATGGAGCTTAAATCAGAATTCTTTTCTAACATAGAAGACTGACAAAAGGAAAAATCCTCCAGTAGTCACTTTTAGAAATATTATAATACAGGTTTTGGTTTGCAAAACCCACTAAGTTCATACATATAATATTTGCTTAGTTTCATATCTATTTTGATTTATATGTATCTAATTGCTACTTCTTCAGTATATTCATTAAAAATATGACATCCTTGAAAAGAGGACAGTGTCTTTCATTTACACTTTGTTAAATCAGAGGTATAAATTCTGTTTCTATCTAACAGATACAAATAACACTGGGTGAAACCCCGTAACCCTCTTTCCCCTTTGGGAAAAATGAATCCTATCTGAAGCCAGTATGCTTGGTGCCATGTAAGGCTTCTTATTGCTGAAAAACCCAAAGTTACTGATGACACCAGCCATGGAGCCATGCGTTAATGGTCTGTATCCTCCTGTTTCTTTCCATATTGCTTTCAGAACCAGGGAGAATTGAAGAAATGACCTGTACACCTGAGTTCCTGATCGTCTGACACAAGTCCCTTTTGATTGCCTTCGGGCTACATGTTTCCACTTCTTCTCCTCTCACCAGGCTGGGAAGTTTCCTGGTGACGTCCTTAACCCAGTCCCCAGGAATGCAGCCAACTCCCCATAAAGGAGAGTCCCTTCTACGTATCAGATCCTCTGTTCTGTGTATTGAGGACTCCCCGAAGACAATAACTTGCCTTTTTTCCTCCTGCTGGGGGGGTCACAATATGGGGGGCTGGCATATCTGACCGTATGAGTATTTTTGGAGGAGAGAGACTCTTGCCTTCACCTTCCATTACTCTTCATCTTCCAAGAGCCTTGTACTTGTGGAATGGGGGTACATGGTAGAGTGGGATAGGAGAAGAATTTCTCCTGCCACCTTGAGCCTAGACTTTTTTCCATTCATTCTCATCCTGGTTTCTTCTGTCTTGTGTCAGCTGAGGGATAGAATCTGTATTTTTGTTGTTGCTGTTGTTTATGTTGTCTTGGTTGGGGACTTCCCAGTGCCTGCTCATGTGTTTTTGGAGGCAGTGCCTGGCACCACCAGTGTGTCTCCCTTTCTTACTTCCAGATGCTCCTCAAATTTTCAACCTCCCCTCATAGCTTTGCTACCATATAGAGCAGATCATTCACCTGCTCACATCTCACACCATTGCTATTGCTATCCCTGCAGCTATCCTAAGGAAGTGTCAAGCTTTGGCATTCCCTGCAGACTGACACCTGGACAGCTATGTGCTTTAGCGGTAGTCCAGTCTGGGTGCCTGTCTCCTTTTCAGCAAGTGGTGACGCAGCCCTTGGACGAGTAACGGGACCTCCTGCCTGCACGCCCTGCCGCCCCATGCGGTGACTGCTGCCCCGCGCCGCGCTCCACTCGCCACACTCGCTGGAGCTGCTCTTGTAGGGGTCTTGTAGGGGGTTCTCTCCCCTGCTGCCCCGATGCCACCTGGGGCTGCCTGGGGCTGTCGTGCTCTCGCTGCTCTGGTGCCTGCACTTCACTACGCGGCTTTAGGCATCTGATTTAGTTCCTCTCAGAAGGGCTCCCCGAAGCGAGTGGCTGCTCCAGAGCCCTTCCTTGCCTATAAGGACAATCCTTTGGCCTCATTAGTTCTCTGCAGATCCATGGAAAAGCTAAGCTAACCTCACTAAAGAAGAGACTTTTCATCGCCATTTTCTTCCATGAGTAGCACAACTGCTTTAAGGACTGTGCTGTCCTTGGCTATCACCCTCCTAGTTTGACCTGCCTACCAGATAAAAGGGTGGTAAACAGAATTTTCTGAAAAGTTAATGTGGGCTCCACAGAGCTTGCTTTAAAAATACCACATATATAGTTATTGCACCAAACAATTCTAAAGAGATTATACATTTCTTTTCCATAAATATTTTTTTAAAAATATATTAAGACTTTTAAATATTAGTTATGAGAGCCTAATTTGAAGAAAACATTCTCGATAGACTGTTTCATAGTTGTTTGAAACCCCGGAGTTGATACAATTCTTTACCTTAAAACTTTCAATACTCATGTGGAAGCTTTTCTTTTCTTTTCTTTTCTTTTCTTTTCTTTTCTTTTCTTTTCTTTTCTTTTCTTTTCTTTTCTTTTCTTTTCTTTTCTTTTCTTTTCGGTACAGGGTGTATTAGGGGGAATGTGTGGTTCCCTCTAGCATCTTTCATTTTGCCTTGATGCCAGCAAAATACTTTTGGTGTTCATTTAATGATGATACAGAAGTTCTGAAATGAAATTTGAAGGTCACACTTTAAGGCAAACAAAAAAGCTTTCCCCTGCTGCCCAAACCACCTAGCCTCTCTACCAAAATTCTTCTTTTGGATTCATTCCATATTAATAAATCTCAAAGACACATACAATCATTATTTCTAACCTTTTTTTTTTATTATTCAGTTTTATGTCATATTTGCACTAACACCTTATCTACCATAAATGGTGACGAATCTAACTTGGTAAGCCTTAGCAGTGCACCTGGCGTACAAGATATATGTGTACGTTCTCTGTCTCAAAAAGCTTACACTAACAGGGAAATTTTGCTGAGGTCCTAATTTATAATATATCTTTATCAGTTATGTGTGCAAACTGAACACCTCTTGTTATAACCAACTATAGCAGTGGTGCCAGGCAGGTAGCAACACAGACAGCACTGAGTACTTAATGCAGCTATTGCAGTATGAACTTTATAGCACTCTCATACAATTGTGTGAACATCTGCTTTTATTACTCTTGTGCTTCTCTGTTTTTCAAAATGTGAGCAGTTTTTTGGCTATTATGTGTTCTACTGAACAAAGCCATCAATTTTAAGCATCTTTTCACATTTGCTGCAGAATGAAATCATTTTCTTTTCTCATCAAACAGTGTGTATAATTAGCGTACTTTATAGCTGTCTGTATCAAACAATTAGTATATTAATTGCTGAGGGTTGGACTATACTAGTGAGCATGTAAGCAAAATTTTATAAATGTGATTACATTGTTGAAGATGTAATGAACAGGAATGGCATTTCTATAGACAATGAATCCTTTTCTCCAAAACTCAACAACAAAGCTTTCTGATTTTCATTATAGATAGTCAGTTGTTTATCCTCAAGGGATATTTCCTTTTTCTATATCTCCAATTTTCTCTTTAGATTTGAAAGGCCTGATTCTGATCTGGCTTACTAAGAATTTACTCTAAAGAAAATCTATTGATTTCCAAAAAGTTCATCTGCATTTAGGAAACCATAACTTCTTTTTTTTTTTTTTTTTACCTACAGAATTTTGAGCAACATTTGAGGGTTTATTACAAGTTACCTCTTGTCCTGCTTCTAGGGTTTCCTAACAAATAAATAAGAAGTGGATACCAGCAATTTATCTTAGTCTATTAACAAGTAGTTAACACATTAGTGTAATCATTAGGGATTTTAGAATCTGACAGAATTCGTACAATAAAATAAGTCAGAGTTCAGACTGGGAGGCATATGCATGGAAAGGAACTCGGAACATTTGCAAAACCTGGGAGGCTTTTGTTGTTGTTGTTCTGAAAAAGTTTTAATGGAAAAATTCTGTTTTCCTGTTTTCCTTCTACCGCCACAAATAGGCAAGGCATTGATTCTGAAGTCCCATTCACAGACAAGTGCTAGACCACTTCGCTCACCTTGCTTTGGGTCTTGAAAGATGCCATTTTTACTCATGAGAAAGAAGTCAAAGTTTCCAATCATCTCAACCATTCTGTGATTCTGTGAAAAGTGAATGATATAATCTAGATGCCTAGTTAATTGTCAGTATATGAGGCATGGAGGCACTAGACCATTGATCCATATTTTAAAGTCTGTACATGACAAACTCACTACTTGGCTGGCCATATCTTAAAGTGGAAAGCAGAGGCTTCTTTGTCAACATAGCAAAGAAAAAGTCTCTTGGGCCAGATGATCTCACCGCAGACAGCTAGGAAATGCTGGTTAGTTACCTCAGTCATTTGAGGAGGCCAGGGGAAGACTTTGTAAGTTATTCATACTTATCAACCCATACTTATTAACTTATTAAGTGATATAAATATCACTTAACAAAGTGATATTTATAATGAACATTTCATGAATCTCTGCTGATAACTATATCTCTAATATGAGTTTTCCATGTTAGCAATTACTTAATCTTTACCAAAATTCAGGAAGCTGCTATTTCATTAAGTTTTAGGCCTTTGTTAAGGTTTTTTAGGATGTAAGACCAATGGAGTCATTCAGCCTCTTCCTTAACTACATAATCCAGTTGCCTTTTTTTTTTTCCCATTATTGTCAGTAAAACAAATGAACCTTGGATACAGCAAAGTACTCAGATATTCTGGAATAGAGATATGCATTTCTAACTACTTCACTAAAAAAAGGAATTGTTATCATTGATCATGCTCCATTAAAAGCAGTTTTATGTCATTGGGTTTTAGTTTATCACTTTCATGTTGTAAATCTGTAATAATGTATGACACTAATATTCCATTTTAGGAAGTGAAATGTGTCCTGTTAACAACAACAACAACAACAAAAATATAAACTATTACAGAATTATTCACTAGCAATAAGCACCTGACTAATGATCCTATTTATTTTGAGGTATTTCCTGTACCAGTCAAATAAATACATAAGTTTTTGTGGAATTAGCCAACATCTGTTTGCTTAAAATTGATAGGGTTTATATTTCATTATGTTATGAAATATATTAAATATACGATCATATAACCAAAACATAATAGATAGGATTTCCAGAAGGATTATGTCCTGATGCCTAAAACAAGCAAGAATCAGCATTCTTGTATTGGGTTTTCTTCTGTAACATTGATCTTTAGATATATTTGGCCATAAAAGTTATTTTTTAAATTTACTGAAGCTAAAATTATGAGCTTCAACAGAATCATTTTTAAAATGACACCAATTAGATTTGATTTAAACATTTTGAAGAGCTACTAAAAATGACTGCTGATTTGAGACTCAAGGTAAAACTATATTAGCACTATATGACTAAATAATTAGACAAGAAATTTTCCTGACAAAAAAGACTTTTTACAGAAAAACAAAATTATCACAAAATATTAAACTTTGTGCCTGTTCTTTAGCCACTTAGAAATTGGTTAGTGGGCACAAATAGAATAGGAGGGCACTATCAGACAGACGCATTTCTTTAGGAATCATGCTGAAAAGTGTTGTAGTCTGGTGGGAAAAAGAAGCAACCAAAGTGAGAGTAAGCCTATCAACATTCTGGCAAAAAAATATCACTTTTATTTTTTTTCAATATTCTCTAGTTTTTAATCTCAAAAGTAGCCTTAAGGGCAGTACATAGTCTAGGGCCTTCTACACATAATGACAAACATCATAATTAAAGGTCTACTATCTGTTACAAAGATTTTCCTAAGGTATCTCAATCTTTAAGTTAATGTGGTTCACCTGGTTAATTATCTTTAGAGAACGCTGTTGAACATTTTATGTATTGTTAACATTTTCAGTCATGACAGAAATTTTCTGTGTATGAGATAAAGGTGGCTGCTGGTTTAATCATACTCAGATTTTCTTTTATGTTTACTTTATTTCAGGTCTTCCATGGAATTTACATAAGTAAGTACCCCCAAGGCTCAAAAGAAGTACTTCTTGGGTTCTTCCATAAAACTTTGGGGATAGCAAGTTAATGTTTTCTGCCAAATGCTCTGTATGGTTGACAATATTCTCACCAACTCTAATGCACACAGCACCCTGTTCTCCTAAGATCATCATGTTTAGTTTAAATAAAACAGATTTTTAAAATCTGTTGCATGCACCTTGTAGCATGATTTTAGTGACACTTAAAATTAATGGTAATATTATGTATTCCTAATAAACTGGTCTGATATGTAAGACCCATTTTTCTTTTGTTTTAATTTTATCTTTATATCTCTATTTATTGCCCACATCATTTCTTTGTACAGTAGCTATAGTTAAAAGGTTTTTTTCTTTAACTGCATGGGATAATTTTTTAATAGAATATTTTTATAGTTTCTGCACTCTGTTAATAACATCAAGGTGTTTAGAGCTTTTGTTTCATTGGTTTCTTTCTTTAGAATTTTAAGGGAAAATTTGAAATGCTCCTTGTTTAGATAAAGATTGATACCCATGGCAATAATTTGCATCAAAGTATATCAAGTATACTACTAGATCATGCTTGGTTTTAATAGGCTTTACTGTATGCTAACTGCACAAAAAAGGCAAAAAACCCCCATGTAATAGCTTAGTAAAAGCACTGAAATTTATCATTGTAGAATGCTGTCTCCTGTATAAGTAGAATTTCCCTTCTGATGAGGTAATAAATGGGTGCTCTCTACTACATCTCAAGATTACCTAAATTAGCATTATTCTGTTTATGCAAAGCTAAATTACTATTGTGTCACAATAGTGAAAGAAGGTAATTGCTGCATTGATTCTGCCCCCTTGCTCCCCCATCCTGTTCTTCACAAAAATATATACATATATATGTATTTCTTAGGTGTTGCTTGCACAGTATCACAGACATTTCACTGCGAGCGAAATTCTGAACCTCTAAGCTGTAGAAGACAGCGCACAGGCAGACAGTAGAAATAAAATAGATGGCTAACCTGCCTATAGGCGAACTAGACAAGACAAACATCCTTTTTTTCAACAGAGATCTGATCTCTGATCAGTCACACATTAAATGTTTTGTCTGACAGTGTCTAGAAGTCTGTGGCTAAATCTCAAAACTGGATGTCCAATGAAGCAGTCTAATGACATCACACAAATCATTTGTATATTTTTCTGTCCTTGACAGACAAGACTTTCGAGATTATATAACACATTTTTTATTGCGCTGCATTAAAGTCCTAAAACCTTTCTCTGTGGCAGCTGTACAGGTCCTACTTAATAGTTAATACTCTACATGTTTTATCATACAAGTCATTCTGGTAAAAAATTATTTCTCTGGATACCATGAAGTACAAGGGCGAGTTTCAGAAAATTAATTTCTTGATGTCTAGAATAATTCAAAGTTTAGTGAAGTGAAATAACACTACAGCTTCAAACCTTATAAATTCAGACATCCGTAAGTAATGTGTTCTGATTGTCACTGCCCTGACTATGGCAGAAAACACAAAAAAACACTGTCCTGATTAAGTAACATTTTTTCACAGCTGATATAAAATTGAATTCTGATCTTTCCTACACAGGAAGAAGACAAGAGATTTTGCAGGTTTGATGTAACTGAACACAATAAACTTATTACCACTAACTCAAGACTGTTTAGATAGATAGAGAAAACTTTCTTCCCTTTTGCAAAAGTCTTGCAGAATTTTAAAGGATTTTGGATAAAACCAAAAACAAGTGATAAACTTTTCTGGAAGAAGCTTTAGAATTTAGTACGGAGGAGAATTTCTGCAGCACTTCTAAAGGTTTAGCAATAAGTGATATCATTAAATTCTATATGATAATAGACCTACTCAAGAATACATAGTAAAAGCATTGTTAAAGGCATTTTGCATGAATGTCTACCTACAGATATGAAGTAACTGAGCTCTCAAGTTCCTCATGGTTAAAGACAGGAGGATTTACTTTTTTTTTTTTTTCTTATAGTCCAGTCCCATTCTTCTACGGTGAATACAGTGTTTTCCACTCCAGGCAGTAAGCCCTGGCCTCAGGCTCTGCTGAGAGCACAGGGTCTCCGTCCTGCACAGTCAGCCACTGCTGGTGCCAGCGGTGCTCAATGCTGCATCTGCCTGGGGCCAAGGTACCTGAGCTGGGGCTGTGCTAAGAGAGGTATGGAAATGGTCTGAGATGGGACTGGGACAGAGGAGGGAGGAACCGTGAGTCCCTGAGGCTCAGGATGCTTCACTGTGCCCTGCCACCACCTGTCTGACTGAGGAAGGCGGCAGCTGCCACCCATAGGACCTCGGAGCTTTGCAACTTTTGCAAAGGTGTACCTGTGAACTTAGATGCCTCTCAGAAAGTAACTCTAGCATTATTTGGCGAGGAGAAATCAAATAATTTCATGGACTCTTTTTTACACAAATGCAGTCACGGCATAAGGGAAAAAAAAAAGAAAAAATATGAAGGAGATGAGAGCAGTAGTTCCAATCTTCTCACTTCTATGTCTGAACTTGGCAAGGGTCCAGTACAGCCAGTGGAAGAGAAAATAGGATAACAGTTAGAGACAGGAAAGTAAATACAGAAAAACAAAACAAACAAGAAAACAACTGAACAGAAGTAACACAGAAGTCCCAGAAAGTCTCTGGTATTAATCCTGCATCTTCAATCACACATGTCTTGCAGAGACTTGGCGTGACTGGCAGATTGCTGAGCAAAGTTATTGAAGAATATTAAAGAATTCCAGTTTGATCTTCACTGCAGTTCCACTAATATGGACTTTTGTGTTCTGTATTAATTATTCACTAACCTTTATTTGGTGTGCTTTATTCTCTTGCTATTAATTTTAATGTGGACCAAATAGCAGCAGAGCTGTCATTTTAATTAGAAAAGCTCTTAACTATAGCAGTAAATAAAACTTTATACCAATATGGAATTGTAGATTTACTTGTGTGATGATGAATTGTAGATTTAATGGGGTGACTACAGTTTGTAGTTCTTTTCACTTGAATCACTTTCAGTATGCTTGAAGTCTGTTTTGTGAGTTTCATATATTCCAAAGTAATCCCAAAATTGAAATTCCCAGCATGTCTTTTTGACTCAAGGTACCTCCATGTCAGAGATTCTCGCATGAGCTTGTAACAGGCTGGTACAGCTACATCACAGAGGAATTCAGCAGTGACGCAAGTGACAATCGGGTCGTGTTCATGTTTTGAGTCAAATGAGGGGGCGCATTTACAAGATGAATTTTAGTAAGAGGGTGAAGTCATTTCCGATCCTTGCATGGCAGCCCCACTTTAGCATTCCTCCATCAGGCTCACAGCTCTGAAAACCCTGAGATATAAACTGCACCTAACTTTCCTAGCAGATAGACACCAGACTAACATGCCAAGGCCGTGTAGTCCAAAGCAAATCCTACTTTAGACCATGCATTATGGCCACTACTGTGCCTGAGGCAGATATGTTGCTAAAATTAAAAAAAAAAAAAAATCTGGGAATCTTTGCACTATGCTTTATTACTATTAATACACCCTGTGCTTTTATGATTCAAGTATCTTCCCATTTTCATTTGTATTTTCTATCTCACTGACAAACTGAAAAATAAGAATTTTATAAAATGTCAAGTGCTTTGAAGAGATTGTCTTTGAGAAAGCTTAATAGGGTCTGATTTTCAGAGAGTTTCCTACATTCGAAAACATTAGTAACTTAGAAGGTCAAAATCTTCACTAAACTCATTGCCATCCATGGCAACATTCCAGTCAGGCGAGCTATGCCACCTGTCTCTAATTGCAATGACCCTGCAAGCACATACACATCTCTGATTCTTCCTGTTTGTTCCCCATGCCACATGCAATGGTATATAGGCATTTCAGGGAGGTAACTGAGCCTGACTGCTCTGTCTCTGTAACTCTCCCACCATCTTTCCTAGTTTAATGCTTTCTTAACCAGGCTGACCAACTGGTTGACATGTGTGCCCTGATTACTGAGGTAGTTCCCGTCTCTTTCCATTAGTTGTCAGTCTTCAAACAGACTCCAAAGGTCGCAGAAAGCAAAACCATGTTGTCATCACCAGCAACGCAGACAGTTGTAAACCTTGAAAATCTACCTACTCCTCTTCACATCCTTCTCTCTTGATGGCAGGATTGAGGAGAGAACATTGGCTTATAGATGCTTGACTCTCAACCCTTGAGCTCCAAAGTCCTGTTTCATGGTCTCTAGTTTCCCTTTAGTATCACTGATAGCCACGTGGAAGAGCAGCAGTGACTAATAGTGTGAAACCTGGACACGCCTTGGTAGTCTCTCCGTGACATCTCTTATTTGAGCTTTCCCGCTACAGCCCTGGTGAGGCCGCATCTGGAGTTTTGTCCAGTTCTGGACTCCCCAGTACAAGAGAGACATTGAACTACTAGAGTGAGTCCAGCAACTAGCAGGGCTACTAAGATGGTGAAGGGATGTGAGCATCTTTTGTATGGGGAAAGGCTGAGAGAGCTGGGATTGTTCAGCCTGGAGAAGAGATGATTGAGGGGGGATCTTATAAACATATTTAAATATCTGAAGGGAGAGTGTCAGGAGGATGGTATCACACCTTTTCTCAGTGATGGCCAGAGTCAAGACAAGAGGTAGTGGCCACAAAATGAAACACAGGAAGTTTCACCTAAATATTAGGAAAAAACTTTTTTACTGTGAGAGTGACAGAGCATGGGAACAAGTTGCCCAGAGAGGCTGTGGAGTCTCCTTTTCTGGAGATATTCAAAACCTGCCTGGACATGATCTTGTGCATGCTGTAGGTGATGCTTGTGTAGCTGGTACTTATGTGTGGAGAGGTGGATTAGATGATCTCCAAAGGTCCCTTCCAACCTCAATCATTCTGTCATTCTGTGATCTTTCCTCAGAAGCAGTTTATCACTTAAAATTGACTTATATGTATTGTTCACATACAAAGGGGACACGAGGTACACAAACAATACCTTGAAAGTAAGGAGTACATCATAGTATTCTTTACTTAGAAAGACTTAAACTTTAAGGCTTAGAAAGTCTTAAACTTTGTTTAATTTCCATTTTGAACCTAAAAAAATGAGCCGTGGATTTAAGTAACAAGATTTCCGTCCAGTGAAGAAGCAGAACCATCCAAGTGTTAGCATTATTTTTGTTTGGATAAACAAGTATATTATGAGTAAGAGATTAGCTCTTTATTTTGAAAAATTTCTGAAGAATTTGAAAACCATCTGTTAACATTATCAGATTTATATTCTTTATGTTTTCTGAGAATTTCCACTTCTACTGATTTACATTTCCTCATACATAGTCTGTTAATTGGTCTATTTACTACTAAATTGTGAAAGGCTGTATAATTAATTTACTGAAAAAATGCAAAAATAGCAAGAGAGAACTAAAGCTGATATTACAAAGTAGGAATACTTCAAATGAATTTGAATTTTTGAATTGTGAATCTCTGTAATGAAAAGTTTAGGAGAAAGTATAAATTATCATCTCTTTACTCTGTATCTAATCCAAGGATGAAATGGAAAAATGTTGTTACAAAATATGTTAGTACTATCAAAATGTCTTAAGTTTTTCACTAAGGATATAATGAACTAAATATTGCACTTGCAAGTCTACTGATCTTCTGTAATATGGCACCTTTGAGTTCACATAAATCATTACGAAAGAGAAAAAAAATTACTTTAGAGTAAAATTGAGATAAATATTGCTCTTTAAAGAGAGAAGCATCATGATCATAATGTCATCTGCCACCAGTTTCTGTTTTAATTATATCTATAGAAAACCAACATTTATGACAATCATAATCAGATCAGAACGTAAAGTTAAGCCAATGCTACACAGCTCAGATTCAACTCTGACATACTCTTATGTGAGAAGAATTTGATATTTAAAAAATAACTTCGTATATTGGTCATATATACTTTTTTTTTCCTGAGATAACACACTGTAACTATATTAGTGATCGTTCTGATTTCTTAAGAAAGTTCATTTCATCCTGCCAAGGCAAAATATTAGAGTAAATCATGGCCTGTTTTGCTTCATTTGTTCTTGTAATCGTAGGGTGCTAAATATTTTGGAAAATAAAATTAGTCTAGCTTTATTCAGAAATAAATATATTATTAATTTTCCTTCATGGCTTTAAATAGAAGGGAGTTTTTATTTACGAAAATAATGCTTATTTCCTTAATAAAAGCCATAATAAAGTTTAATTGTGATGAATTTGGCAAAAATGAGAAGATAGTAGAGCTCTTACAGAAAGTAATTTTCTGGGAATATGGGGTAGAAACAGATAATCCAAACTAATTAATAAAGAACACCAATTTTTCTAAGTAGCAAGATAGTGTTATTCTTTTTTTTTCCAGGAAGCTCTCTCTTATTGACAAATTGTTTGATAGAACACCATTTTACCTGGGTTTAAAATGAGATATGCATTCATTTAAAGACCAAAACATACAGATTTATGCTTGGAAGAGTTTTAAATGTGTGCTCCAGATCAAAGCTTACGTGGGTAGCTACAACCTGCATTATTATTACCACAGCACTCTTAGATACACCTGGAGGCACACCTGGGAAAGCTTTCACACAAGAAAATTGAGAGAGCTCTGGTAGAAAAATCATTATTTCCTTTTAAATAGGTTTAAGATATATTTTTAAATCTGACATTATAGAAAAATACATTTCTGAGATAGAGTTCTTCGGTATGGTTCAAGAACAACAACAATGGATAAAAGCTATTGATTTTAGTACTGTTTTGAAGCTTTCTACATTTTCTTTTAGCTTAAATGATTTTACATCTGTATAAGAAAATCATAGCTATTGTATCAGGCCCCTGTACAGTTCAGTCTTTTCTAGCTCACTCCTTTTACACGTATACCTTCATTATGCTCGTATCTAAACTGGTCAAGTAAACAGCATAACTCAGAAACCATAAAAAAGTAAAATCATCTGCCCTCTTCTATTTTTTTCCTTTCTTAAGATTTAGCCGATAGAAAGTGAGCTGAATGCCACACATACACATTTTTAAAAGCCTGTAGGCTCAGTGTTTTTTTTTTTTTAAAAAATCATCCTACCAAAGGAGCTCATTCTTTTTTCAAATGCTGTGGAATGACAGTCAATTTTAACCTCTCTCTCAAACTCTCTATGACCAATCCATTACAATCATGATTAAGAGGCTTTTAATGGCATATTTCCAGCCAAATAATCACACTATCTTCAGATGAAGGTTATCCAAACAATCACTTCGTGTCTTCAGATGCATGTTATCAGAGTGACTGGCATTGAACATGGACTCTCCCCACCTGATAGTACCAATCTGATCTGCTAGACAAGCATGTACTTTCAGCTGAGTATTGTAGCCATGGCCTTTCTCTACAGCTGGAAGCATCTGCATCACTTAAAACAGAGTTTGCGCTATGTTTGGTAAGGCATCGCATACTCAGTAACCTTAAAATAAAAATAAATTTTCAGGTGCTTCTTACCTGTGTCTTTGCTTAAAAAAGATCTGTTGAAGCCGATTGATGTCTAGTGTAAAAAGTACTTTTTCTATGCAGCTTATGCTGTGACATGCATTCAATGTAGTCATCTATAAAAATGAAGCATTTAAAATTATATATTTAACAATTAAAATACTTAAATCTCCTGTTAGAGAAAAGGTCATAATATTATGAAAACATTAGATCGGTTACAGAAAATAAGTAAGGATCAAATTACTGAGGAGTCAAAACCCAATAATGATATCAGTAATTAAATCAGACATCATCTCTGTTTTTCTCTTTACCATTTCCTTGTCAGAAGGTCTTTCAAGAGACTTGATTGTTACAATGGAACACAAAAATAGTGCGCACAAAAAAATTGCCAGCATTGCAAGTGTGATTAGGATGCAGTTTATTTGAGGTTTGCTCATTTTTATTTAGAGTGTTATCAATATTTTTCCCTATAAAACAAATACATTGATATTTCCATTTAAATACTTTTTTCCATGCAGAAAAAAAAGGTACTTAAAAACACTTCTCAGAAAAAACAGTGAGGTTGTTATCAACATTATTGGGAATAGCAACACCTTATTTTCCACTAGTCTCTCCAGGATACTGTTGTTCTTGACTGTTCAGTCACTGTGCAGTGACTCTTCAGTTGCTCTGCTTGGTTGTTAGCCACCTGCAACCTGTTTTGAGGTGATGCATAGGGAAAAACAATAACATTCAATTGCAAGCTCCTCTTTTATTTTCTCTCGAAAATCATGGCTAAGAACACTTTATTCTGAATATTCTGAGTGCTCCACTTACATATTTATACATATACACACCCACAAACATTGTTAAAATCAATTTGCATGTTGGTTTGAATCATTTTACAGTCAGAACATTATACCCATTGTTTCTAGCCTTCACTTTTGCAGTGTAGAATTCAAATATTTCATCTTCATTTGCAATACATACACTTGCAAGCTAGCACACTTAAAGGATACCTGAGGAAGAAATGCTTGGGATAAGTAGGTTATCTTTTGAACTGTTCTTTGAGATCCAAGATCTAACACCTTAGGGAAAAACAAATAAACAAACAAAACTTTTCATGGAAGAGTCATATCTACATCATGTTAAGAATGTATCGACTTTGCAACTTTGTTCATGACACATCCTATTCTTGACATAGCCCCCTTCCTCTAGTGGCCAACTACATTGTAGCTGATTCATCTTTAAAATGAATTTATTTTATTTAGCTTTAAAACCATTCACCAGCTTTGGCTATTCCTGCTATCCCTTTAATCATTTATTCACAGTTTGCTGAAGTCATTAAGCTCTTATAATTATAGCCACACCTTAATGCTACTAGTGATTAATAATGCAGATATAGTGTAGCTGAAGAGAAGAAAATTAGGAGTAATGTAACAAATCCATGCCTTCTGTTCTCCTTGCCTCTTTGGGGTATTTGGAGGAATTGCTACTTGCATATCCAATATATCACAGAGATTTTTCTTCCAGATAGGTAAAACAAATGAGTAGAATTAAGATATGAAAACTTGCAAAATAAATGCATTTTCTTATGATTTCTCTGATACACCACTCATCAGATTTAAGTTAGTTTTGCTGTTCATGTTATTTGGTTTTCTACTGTAATAAACAAAGACACTTCATTTTGTCAATGCTCTTAAAAATAGATAATGAGATAAAATCCTTATTAAAATATACACACAAGCAGTCTGATCTCAAAACACCTGTCAGTTACTACTGGTTTCTATGGGAGATGTCAAGTACCAAGAAAACTTGAATGAAAAACGTCAGAATTTCAGGCCTTATTTTTCTTCTATCTTTAGAAGAAAAGTGACAATCTAAAGTACTTGTTTCTAGGTATATAAATTGAAACAAATTGCTTTAGAAATGTCATGAAATGAAGAATTTTTGTTCTAATACATTTTTTGTATCTTCCTATCCTTGTCAATAGAGGAACATTTAGGGAACATTAAACAAACTAGACATATACACAAGGCCATCAGACCTGACGAGACTCAACCGGAAGTGAGTAAAGGTGGCTGGTGTCACTGCAAGGCCACTGTCAATAACATTGAAAAGTTGCAGTGACTGAGGCAGGTGCCTGATGACTGGAAGAAAGCGAATGCCACTCCAGTTTTCAGAAAGGTCTGTCATGGGAACTACAAGCTAGTCACCCTCAGTTTGATCCCTAATGAGATTGAACAACTAATCCAACTAACTTCAAACACAACTAACTTCCAAACACACAAAAGACAAGGCAAATGGGGGTAGACAGCATGGTACAAACTAGAAATTATGCTTGGCCAACCTGATAGTCTTCTACCATGCCATGACTGGCTTGGTGGAAGAAGAGCGGATGTTTTTTGGAGGGCTTTTGTCACTGTCTCCCATAAATAAGCTCCTCATAGAGAAGATGATGAAGTACAGGCTAGATAAAGGGACAGTGTGATGGGCTGAGAACTGCCTGAATTTACAGGCTCAGCTGGTCTGCAGCACCAAGCCCAGGTGGAGAGCAGGCGTTAGAAGAGTCCTTCAGAGGTCAGCACTTGGTTCCACAGGAGATAGGTAGAAACTGTCACCATGGATCAAGTAGAAGGACTTTAAAAACTGGGATTGTCTAGGCAGTACATAAATAAAAATAATTAAAATCATGATAATCTGTTAACACTATAAGAAAAGTAAAAACACTACTTTAAAGAGACCATGCCTCCTTCCATGAGCATGCCTCCAGGCATGTCCCCAGCACTTGCCTTCTCCATTTCATTTTTTCCAAATGCACCCCCCATGCATCCTTTGGAGTCCTGTCTTATGTCTCCTCTGTAATCTCCTGTAGCCCTTTCTTAAACATACGTGAGCAGAGACACTGTGTCCTGCCCCAGCTGAAGCTTTGGTGCAGGGGTT
This sequence comes from Tinamus guttatus, assembly GCF_000705375.1. The sequence continues at coordinate 421,215 of NW_010584743.1, read as the reverse complement.
TTGCCAGCAGTTAGGGAGCTGACTGGGACCCGCTGTGACCGGCTCCAGGAAGCTTACGGTCTTCCTCCACACACAGGGCAGCCGGCAGACCCTGCTGCCCAAACCCTGCTGCTTGTGCCCCTCACCTCTGCAAAACTCGCACGTTCAGGGTTCGGCTGATTATACCTCGGTTATAAGCACCACTTTGGACATGATCGCAGCCTGGCTGAGCCCCAGCTCCTCATGTGCTGCACCCTGGCAAAAGGAAATCAGGTGAGGCTGACATGACCCCTCAACAGGAGGGGTGGGACTAGACAAACTCAAGAGGTGCCTTACAGCCATAGCCATTCTGTATAATTCTGAACAAGTTCAAAAAACAAACCAGAAACAACCATCTAAAATGTTTGCAAAATGAAAAAAACTAAGTTTTTTTTTTCTCATAGAGAAGTATGATAAATACAAAACTGATGTACAAAAGTGTATTGGAGATGGAAATTTCTGTGATCTGTAGAGTCATAAAAATCTCCTGTGAGAAGCAGAGGCCCAACCTTGAGAAAGAAGGTGTTTGCCTGCCCAGGCTGAGCGATAAGGAGCAGGGATGCAGCTGCTCAGCCCGGTTCACAGGCAGCCCCCGCTGGAAACCCATAGAAGTCGGCCGCTCAGCCGGGTTTGTAGCCAACTTAACCGCAGACGTCCTCCAAACTAGCTTTGGAGGCCAAACACCTGGGAATGAGGAAGAAGAGGAGGAAGGCAGGACCCTCGAATTGAGGGCTGGGACGCCTGACTGGCATGCACACCTGCATACCCAGGGGGAGAGCTGGGCAACTAGAGGCAGAGTTTGTCCGCCCCCCCGGGCTGCCTCCTGGGTCGGACTGACCCTATGTGCCAGGATGCACCGGGCATAGAGAGGACAGCACGGAGAGAGCGGGGAGTGGGGACAAACTCCTGACTCTGAGGCCTACACTGTCTCCGCGGGAGCCGCTCAGCAACTCTGTCTCTCTGCTCTGCCAGCTCGAGAGGATGTGCGGGCCCAGATCGGCAGGGATCACCTCATGAGTAGTTATCCATACTTTGCTTCTTTTATGTGCTTTCACCTGAATAAATGCTTGATGTAGTCACCTCGTTTTGGCTGATTATTGTCGAATCCTGAGCCCATCCAGAACAAAAAGTCGCAATCAGATTTAACCCTTCTCATGTAATTTCCTTGTTCAGTTTGCACTATACTTAATTAGTTCATTTTCCAGAAACTTGACAAACTTATCTTTCATATATAAAATCCTCTTTTGTCATTTATGTATGTTACTACAAACATATCCTAAATCTTCTCTCTCCTATTTTTTTAATAAACTTGTTATTACATCTCTACTAAGCTTAATTAATAAAGTAAAATTTATCTGATTCTCCTAGAAAGCTAGAAAATCTTCTATTTCAAAATGAAGGAGTAAAGTTATTAAAACACTTTTTTCACAGTGATCAAGGGAAGCAGACATATATGTTTTTAAAGACATAGCCTGCATTAGTCTCATTTTCCATGCATTCATCAATCTGTTGTCTCAGTTTTGGTTATTAATTCATAATCTTTCCTTGACCAGCATATTGATTTCATTTTTTGCTGACATTTCCTGAAGACCAAACACAAAACTGCAGCTCAACTCTAGATATAATACTTACCTTCTGTGAACTACCTCAAGGTCCTCCTCAACTACCTTTAATAGTAATCTTTTTTCTAGAGCTGGAAAATTACTTTAAAGTTAACATTACATTTACTTACTTTAAATTACATTTTTTTAAAAAAGGCTTATTACATATGCAGTACTTAATATGTCCCAAACAGCCCTGAATTCTTTTAATAATACCTTTAATGATGCAACTATTTTATTATTGGTAACTAAAATAAGAATTCTTCCTAATATTTTATTTCAACAGGAATTTCTTTTTGCTTTCTCTCTTTAAAATGAAAACAAATCTTAGGGAGAGAAGCATTTAGATATAATAGCATAATTTCTGACTTCTACTCATAAAAGGTTTCCTAAAGTCTGCTTTTGATTTTCTGCTTCTGCTGGATTTTTATTAGATGTGGAATCAATGTCAAAATGATTAATAACTTCTCATCTTTATGGAGATATATAAAAAATGTCTAGAATGTGTAGCGCAAGGGTGTAGCTCTTCCCTTATATGTTCAGTTGTTGTTCATTATCATTTTTAAAAGAAATATTTAGAAGTGAGCTACTTTGTAGTGTTTGCATTAACTTTTTATTATTATTATTATTTTTTGGTGTTAAGGACCACTCAGTTGTGATGATCCTATAAATAGCGGACAAATAATTGGTCTGTCAGACACAAATTAATATTGGGGTGGGTGGAAGATAAAATTAGTTGGTTCCAGACACTTTGTTAAAGGAAATTGCTGCAGCCCATTAGCAGCAAGTAACTGAATAGGGGTGCCATGTAACAGTTATATTGCTAAATAGGTATGGACATTGTATAGCCTGTGTACACTACCCCTATATGTACATTTACATTATTGATAACGGATTATAGTTAAGGGTGATGTTTGTTTGTGATTATAGTTAGTTAGCTAATGATTATAGTTTAAGGTGATAGCAAATCATTTTTGCTCAGAGATTGTTTGGTATGCTGTGAATATGTTATTTGAGGAACTTTAGTATTTCATACATTCTATACTGGGATGATTAAGCATGTGTATTTAAAAGCTTACCTTTTTTGTTTGTTTGTATATTTGCTTTTAATCTAAAGTCATGTGAAATTTTAGTACTCGTTGCTAAAATTTCAGCACTTTTTTTAGCTTTACTTTTTGGTCTAAGCAGCCTGCATGATCTAATCAGGCTAAAGCAACAGAAGTGTACGGTGAAATAAGTATTCACGGCATAAGTAATGAGTAGCCAAAAGCTATAACAACCTATTTGCAAGAACCCTACAGGACACAGTTTACTTGTCAAATGGTGTGGCGTTTATTTAAAGTTAAGAAACAGGTTCTGATAAATGGGATTGATTTCACAGAATCACAGAACGACTGAGGTTGGAAGGGGCCTCTAGAGATCATCTAGCCCAAGTCCCCTGCTCCAGCAGGGACACCCAGAGCACGTGGCACAGGGTGGCATCCAGGCAGGTTTGGAAGATCTCCAGAGAAGGAGACTCCACAGCCTCTCTGGGCAGCCTGTTCCAGGGCTCTGTCACCCTCACAGGAAAGAAGTTCTTCCTCACATGGAGATGGAACTTCCTGTGTTTCAACTCACACCCGTTACCCCTTGCTGTGTTCCTGGCCACTACCAAGAGCGTTTGGCTCTGTTCTCATTACATCTTCCCCTCAAATATTTGTACATGTTGATAAGACCCCCTCTCAATTTTCTCTAGGCTAAACGGTGCCAACCTGCTTAGTCTTTCCTCATAAAATTTGCAAAAAATCGAGTGAATCAGGTGATTTATTTTGTGATGAACCTTGTGATTGTTCCACAGCTGAAAGTCTGCAAGTCCTTCTTCTCTTAAACAGGGTATATATTCTTCTCTTTTTCTGTATAAATGGCCAAAGCTAAGCCTGACTCTGTGTAAAAAAGGATATTCTTTTACATTAACTATGTAGTGCTTTATGTCATACTAAGGATTAGTATGTCTTGCAGTAGTAATTGTGTTTCTCAAAGGCTAAAATGTGTAGAGAAAAATGGACTTCTACCTTCAGACTTCTTTGATATGTACACATCACAGGCAGGCTAGGATTTTTTTTTAAGTTTGCACAAAAATAGCTTTCAATTATTTTATGAATGTATAAAAGTGGATAAAGATACTATTTTTTGGCTGGCTTCATCACTCTGTCTTCTGTGTGTTTATTATCAATCTGACTGTACTCATTTGAGTAGGTATGTAACCTAGCATAGGCTTCCATCATCACATTAGATATTTAATATTCACTGAAGAATGAAATTCTGAAACTATTAAAAGATACAGGTCAATAAATACTTTTGAACAGAATTTTAAATACAATTTCACATTTAATAAGGTTAGATACAGAAAAAATGGTTAACAGTCAAATTAAGATTATTCTAAGAATGCGTACATGATGCAAGGCACCAAACCTCTAAATATTTCTCTCTTATGACTTTTACAAATCTTTGTTATAGTTAATTTAACCGTATGACTATAGTTTAATTTTTGCACTCATTATATATGTTCTGAGAATGCGCTAATATTAATTCTAATCACGACTGCTTAGTTCTTAATAGATATCAATACATATTTATAAGGTCAGTAATAGGCTGAAGTGGAATGAAAAATGTAGTTTTTAGGTCACACGTGCATGACATTATGGTTACTCAGCTGTAAAGTAAGGACACACATTTTAAAAAAGAAGCATTTTACTTCATTTTGTTAACATTTTAAATCAGTAGTTAAACACATGGAAATTGCAGTCATCTTCAGCCATCACTAAAAAGTTAGAAAGATGATAGTAAACACTGATTCTCAAAATTCACTAGAATTTTGCAACTGTGAGGAAAGGAAAGCGATGCGAGGAGATTGGTACTTAGCTATGCCAAAGTAAAACTGGGCTTCACTTTTGTCTTCTGTGTCATTTATTTGTTCTACTGTAACACAAATTTGAGCAAAATTTGGTCCTGATTCTTTACGAGTTCCTACTTTGAAGTGTCTGTATTGTTGATAAACTATTCTGTCCTTTTATGGACAAGCACATAATCAGTGATTTCCAACCAGAAATTATAGTATCTGAAACAGTTTGAACTGACTTCAATGAATTTGTGCTTATACTGTAAAATGTGATAACTGTTCCATGTTGCTAGCTCTGCTACCAAGCTCTCCCACCTGTTTGAAGGCCAATGGGATCCTGGGCGTCCCAGGAAGAAGGGCGTCTCCAGTAGTGTGTCCAGTTCTGGGCCCATCAGTACAAGAGGGATGTGGAGCTGCTGGAGACAGTCCAGTGCAGGGCTACAAGGATGATCAGGGGCCTGGAACATCTGCCCTATGAGGAGAGGCTGAGGGAGCTGGGCCTGTTCAGCCTGGAGAAGAGAAGGCTGAGAGGGAATCTGATCAGTGTCTATAAGTACCTCAAGGGAGGCAGTGAGGAGGATAGTGCTGGCCTCTTTTCAGTGGTGGGCACCGACAGAACTAGAGGTAATGGCCACAAACCATTTCCAAACAAAAGTTCCACGTGAACTTACTTAAGGAATTTTTTTTTTAACAGTGAAGGTGACAGAGCACTGGAACAGACTGCCCAGAGAAGTTATGGAGTCTCCTTCTCTGGAGATCTTCCAAATCCCGCTTGGATGCAGTCCTGTTCCACGTGCTCTAGGTGACCCTGCGTGTGCAGAGGGGTTGGACTAGATGACCTCTAGAGGTCCCTACCAACCTTAAGCATTCTGTGATTCTATGATTCTATGCTTCTTCTGTTTGAGTGTTACTAAGCTTGCAAGTGAGCTTCCTTCCAAGAAACAAATAATAAACAGCCCTTCACAGCCACAGTGAAACAGCACCAAATAAAGCACTTTTTTTTCATCCTTGATCTAAGAATCTTAAGGCACTTCATAAAAAATAATCAAATCTCACACAGAGCCTCTACAGTGAAACTACTTGCTTAGAATTGCACAGGAGGTGTGTGACAAGAATTTGTAAAGCGATCAATATTTGGCTCCACTCTTTTTGAAATGTCACCAAAGCCATAGCCTTATGATAAGTTCTGCCTATTGAAACCCAAGCAAAGTGTGATAAAAAGCCCCAATGCATACAAAGCAATAAAATCTCATGAACATTTAAACCAGAGAAAATAAAAATATTTTTTGCATTATAATTAAGAATGGATCAAAATCACTCATCCTATCCATGACCAGTTATTTTCATTTCTGAGGTCTTCTCAGCAGTCTTTCCAAGGGAATGAACCCTATAAAACTGGTCACATGAACTTTACTTCATCAGCCCTTTTTCCCCTCTTATCACCAGTCTCCCTCTTTTATTTTGTCTGCATTCTCACACGTATTCATACCTATTACTCAAACAGATGTATAGTCAGTTCACCTTAGCAGAATAGTTAACAGTTATTATTTCATAGTTCTGCCATCTTTTTGCCGTCCTTCCTTCCAAGAGGCGTGTATGCTTAACTTCATCTTCACCAAACATTACTGTCTTTAAAGTCTCTATTGCTTGGTCCTTCTGGACCATCAGTTAAGTTCGTTCTGCATTATCTATTGACTCATCTTTTGAATCACTAATTTTTTCAGTACCATATTTTAAAACCTTTGGAAGATGCCTTTTTGGAGAAAAAAAAATAGTTTATTGCAAAATATATTTTACAGTATATAAAAAAATTCACATAATTTCTCATGTAGCCCTTTCTTTTAATAAAAGTGTGCCCATTCGCAAAATAGAAACATAACTCTGAAGAAAATCCCAGGTGCTTAAGAGATGTTTTTTCACGTATTTCCCTTGCAGTCGATTTCTCAATGATGTTCTTTATTTTTGGTACAGCTATCCTGACGACTTCTCTCAGTCCTCCCCTATCTTTGTGGGTTTTTTTTTTCTATTGATAAAGCTTGATATTATTGATAACTGTTCTCCATGCCTTTCTTTTCCCTTTGCAAACTTGTTCTGACAAACTCCAGATTTGTCTCCAGGATTATCTTTCCCTGATACCTTCTTCAATGCTGCTACTTTAGTGCTGTACTAAATCCATTTCTATATACATATCCTCAGCTGTTTTTCTCTTTTACCCACTCCTTATAGCTCCTTCCCTCTTCTTTCTCTCTCTGCACGTGATTTTCCCACACACCCACCCATCCACTACATACCTCCTCTCTCCCCTTTCTTTCCCTTTCTCTTTATTTTTTTTTATTTTTTATTTTTTTCCTCCTCTTGGCTCCTTCTCACTTAGTAGAAGCCTGTTTTGTTTTCTCCATTTTCCATTCCTAACTATCAAAATCCTTTCTGGCAGAACAGCCTGGCCTCATAAATATTTTATTAAATTGTCCTCCAGGTAGAACACTCTCTTCCAACAAATTAATCCATGCCAGGACTGTATTGTCTTATTATCCATTTAACAAAATTGTAATGCCTTCTTTTATTCAAAGAGGATCATGATTGTTCTATTTCCCACAAGACAGGCCTCTCAAGAACATATATTCTTTTTACTTTTATTTTGAGACTTACTAAAATCCTTAAGATGATGAATACTTCTTTTCCTTCCAAAACCTTTTTTTAAAATCTTTTCTGAAGCACAATATAATTTCAAAATTTACAAACCAAACTTATAAATAGCAAATTTTGAGGAATACATAATTAAACACAGAAAGAAAATCCAACAGCCAAACAATTTTCAGTCATTTTTAGCAATGATTATGAAATTGCCAATTTACTTTGACATAAGAAACATAAATTGTGTAATATAATCACTCAGAAATAAGGAATGAAAGACAAAAAGAGAATAAAAAGAGAAAAAGAGAAGAAAAAAGAGAGCAAGAAGAGAAAGAAAAAAGAAAGAAAGAGAATAGAAGAAAAAATGAACTTAAATTCGTAGTAGTGGTTAAAGTACTGTGTACTAAAATCACTTTGGAGCAATGGATGGTAAAGCAATGTCCAAAAAATTAGAGAAAAAGATAATGAAAAATGAAAACAAAAGTGTTAGCTCACTTCATTTTGACTCCCTCTTTTTGAGGAACTATGTCAGAAGGAGAACAGCTGAAAGTAAAGAGAATTACACATCTTTCCACACAGGAGAACTTTAGACCTTTTTTCTATAGTGGCAGTAAAAGCCTGAACCACTGATCCATTCTGAAGGATCCTAATGTGAGGTGAGATCATACCCCAGTTCTTAATCTCTTGACTAACTCAGGGCCCAGTTATACATGACCGTTTGTTTCCTGCAGTTTTCCTGAGAAATTCAAACACAGACTAGCTGCACAGAACTGATATATACATCAGAATATCTACTGCAAATAAACCTCACAGGTCATAGAAACGCATCAAATTATATAGTTTGATCTGAAGACATCTGCTTAATTGCATGATTTGGCAATCAATAGGTATGGCAATAAAAATACATTAAATCCAAGCACTTCAGAATTGCAATAACTAATCTGGTTTTACCTATAGAAATCAAAGGACAAGGGTGAAAACACTGTGTAAAAATGTGTTAACATGTGACATGTGCTTAGGTACTATAAAATGGGTTTGTTAAAAATTGCATCTCCTGGGTAGCATATTGCTTTAACTGATAGTCTGTGTGTTACATTAAGAAAATGCTATTAGAAATAGCCATTAGCCTGTTCCTGCCTCCATAGCAGTGTATGCTGAACAGAAATAAGTCTGCTTTACACATCCTCTCCCTGAGTCAGAGAACAAAAAAAGGGGGAGCAATAACTGAAAATAAATATATATATATATATGGGTCAAACGATGGTCTCTTCAGAATGCCATCCATACACATTTACATTTTACATTCCTGACTTGCTATGAATGAGATAACTGTTAAATTTGACCAAGCTAAGTGCAGTACTTCTCCTTGTAGGCTATTCCTAGTCCCAAGCAAGTTCATTTACAGTTTACGTACATATATCTGTTTGCTACATTGTGGAAATACTGTGCTTGTCTAAATACTGCTCATTGTGTGAACTCGTCTCCTCTTAAAAATTTAAAGATAGAAGCAAAAATCACAGAAGATGTGCTTAGATTGTGATCCTGTCTTTTGCATCTTATATTGGATGGTAGCAGGACTACAGTGATTGTGCAGTAGAGTTTTTGTTAATACATCATCAGATTTCTATGTTCTCAATTCCCTTCTGCAAACCAAAATCATATAAGGTTAAGGCCTCTGCTACTTTTGGTTAGCTCTAAACTTCCTAGTTCTCTACTGAAAACCTCAAGAGCTGAGGTCATTTTGCTTGAAAATGACCTGTACTATCATAATTATACCAAGTCAGGGCCTTAGCTCCCTAAACTAAGCTACATTCCCACTAAGTTATACCTTCTGTATGATTTAAAGTGTGCAAATATATATATATATATGCATATATATGTATATATGTAAAATAATGAGTTCTAATCCAATTGTATTTATATTTGATTTTCAGATAGCATCTGTTGTGTTGTTGCATAGTCTCTGCTATCAGGGACCTGTATGTCACTGAGACAGACATTATTCATAATGCAGATGAAAATGAATTATAACATCAGCTTTGAGTGACATAGATAAAAATGGGGTTAGAATCATAGAATCACAGAATACTTAAGGTTGGAAGGGACCTCTAGAGGTCATCTAGTCCAACCCCCCTGCACATGCAGGGTCACCTAGAGCATGTGGCACAGGACTGCGTCCAAGCAAGTTTGGAAGCTTTCCAGAGAAGGAGCCTCCACAACCTCTCTGGGCAGCCTGTTCCAGTGCTCTGTCACCCTCACAGCTCCAGGCTGAAGAGGCCCAGCTCCCTCAGCCTCTCCTCATAGGGCAGATGTTCCATGCCCCTGATCATCCTTGTAGCCCTGCGCTGGACTCTCTCCCGCAGCTCCACATCTCTCTTGTACTGTGGAGCCCAGAACTGGATACAGTACTCCAGATGCGGCCTCACCAGGGCTGAGTAGAGGGGCAGGATCACCTCCCTCGACCTGCTAGAGATGCTCTTCTTAATGCAGCCCAGGATCCCATTGGCCTTCTTGGCCACGAGGGCACACTGCTGCCTCATGGTCAACTTGTCGTCCACCATGACACCCAGGTCTTTCTCCGCAGAGCTGCTCTCCAGAAAGTTCAGTCCCCAGCCTGTACTGGTGTCTGGGGTTATTCCTCCCCAGGTGCAGGACCTTGCACTTGGCCTTGTTGAATTGCATGAGGTTTTTCACTGCCCAGTTGTCCAGTCTGTTCAGGTCCCTCTGGATGGCAGTGCAGCCCTCTGGGGTATCAGCTATCAGCTACTCCTCTCAGTTTGGTATCATCAGCAAACTTGCTGAGGGAGCACTCTGTGCCCCTCATCCAGGTCATTGATGAATAAATTGAACAGGACTGGACCGAGGACTGACCCCTGGTGGACCCTGCTACCGACAGGCCTCCAACTAGACTCTGCACCGCTGATCACCACTCTCTGGGCCCTGCCATCCAGCCAGTTCCTAAACCACCTCACTGTGCACTCATCTAGACCACACTTCCAGAGCTTGCCCAGGAGGATGTTGTGAGGAGGTTGTTTCTAATTTGATGATTTAAGGCAAAAATGCCTTTCAAAATATCTTACATAAATCCCCCCCAAAAAAGGAGGAAGCAGTTTGTTAGCATAGAGGATAAGTGGTAAATGATGAATGACCGAGCAGCAGCGATTGAGGTACTCAGGAGTTTCTTTGGGTTTGCAGGGTGCTCCCATCCAGCAGCTTCAGGTCTTTGTAACACATAGAGAAATTAATTCCTCAGCCTCTGTGCCGTTCTCTTACTCTGATTTATCCCAGGCCTGAATGTCCCAGCTGTCTTAACTTCCCAAAGCTTTTAGAAACTGTGACTAGGTTCTCAAGTGTTGTAGTCCTTTCTTGAAAATGAGCCAACTCCTGAGATGAGGTGGGACAGCTAAGGTGACCAGCTTTAAAATCTTTTCTGTGTAAAGGCCTCCTGGAAAATGAAGGGGAAAACAGGAAATTACCATAGACTCTTTGATACAAAGACGAGGCAATAACAGTGGCAGCTGCACAAAAGCTGGTAATGGCTCATTACAGAGTTAGGAGAAAATGGTATTGCTTGAGAACTGTGTTGCTATACAAAAATAAGGACAGATAGAGAACATTTAATGGGATTATTTTGTTTTCTTTGGTAGCAAGTTTGAAGACCTCAGAAACACTTTGTGTGTGTTTTGGGGGACGTGATCACAGTGTTGTCCTTGAATATATCCAGTGATGAGTCTGAATGTCACACCAGACTTAAACATTTCTCCCAGCCTCCCCTTTCTCCAAGCAGCTGCATAGAAATGGGAATGTAGCCACTTCAACACCAAAAGGAGAAAGATCTCTTTTCAGTAATATTGCTCCTTTCCTTGACCTCAGTTACAGAAATGTCATGTCTGAACTGTGATATCCTGACGTGTTCCCTTTATGTTGAGCTCAACTACTAATGTGTATGATGCAGTATCCCTGTGTGTCAGCAGGAACACTGCTTTAATAATGTTCAAGGAAAGCCTTTCCAACCACTTTGTTCACCCTCTTTCATTCCGTTCCCTTCATATTGCATTCATTCCTCGTTCTCGCTGGCTCAGATTACATGTTCACCCTTCATTCATCCTTTTTTTCCTTGGCTATATTCTCATCCGCCCTCCATTCTGCCTACTGAAGCTCTCTTGTCATCTGGCTGGCCAGTAATCCAAACAAGATAATTTTGTTTTCTACATCGTTCCTCAGAATGGAATTATTTCAGGACGGCAAAAATTGTCAGTGCAGCAGGAGGAATTACAGTCCCTCTCTCAAAATTCACTCCCAGGAATGGAACGAGTCTTAAAATTTTCTTTTTTTCTGTTTATTCTTTGTGTTTTATTCTTTTTGTGTTTCATTTCTACTAACTTAGTCTTATATTTTAACATTTGTATGATTTCTGTGTTTTTTTTTGTTAGATAGCCTTAATGGTTCTGAGAAGCTTTCAGTGAAATTAAAAGCTGTCTGAAAGGAGTTTGCAGTATGATTCAAACATCATTCAGGCTAGAACTGAGTATATTTCATTCTATTATAGATAAAATTTTATTGTACGTAAAATGAAATATACTGAAAACGAAGCTGAGATTTTCTTTCTTTCTTTCTTTCTTTTCTTTTATTTTTATTTATTTATTTATTTATTTATTGCCAGGCTTAATCTAACTCTCCAGTGCTGAATATCAGACAAAAAATAGGACCATGGATATCTGAGCATCTCCTGAGGTGACATTACAAGTCAGATCCTTAAAGAGCCTGAGTATTTGTATGAGACCTCAGGCCTTTATCAGCCCTTCATTTTTTATTTCTGTAGATGAAAAGAACAGAGCTGTTTTGGTACTTTCTCTCATTATCATTATGCATTTAAATATATCTTATTACTTTCACTGTTTTCATTTAATTAAGCAAAAAAAAGAGAGAAATGTATGTCTTCCATTTTGCTCTGTTCTGCTTTATATATTAGGGACATACACAAATTTGAAAAAAAAAAAAGTATTTTAATATTTGAACATTCACTGTTTTTGTGAATTTGGGAGGCTAAAAAGTGGAAACAAAAATGAAAGGGAGCAACATGCAACTCTAGGAATAACAAGGAAAATGTTAAAAAAAATGGTGCTAGAATAAAAGGAGATCCAGTCCCATATTTTTGTTGTGATTTAAGAAACGCCATAATAGTTACTACCTGAGATGAGAGTTGAGTCACACAAGTACCAAAAGGCACAATGAAACTTTTTTTTATATTTTTTTTAACTTGGTCTTAGGTTATTAAGAAAGTTACTTCATTACTTGACAAGTTTTTCCAACAGACCTGAATCAGGCTTTGACCTGACTTCCCATTCACTACATGAACCCAGCTGCAAAACTGGTACAAACATCACCATTCTCCGTGGGTAGTGTTTTAGTCTCATTTGGTCCTGTAGGCAGTTGTGCAAGGTGCACTGCATTGCAGATCGGTGCTATTAATCACACCTCTATTCATGACCTTAGAATCAGCATTTGTTTTTCCCCTTTTGAAAAACTTAGCTACCTATTACAATTAATTTGGCTGAAGTTATCCATTATAAATTATAAAAAGAGGGAGGGTCATTGGCTAAAATAGGTAAGGGAATGTGTTCTGTTTATGCCACAGTATAGGATGCTGCATACCTCCATCATGTCAGTGTAAATGGCTGTTGCAAGACAGAGCTGCCATAAGAGCAGCTGCAACCACTAGCCCCAAGCTGCTGTGTAGGGACCTCAAAGAGAAACTGCATCTAGCAAAACCATGAGCTGGTCCTGCTGCTCTGCTTGACATCCTGAAAGGTGTTTCCTTTCCATTTTCCCTTCTTCTAATGCTGCTTTTTTTGTGTGTGTACTCATTGACTTCTTGCCTATGAACCATGCCTAGCACAATTCAGCTGCTTTTGTGAAATATGGAAGGTCACCCACTTACATGTCTGCACACGCAATATATATTAATGCTCCTGAAGCACTGGAACAACAGAAATGAGAGATAAAAGGTGAAAAAAAGATGTCAAAGTAGCAATTGCTTGCTGGGAAAGGCAGGCTCCTCAGGATCTTACATGTGCATACCCAAAATCCTTAAGTCCTGATGGGTAAGGAACGTGCAACACAGAATTCGTTGCACTGGCTGCAGTTTAGGATTGAAGGTTTTTCTGCTCAGTCCCTGCCTGTTTTTACACACAGCTAAAGTGCCTTTTACCGGTTTCTCCAGGAGTGGTGATAGGACCAATCCCTTGGGAGTTGTAAGTACTCTTGTGAGCCAGGTTAAAGAAGATGAGCAAAGTGGAAGGACTGTGTTGTATGGTGGCAGCACAGAATGATACGTGGACAGCCCTTTTTACAGGAATGCACACCTTTGTTGGCCTCGTGCTTTCTGATACAATATTCTCCTCCTTGGGACTTTAGTTTCAATCTTTTTGTTCATGTTTTCTGTATTTGGCCCTTGAAATATAAGCACATGGACCTTAAAGAGCCATTTTGCAGCTGCAGCTGCTAGTTTTGCTCTTTACCCAAGGGGTAACTATGTTCCACTGTGTCGTGTTTATTTTCCCTGCACCATAGGAGATGCTGTACTTGATTCCTTTAGTGGTTGTCTGCCTTAAACAATTTGTTGATTTTTTTTTTTAAAAAAAGTGAATTTGGAATAATTTTAGAGAGGATTGACAAAATTACTTCCAGAAAAACATCTATGTTTCTTACGACGTAAGTGATTCTATGAAAGGGATTGATTTTACCTTCTGGGATCGATAACTACAAAGAAAGTACAGTCTTCCAAAGTCTTCTGTGCTGCAGAGAGAACAAAGGTTCCTGTGTTCTAATGTCAAATCCTCTCTTATTAAATAGTTTATCCCTTTTGGTTATTATTATATTTCCTACTGCAAAAGTATGCTCACATTAAACATTTGCTTGAGAAGAAAGAAAGAGAGAGAGAAAGAAGAAAAGAAAGAGAAAAAAGAAAGGAAGCAAGCAAGAAAGAAAAGAAAGGAGGAAGGAAAGAAGTAAAGAAATATAGGAACTACCACAATGATATTGATCTTAAATTGTGGACTGAATTACCAATAGGTGATAAGGATACAGAACTCTCTCAGGAAAGATACATCGAAGTAGCAGTCCAGAGAAGGAAGGACTTTTTTTCCTGATTCTTAGTGCTTTATGTATTCATGTATTTTCTATTCGTGCAGTCTTTTTGGTTGTTTTTGTTTTTTGTTTTTAAAAAGATTGTAGCAGTAGTTCTGCTTGCACATGTCAAAGAAAGGAACTACTGTGTTCGTGTGATGTCCCAATTCACAAGATAGATAAATTGGAAGGAAACATTTTTATTCTTCCTCCCCTCTTGTAATTAACATGAGTCAGCAGCTAATTCCCTTGACGTCTTATTATGAGCCTAGTTATTTTTTCCTCTTTCAAGTAATCACAAGCTGATAAGATGTTCCTTTTGAATGCTAGTCTCCAGTGTATGTGGTAGCATTGCAAAAGGCACACTGTGTTAATAATACTAACAGGCTGCTCCTGTCTGAAGGGACATAGCAGCACTATCAGCCTCAGGTCATCTCCTCCTCGCATGCACGGACCAGACCTAGATCATCCCATGGGTAAAGGCAAATGCAATGGGACTGTGGACAGCACATAGCTTAGGACACAGATTGCCAGCTGTAGGAATTGCAGTCTATCCTAGGAGGGTAAGAGGAGAGCAGGCGTAAAAGATGTAACCCTATCTCACGCCCTTTCTTTTCTCATCCTTCACTCTGAGTCAGTGAGGTACCAATGGGAAGGGAGGCAATCCGGGGCAAGCAAGTATAAGTGGCTTAGAGTGACTCAGTGTGTCCTGGCACGAGACATGATGGGAGCTTTCTCTTCCCCATTCCTTACTTTTTATGCTGCTGAGGGCTCAGCTGACCACAGAGATCAGGATCAGTGCAGCCCCATGGGCAGGGCGGGCATGGCTGAACTGCCTCATCCTGGAATGAGGAATAGCAAGAAGGTGGTACCTTTTTTCTTTGCAAGCTGCAAGGAAGTCTTAAACTGCCTAGCATTTTGTTGTTGTTGTTCTGCATAATTAAACGACAAGCAAAGAAACAAAAAAATATTCAGCGCTTGCTCCTTGAACTTTTTTCTGTGTGTTTTTTTTTTTCCTGTTTATATTATTTGCTGAATTTTCTGCACATAGCCAAAGCTTAAGCCCCGGGGATGGCTTTCAGATTCACCTTTTGAGAATATGTTGCTTTGTTCCTTAACTATGGCTATTTGTTTATGTATTTCCAGAAATGTGTCTGTGGGTGAAAGTTTTTGGCAGCCTCCTATTCAGTTTTTTTTCCTTGTTAAATTGTGAAGATCCATAACTAAGCCACTAAATTCTACTGAGCTTTTCTGATCCTCTTTGTCAGACTATACTGCTGTCTTGTATGTAATTTGAGAAGGGAAAGTGAATTTAAGGATTATTTATATCTTACTTGAAGAAATTCATGTTAAATAGTTAGATAATAACAGGAAAATGAGTAAAATTAGAGAATCCTGAACCGTTTATTTTATTTAATCAACTCCAAAAATTGGCCTTAGCTTTTACTGCCCAATTTCTGGTATTCTGAGTGAGTTCTGCTTTTCAAAAACAGGACAATATTATTGCTTGAACAGATTCAGAGCATATTTAAGGATAACACAAAATAAAACACTCTATTTTTTTTATTGAAACTGTCTTGTTATACGCGTTTGTTCTACAGCATATTTGTTGTAAGATCTCTACTTGATAAACCCGAAGAAATATAGTCCAAGAAGGTCTCCAGTCTGGCTCAAAATTTACCCTGCAGGCTGAATTTTGTTTCCACGGTGGGTAGTATATGCATGCTTATGCGCCTGAGATGCCCATCAACTTTAATGAGTCCAGTATGCCCTCTTTTAAGCATGGAATAGTTGAGACCTAAATGGAATAACAGAGGTAATTGTGATTTACATTTTCAGAAGTTGTTTCATCTGTTTAATATTTCATAAGAGGCTGTTATTTTTAGATATACTTTATAGAGACTGGTGGTTGGTTTTATTTTGAAAGAGGTGGATGCATAATACCAGAATTTCATATCACCCAAACCAAACTCTCATGTCTTGCTCCCTTTACAGCAAACACATTCTAAATTTATCCTTTATATTCTTCTTCTGTAAGGCTTTTGAGCACTTGCTGAGCTCTTGAGCACTTGAATGCCAAATAGTGTAAAGAAGACAGGATAGCGCGAGTTTATTAGGGACAAACATAAAATGTGAGGTAGTAAATGGTAACTTTATATTAGTGTATGAAAACTTGCTTGAATTGTGAGCCATGTCTGAGAGAATGTGTCTTATTCCATCAATTGATGGAGAAATTCCTTAAGGGAGAATATAAGACTAGGGGAAAAGTTATGCCTAGGTATTTGTTGGTGAGATTCGTGGGCTGAGAAAGGTAGGAGAGGTGGATTCACGTGACCTCTTTGCTCTCCATAGATCTCTCTAAATTCATATCAGTAGTCTGAGAACTAGAAGATTAGGGAACAGTGTCAATAGTATATGATTTGAGAGATAAAAGTACCATATGGCAAATTTTCTGCAGAGGGTGCTAACTGCAGTTTTCCAGTAGGACTTCCAGTTCTGGCAGAACTAGCCGATTTCTGCTTGCAACCAATGATACTGTTGAAAGGAAGCTACCAACTGTATTATCATTACCGAGGGTTACCCACATGCAGACTTTTGCTTCTTGATATTCCACATGAAGGCCTTGCAGAATCAAGCTCATATTCAATACATTCAGAGACTTGGGGATGATAGATACTATAGAAATAACTCTTATTTTTCTTTCTGATGTCATTTTGAAGTGGAAGAGTCTGATGCTCTTCCAGATATTTGATAGAACTTACATTGTTGTGAAGAAAATTGTTGGTTTTCCCTAAATAAAATAAATAAATAGCAATGTCCTTAACTGTACAGTTACTATGTTTACAGCTTTCAGGTTAAGCTTCTGTGGTGAGGAATTAGTTCAGAAATCAGTGTGTTTCAAAGTTAACCTTCTACTATCACTACTTGAGTTGTAAGGACAAAATAAAGTCAGGAAGGATTAAAGCATAAAGGATGCTATTAAAAAGAGGATGGCTAATGTGAAGTCATGCCTGTCAGAAGGAGAGATTCAGATCAGGAATGGCTGTTAGTTCCAACGGTGTCATTATCAGTCTTTCGGTCTCATCTGCAAGTTGGAAATTTGCAACTTCAAAATATATTTGGAGATAAGAACAGTAATATTGTTTACATTTTGTTTTACATTTTTTTCTTCCTTTCTGAGTTTTGTTCAACAGAATTAGCTGATATGATTATTGCTGCATTTACCGTTATAGTGAGGTAGTATTTCATGGAAAAGGGATCTCTGGAGCGCATCTTGTCCAACTTGCCACTCCAAGTATGACTGTGGTCAGCACCAGGTTGGGCCAGTCAAGGCTTGTCTAGTCAAAACTCAAAAGATTCTGCAGCATTATCCAGGTTGTTGATGAACATACTAAACAATACTGAACAACATAGGGCCCATTACTGACCCCTGATAACCTCTGCTTGTTAATGGCTCGTAACCAGTTAAACTACTGATTTCTATTCTCTGAGCCTAGAGGTCTCGCCAGTTTTCAGCCCACCTAACCATGGTTTGTTTTTCCAGCCTATACAATGTCATCTTCCAAATGATAATGATGCAGCATAGTGTCAAAAATCTTTCTGATTTCAATGTTATACCCTCCGCAAATTCCTCATCCACTCAGCCTGTCATTTCATCATGCAATCAGATTGGTCAAGCTTGATTTCCCTCTGCTAAATCCGTGTTTGGAAATGGTTTACAAGAAGACATGGTCTATGATCTTTCCTTGTAGTGAGAGGAGACTGGAAGACAGGTTACCAAGGTCTTGCCTCTCTGCTTTCTTAAACCTTAGCCTTCCTCCAGACATCACAAAACTCTCTCAATTGTCAAGAGAACTTGTGGGTAAGAGACAGCAGTTTTGACTATGTTTTTAGTATTCTCAGGTGAACCCCAGCTAGTCCCATGGTCTGACATACCTTATCTATGTAGTTCCAAACCTGTTGATTCCCCCACTTTTGGATATTTCTTTCCTTCCCAATTCATGCTAGGACCTAACCTCATGGGAGGTCTGGGAGCAAGCTTTGTCTTCGAAGACTCCTACAAAAAAAGTTGTTGAGTACTTCAACTTTTTCTGTAGCATTCATCGTGGATTGTCTTCCCAATTCGAAAATGGACTGTTTTTCTGTACTTCCTCTTAGTACTAACGCTTTCACAGTCTCTTCTTGCTACCTTTTGTACTCCTAAGTAGTTTTAGCTCTAGTTAGTTTTTTGCTTTATTTCATACTGAAGTGTCCAAGCAATGCTACTATGGTCTGTCTTTGTTGCCTGTTCTCATTTCCACTTCTTTCATGCTCTTCTACTGCATTTTAATTCATTAAACAGCTCAGGCCTCTTTATGAAGGCTTCTTAAGTTTACAACCCTTTTTAATGTGAGCATGACACAGTGGATGAGAGGACACTTTTAGAAGGAGTGAAAGATAAACTCTTGGGATTAGATTAAAAAAAATGAACTTTTTTTTTTCTGAAGAGTTTAAAATGCAGTCAGGAAGTAGTTGCAAGGAACCCGCAAAATTTCCTTCCATATCAAAGAGTCCTTATTAAAGCTGGGGGCTGTCACACAATAAACACAAAATGAATCTGTATTAGTATAGAGAAGACAGAACTAGTCATGAGCTTATAAAAAATAAAATGGATATCATTTCTGGAAGGAGAAAGTAAGACACGCTTTGTAGAAATGTTTCTGTTTTGCAGATGAAACTCTTTGCTGATGTTACACATTCAAGTACTGAGTTTACTGACTCTGAACTGTGTGAAACTTTCAAGAAATTTGTACTTTTGAAGCATAACCTGAAAACGACAGGAGTTTAGAAGTTTCTTAACTAGAAAGGAGCATATGGTAGTGTTCATAGCTTTTAATTTTCTGCTTTTAAACATAGGCACTTTCTAGTACCTCTTTACAACAATATTTGGAATGTATGATGAGCACATATGAGCATTGCATGAGCATTATAGATCATCTATTGCATTGTTTTCTTGGGGAGTGGTGTCCTAAAACTTGTGGAGGGGTAAAATGACTGGAGAAAAACAGTTAATTTCCCTTCCTGCCCTTCCCTGTTTTTTTTTAGCAAAAGGAAACGAGAATGCAAATTTCAGACAGAAAGACCTTTCTGTTTTCTTTTTCTTTCTCTTTTTCCCATGAGGAACTGAGAGCACATAATTTCTTCACACATCTTTGTCACCTGTAGCCGAAGTGTCTTTTCAAGACTCAAGTAAGATTTCTGAATCCCTGAGTGATTTTTCAGGGCTCTAAGCACCCCAGCCCTGTTCCTGAATTCAGCTCAGAGTTGCAGTGGGAGGTTTCAGTATATCATGACTTGTTCCTTCTTGCCTTGCAAATTGTGTTGCCAATTACAAGAGCACAAGCCAAGGACAGAAGGAATATGAAATCCCAGTTATTCTTCTTCGACATCTGTTTTCCATCTGCTGAGTTCAGGTGCTTGAAGAACCGTTGAGCAAAGGAGGGTAATGTACTCCATGTAGACAGTATTTATATAATAACTTTCCTATTTTTGGTTGATTTTGGTTATGTCAATTTTAGATATCTAGGATACTGTAAGGTTTGTGTGTTCTTTCACTATGCCAATTTGGACTCACAAAGCAATTATTTAATGGTTAAGTCACAGAATAGTTAACTAGAGTTGATGGGCTATTGCAAATTAATAATAAAGATGAGTCTTTGCTGTCCAAGCAATCATCAGTCCAATGGGAAGGATCAGCCTCCATTGCTCCTTGGAGGGGGCTCATCCCCAGTGTTGTGGATTTGCCATCTTCTAATTCCCTGTTGTTTATTGAGCTGCCTCAACTGCTGCTCAACTACTGCTGCCTCAACAATCTTACCCCTTTCTTCAATCTTACCTTTCTTATCTGCACACCTGTAGACTATAGACTACCTCACACGCCTTATCCTGAGAGAGTTCCTGTACTGGGGCTCCTGAAGAACCTGTAAAAAAAAGAAAAAATCACTTTTCTTCCCCAAGAAAGAGAAATAATGTGTTAGATATGTAGATGGCTTTTAAAATGGATCTCAGACACCCATGCATTTGTGATGCTCAGACTGTAACAGGCAGTCCTGCAGGCTTGCACCCCAAATATCAGGTTTCTCTTAGCTGCCACCTATCCATTCCTCAACCTTTTATGTTTACCAGCTTCCTTTAAGAGGTCAGGGAGCAAACAATGTAATTTAATACAGCTCAGAGCATCAGTAACACATGAAGGCAACAGCAGAACACTCTCATGTAAGGAGACAGATGATCTCACTTGCTTTAGGTCATATTTCTTTTTGCCTTTTAGGCCATCCTCCCCCCACGCATAAGTGCTCTGCCAAGTGGAGAGGTTAATGGAGGGTATGCTGTGGCAGGGGATCTTTATTGAGTGCTAAAAATGCAGTCAGCTTTTAAAACCATAAAAAAAGCATTTTGTCTGTCCCAGGGAGTTACTTTTTTCTGAGATAGTATAGCACAGTTCTGCATGAATTCTGCTTATCTGTCTCTCTCTTTGCAGAGCAAAGAAGCAGAGTAAATGAGCCATAGAAAGTCAGCCAGTTTGGGCAATTTTAAAAGTTCTTTTCAAGATGAAGATTTCAGTGCCCACAGCTCCATGTGTGCTAAGAATCCTCACTAGCAAATGAGTGCTGAAGCATGACCCCTGTGTCCCTTTTAGGTCATCGGAGCTAGAATGATCTCAACCCATTTAGCTTTCAGGTTATGCATTGGTCAAGTGAATGCTTACTTTGAAGTCATTTCAGCCAAGAAGGTTAAAGGTTGGCATTTTCAGTTATGACTTGTATTTCCCAGCTATACACTTCTCCTGCTATCATAAAGTCAGTTTTTACCATAAGCAATTGAACACATTTAGAAAAGTTATGAAATAATTATTCTTATTGCATTTTTCTTCTTCTTCCATGTCTCCTTCTTTTGTACTTTGTTTTCAATGTTGCTTTGCTTTGATCCTTTTAAACTACTCTTGATGATGAATTTTCTTTTCAACTGGTTTTCATATACCTCATAAATCCTACTCTAATGAGACCTTGCACTTACAGGTAATAACATCAACTCCTTTTCTATGCAATAGTTAATAGAACCACCTAATAAAACAGAAAGTCTTTCTCCTAATCCCCTTTATCAATTACATGTTCACATAAAGATCCTTCAGACTACTTGGGACCTGCATAGTGGTAAATGACAAATGAAATTCTATTGCAGTGCTTCACTGATGCATGTTAAGCAGACTAGTACAGAAGCTGCAAATTTCTGTTACTGTATATTCATTGCCAATCCTTTTAGTAAACAGTTCTTATCTCTCTTTTCCAATTCAGATAAGATAAATTATTAACAGTATGTGGAAGGAAAAAAAAAATTAGAAAAATTAACATGATGGGATATTTATTGAGGTTTATTCTTCCCTTTCTTAAAAGAATTTCTTTGATTTACTTTTCAAATTAAAGAAGTATTCTTTAAGGATGCTATATGAGCAATTGTGTAATCTCTGCATTGTACAATGCTTGTATACATATATATGTGTGTGTATGTGTGTATATGTATTTTGAGAAATTTATAGCTGCCTTTAAATTAGACAAAACTCCATTCAGGTACTTCAGAATAAATAATGAAAAGTGGTTATGAAAAGTAGCCAAAGTACAGTAAATTATGATGTTCGGAAAGAAATGAAAAAAAAAAAACTTAAATATAATGGAATCTGCTTAACAGATTATAACATATATATCAGTTGCCACTTGAGACAGAGCTACGGTTGAAATAACCTTCTGTATTTCTCCCATTTATGTTTTAAATTGAAGATAGTGACAGATCCTGTGCACTGTCTATAACCCTCTGTCTACTTAATAAAGTGTATTTGCCTATGTGTGCATTCATGTTTATATAAACTGCTTTATAACACTTTGACTTAGCTGACTTGTCCAGAAAGAAAAAGTATTTTTTTGAATATTGGAAAGAATATTTACTGTAAATGCTGTTTAGTCATTTATTAATGCTAGTAGAGACCTTAATTTTCTAACAAACTTTGACAGTTAAAAGAAGAGAAATAGGAAGCTGGTTTGCCAGATTTCTTCCCTCTGAAGAATGGGTGAATGGGTGATAAAACCTTCTTACATCCAGGTCATTAGCTTGAATATAGGTCATACTGGCAGTGACCTATGCTATGCTGGTGGTGGCTTTTCATCAGGCAGCCTTCCAGGTGAGGATTTTCAGCCCCAAAATGTTTTCTTTCAAAATCAGGAACCATGCCTTTGTGTGTACAGTTATAGCTTAAATGGACAAGGAGTATAGCCATCCTTTCATTTTGCAAGCTACTCCTTCAAGGTAGCTTTTGAGGTATTTTGCCATTGTGGACATGGCCTGTGTTAGGTTTTATTTTTTTTCTTTTTTTTTTTAATGGAAAAGGAGGGACAACTAAATATTATCTGCCTCCTTCCAGCTTCCTTTTCACTCTCCCAGAATAGCAGCAAAATCATCTACATAGATGAGCTCTGTTCAAACATAAGGAGTAGTTTCTCCACCCCAGAAAATTAATATTCTGATTAATTACCTCTGGCTGACTGAATGCAGCTATTTGTGAAAAAAAAAATGGATTGAATATCTGACTGTGCTTTCATCCCTATATTTCAACTAAGGAAAATTAGCAGTTTTGTGCTTTGCATAAGCACACAAACATATTGTCTTACTGTTACCAAAATCTGTGGGGCTAAACAAATATACCATCCAATAGGAGCAGTGTTGACCCAACTTTTAAGAAAGTTTAAAAGTCTTTTATGTTGCTTAGGTGCATTTGGTCAACCCTTCTATAACATTTCTTGCTTTCTATGCTTTCTATCACGATATCTGTGTACTTTAGAATTTCAATATAACTTATGGTCTTTCTCTCCCCTTTAGTATCATCTCTACAAAACAAAAAAAACAAACAAAAAAAAGGGAATTTAAGCTGGATGCTACTAACAAAATTTCAAGTGTACAAGGAAGTGCACTTGAAAATAAATACCCTTGGCAATAAACATACATCCACTGCTGTTTTATGTGGCATAACATGAACATTGATGAGTCTGTTGAACCCCTACTGTTGATTAACACACTTTTGTGAAGCTCAATGGCCCCAAGTGGCTTTCTGTAGCGGAGCAAGATTAATTTGCAGTAAAAGATATAAAGTCACATACAGTAGATGGGGCGGGGGGTGATGAGGCACAATAAGGAAAGAACAGAAAGAAACATCTTTATCATCACTGTTGACAGCCCATCCAGCATTTTTAACAGACCTAAAGCTATGATCTCCATATAGGAGACTAAAGATCTTACCTCAGTTTCATGTTCTGAAACAGTTATAATGCCTATTTTAATGTGTTTACTTTTGTTTTTTGCTGCATCTAATATTCAGAAATCCAGATTAGATCTAGACCTTAGCTTGTTCAGGACTAGGTTGGTGCTTCAGGAAACTATTTAAAGGTAGAGTTGGAAGAATTGTTTTAGTCTTAGATGTGCAACTCCTTGTGTGGAACGGCATTTTGAATTACAGTTTGCTGATACAGCAAATAAAGAATTGCCAAAACCTATTGGAGCCCTACACACAAATCAGCAATGAAAGATATTCTAGAGATGATAGCCAGATGTTATAATCACAGTTACTTACTATACTATTCAGGACAGTAAACCTTTTTTATGGAAAAAAAATCACATTAAATCACATTAATTTGTGGGAAAAGTGTAAAAAAATATAATGGATGCCATCCATGAACACAATATTACTAACTTAGACTAATTGAAAAGAAAATGTGCGTTTCTCAGATCAATCATAAAGTACAGAAGTTATTTAAAAAAGGTCTGTATTTTGTCTAGAATTTCAAGTATGTAATATGGGGCTATTACTGTGTATGCCTTTTGTAGCTGATACAGGATTTTCCATGTCCTCTCTTCCATGCTGCAGTGCTGGCATATATGTATTTTTTTTCCCCAACACTATGGCAAAAGGAGCATGATAGCAGCCGCATCACTGCTTCATCCTTTCATGTGACGTAGGGCCCCAGTTCCAATAGCCTTTTTTTTTTTTCCATAATATTTGGTTACATAGATTCCACTTACTGTGTTTTGTTATTTGCTTATGCACTGACACAAGGATATGCATTTTTTAAAAAACAGTTTAAAGCTTTCAAGAAAGGGACTGCAGTAGGAAAAAGTGTGAATTTAAACCAATCAAAGGATAGTGAAGGAAAAACAATATTTCCAGTAAATTCAAGTTTAAGGAAACTAAATCTTTAACAGCAGACAGTTTACCTCAGCAGTCACCTCTAAAGGATCCTTGGAGGTATGATGTTTGTCTATGTGCTCCACAGGGAGAATCCCTTTAATCAGATAATTTATACTTGCACTCTCAGCACTATGGCACTCACAAGAACTGGCAGTGCAATGTGACTGTGCTCAAAGGGCATTTTTGATTGCCCTGTGTGTTTTGCAGAAAGTGGTCACTGTGGTGATGAAGCAATGCGAGTGTTCTTTCTAAAATGCTCTGAAATGTTGAAGCCTTTCTTTAGAACGAATGTTTTTCTTCCCAGCGGTTTTGCCTGATGTCCAGCACACAAAAAAAATCAAGCAGAAAATAACAACAAAATAGCCTCTTGTCAATATTTACAAAATGCCCAAGTCTCATGATCAGAAAATACAGTCTCAGATTTTACTGCAGATAAATCTTGTTTTAAAATATGACATTTATGAAGAGATTGCTGTGACACAACATTTTATATTCATAAAATCTGACAAAGTAAACAACAATGTAAAGAAACTAGCAATTTTAATAAATCAAATTTTGTGATAAGTAACATGGAAAGTATGCTTCAAAGACTAGAAGTGAAATTACCAGAGCATTACTTTTATAAACAAAGGCATTAACCCAAAACCCATTGAAGTCGGTGGTTGTCTTTTGATTAACTTCAGTGGCTTTTGATCAGGTCTTTACTGTCAGAGATTTAAATATTTTTGCTTTAATATCTGTTCAAAAAGTTGCAATGTTATTGCACATAAATTAGTTTAAATCCATGCCAAACTGTTCTGTATCTTCGGTTGTTTATTTTAATTCTACAGTTTTTAAACTTTTTTAGTTTTTATACTTGGCTTATACAGGGAATTGTACATAAACGTGCCACCTTTTTCTTTTTGGGTTTTCATATATGTGAAACCAAATACCAGCTTTGAGGAAATCGTCCATGGAAAATGAGGGTGGTTTGCCTCAATGTGGGTCTTGGATATTGAGCTGAATTCATGGTCTTGTTATTAGCATCATAAAGGTTATCGAGTACAGAATAGTGCAGAAATTAGGAGAACGTTTGGCACACAAAATTCAGGGCAGGAGTACGCATATTGCTTATCATCATGGAAACACATTTGTTGTAGTAAACCTGTTACCTAAATGTGAGATGGGTACAGGCCAAAGGCCTATCAGTACATCATACTAGGATTTTTCTGACCAGAATTGGCAAGAAGTAAATCTCAAAACAAAGTCTTTTCTGCTTGACTTTCTGTGACCTTGAGCTATTCCATCTGTCCTTGCCCCAAACGCTGCCTGTGTTGCTTCAGGTTTGCTCTGATTTTAGCTAAGCAACTTTTTGTGTATTGTCTTTGTTGTCTGAAGACAGAGTCTTTGAGTTAGAGATTAGTTTACTCTGTTCACATATTTAGTACAGTAGAGCACCTCTATGAGCAAAGTCCTTCCAGCCCCTTGTCGAATAAAGAAAATACAAGAACGAGGAAAGAGAAGGTGTTGAATATCTTCTTTCCTAGGTTTCTGTTTCCATGAGATGCTGAATAACTTTCTCATGCAGTGCACAATTTCATAGTCTGCATTAGTCCTCCCTTCGTTTGGCCATAGCATAACACAATTTTTATGCTGTGACTGAGATACACAGATGTATGAACACATACTAATGACCCATTAAAATAATAATTACAAAAAGCTTGCCTTTTGTATTGAAGCTGAGGAGATAAATGTAGATGGCATTTATATATATATACATATATGCCATATAAGTACTATAGAAAAATATATGTACGTAGGTAAAAGACATAAAGATTAGTTCTAAAAGGAAAATTAGTTCTGCAGGGAAATCTTAAGCAGAAATTTCTAACCTAGCTGAAGACAACACATACAGGAAAGCTTAGGCAAAACCTGTTTGTTCAAAAATATATGATACTACTAAAGGGCATTGCTTAGATAAAGGTCTCATCATTTCCAAACTTGAAGCACTTACCCAAAGGCTTTGACGACTGTTTGTTGTTATTTGTCAAACTGAAAAAGACTTTCCAATTTCATATTTTCTGGTTAAGATAGTGTCTGCTGAACAGCTCAGTGTAGTCTCCTAATACTTTTAAAAACATGGTACTGCTGTCAATACAATTTCAGGATTGTGAATAGGTCATGGATGAGTACTGTAATTCAGACACTCAGCCTCTGTCAGTATGGGAGAAAAAAAAGGCAAATATCAATTTTTTTGTTGTTTTAGAGAATAAATCTATCATATCTTATAAGAGAAAAAGCAGTACAATAGTAAACAAGAGTCCACAGGAATTGTTATTTCCGTAGTTCAGAACAGGGCAGATATATGAGAGCTAGAATGGTAAAAAAGAAAAAAAAAAAACATTTCTTGGTCAGAATATGCTATTTTTAAAGCTTATGAGATATTGAGATTTTTGGAGGTGATTATATTAATCAATCGATTATTTTATAATGTTATTTTTGAATCCTATATTTTAGTCCTGCCTGAAGTAAATTCTTACATTAGCATTGTTCTCCTTTATATTTCCACCCTAAAAGAATTTGCCAAGCTGTTCAGAACTCAGTTGATGGATCTGAATAAATGAACTGATTGTTATTATAAAGGCAAAAAACTTCCGCAGAATGAATGTCCCTTTTTTTTTTTATGGAAAAACTACTAAATAATATTGATGGAGAAAAACATTTCTTCTACATAGTTTGGTCTCTGCAATCAAACTATGATAATTCTGCAGCCTTCTCTATTTATTACCCAGATATCTATATTGTCCCTTCAGGTAAGCTGAGCCTATGCATGGCTCTCACTTTCTAGGGAAAGTGTGGTAAACCCATATGACAGGGTTCTCCACATGAGGTGCCAGATTCAATCCTGTTGCATTATTTTCTGTTTTGCATGAATTGCTGGTTCATCACCATCTGGCATTAGAATATCTTGTTTTAGAAAATTGCCCATATTCTAGGCTATTACTCTCAATTTTTCTATCTCCTGATTAAATGAGTATTAAAGTATTTGAGGTAATACAGTATATGAAACAATATATATATGCAATATATATTTAATTTATAATATATAACCTGTTGTAACATAACAATAGAAGAAATGGAGGAAGAGTCCAATTTGAATATGAAAATA
The DNA here is from genome assembly GCF_000705375.1 of Tinamus guttatus. The sequence goes on along the minus strand of NW_010584743.1, from coordinate 393,538 downwards.
TCAACTCTTGACATTGGAAGAAAGAGGATTTGAAATATTCTGATTGCCAAGATAAAATATTTCACTGTTTTCAGCTAGAAAGAAAAGAATGAAAAGGTGGAACTAAATTTGGTTTTGATTTTTTTATTATTATTATTAATAACCCAAATAACCCAATAATAACCAAATCTGTTATTTATTTGGAAAATCAATGCTTCTTTTTCTATGGCTCTATATTTGTACTTCTGTTTACATTTGAATATGTTTCTGTCTTCCTGTCCTTCTAGTCTCTCTCCCATGCTGCTAGAAGCTTTCTTTTGATAATGTATTTTACTGTTAAATACACGTTTATTTTCATTCTTTCTTAATAGTGAATTATAACACTTACCAAAGGTGTCAGATATGTAAGAATAGACATTGACTTCTTTTTTGGTGTTCTTGAGAACTATCTATCTAAGACAATTCTCACTAAGCTTGGAGACTGAAATGTGAAATACCACCTGCTCTTACCTATCATGTATGTTCTTTCCTGATGTTTTTTGCTCTCTGTGTGGAAATATTGGTGTATGATATAGTAATGCAGAGAAACATATGTAAATGATACTAATATGAGTAGATTTCATTTCCACAGTAGCACCTCTTCATCATAAAATGCTCTCTTGAACTTCATTATAATAGGGACATAAACCATCATGAGAGCCAGAAAAAAACTCTTCCCTTATATGCTGTTGTGAAATAAAATGCTGCAAATTCCTCAGCTGAACTAACATTCTAGCACAAAGTGGAAACTCTCAGTCATTTCAAATGATGACCACCAATATGTGAACTTTGGTAGGCAGGCAGGAAGAAGATACTATCCTTCACCCTTTAGATAAAAGCTTTTCAACACTATGGTTTTCATTATGTCTCTAAAAAACATTAAATGAAGTAAGTAAAAAAGGCTTGTCATCTACCAGTATGTACAGAATTCAATATGCCAAACACAAGACAAACTGAGTTTGACATTAAAAAAAAATTGAGCGTGACAGCTGCAGCAGTTACTTCTTGTACAAGGATGTGTGTGCTTGCAAAGACTTTACATCAGGTCCTGGTTGGGAGCTGGCATTTTCAAAGGTCATGAAGCTCCTTAGCATCAGTCAATTACGGCACAAAGGGTACCACTGACAGCTTTAACACTGTGTTTGAATTAGCCGAACACTAGCGAGACAGTCAAACTTTTGACAGCAATGGTTGGATAAAATCCAGGCTCTATCCCCAGAATTTTCAAATATCTGATCTCTATTACCTCTAAAAATCATTATTTTCAAATATCTGATCTCTATTACCTCCCCAAAAAATCATTATTTCTAAAAGACAAGGAAAATGCCAGAGAAAATGACAAAACATTTACTTGCCTTGCAGTTTGTGGAGGTATCAACACTTGTGTGACCATTCCGAGGCTGACAGTATTTATACTCACTTTGTACAGGTATATTTAATGAATGCACGATAAAATATTGGATTTTACCTGTTTTTGATTCTATTCTTCATTTTTATTGCTCTATTCTGAATGAATAAAGTAACATGAGTCAGGAACACACTTCATCAAACTGTATCGACATACCCACATAGCTCCAAAAACAGAGGAACTAGCATTGTTTTGTTGTTTAAATAAATTTGTAATGCCTTGTCTTACAACAGGTTTAAATCAAATGAAGATTTGTATTCATTTTTATATATATGATGTTAAATTTGCAGGAATAAAAGTGAGCTATCAGCTTACATTATATGTCGTTAGCATACTGCTCAGAAAACCATCCTATGCTATTACAATTTTCTATAGGAAAGGCAGAATTCAGGCAGAATATTGTTCCAAACCAAGCAGATAAAGAAATGTATGGAAATGATATACAATAAATAAATAAATAAATGGAGGTTTCTACTATACTAGAAGTGAAAGAGGATATTGCAAATTAAAGTATAGATCTTTACATGAACACTGATGCTATATTTTACTTGAAGTTTTGTATTTTTTCTGCCATTTCTCACTACTGATCAACTGATCGAAGAAACTTTTTTATTATCTAAATCATCTAAAGCTGGGTAGTTGGTACAGAGAGGTGGAGTCTGGTTCTATCTTTTAACATTCGGCTGGCCTTTGTTTTGTGGCTAATATGAAATAAGACAGATTTTATTGATCTAACACTGAATGTAATGTGAATATATATATTCACAAACCACATCAATAATAGTCTACATGCACATTTTTGCTTTTGCCTTGAATGTGGTTTATATGAATATACATCCTTACACTGTGCATTGAAGTCATAGATGCATCCTTACACTTTGCATAGAAACAGAATGGTTAAGGTTGGAAGGTACTTCTAGAGATCAGCTAATGCAATCCCTCTGCTCAAGCAGGGACACCTAGAGCACATGGCATCCAGGAGGGTTTGGAAGATCTCCAGAGAAGGAGACTCCACAGCCTCTCTGGGCAGCCTGTTCCAGGGCTCTGTCACCCTCACAGGAAAGAAGTTCTTCCTCACATGGAGGTGGAACTTCTTGTGTTTTGACTTGTACCCATTACCCTTGTTCTGTCACTGGCCACCACTAAGAACAGTTTGGCCCCATCCATCCTACAGTCTTCCATCAGGTACTTGTATATATTGATCAGATCTCCACTCAATCTTCTCTTCTCCAGGCAAACAGGTCCAGCTTGCATAGTCTTTCGTCATAAGATAGATGCTCCGGTCCGTTAATCATCTTTGTTGCTCTACAGAAGCAACATAGTAGATGTTAAATACACATCATAGTATGCATCATAGTGTAATTACTACTACTGGGTATTTACACAACCACACTTGCTTGCTGTTTTCTATACCTACCTATAATATATTATGTATGCTTGTATTTGTAAAATAGATAATGCACACTTCTTACAAATTATATTCAACACTTTGAAGGTGAGAATAGTCATTTTTTCAGCTTTTCTGAGCAGTGTATGTGTATGAGAAGTTAATACCTTGTCTAGGCAATCTGGCTCCTTTTTTTAACGTGTTTCCACTGTCAGCTTGATTATTTGTTTTGGGCATATTTTTATGCATCCAGTTATATTTTGATTTTAATGTAGCAGTATGAAATACAAAACCAATATATATGCACAGGCTGGTGGTAGGGCAGAGTATTTTGATAGGATTTATAGTATCAGCCATAACCATTAAATATATCTAGCTTGGGTGTTTTGAAGTATTTTATATTTGTAAATGAAGAGAAACAGAGAGACTTAGGGTACTACAGGCCTGAAACCACAGGTTTCACTACAGGTAGAAATGTCTCCGAATCTTTCATGAATAATGACCTAGACTGCTGAAGAAACGGAGGTTTTCACAGTGGCTTGGCATGCAATACAGTGCATTGCTTTCTGTATAAGTTCTTTTTTTTCTTTATTCTGTATTTTCTGCATTTAGTATTTCATTATTTCTGTATTTCACTGAACAGGTTAATATTTAGTTTCTTAGGTCTTGTAGTCATGTCTGTCTTGATTTGTTGCCTGCTATCTTTTGAGTCTGCATCCTTTTTTTGTAATGAGTGCGTAATCCCTTTGTTCATGATCTCTGTAGCAATCACAACTGAATAGGCAGTGATGTTCCAAAATATTCTTTTTGGGGATAATATGTATGTTTTGCTAAGAAATCAAGACAATGGTGTGAAAATCACATAAAGCATTTTAAAACATTGAACTGCAGAGAATTATATATGTCTGAGATGAAACTTTGCTCTAAAAATAGAGACTATTGATATTATTTTATTTTTGCTAAAACTCTCAACTCTCTCTGCCTTTCTACTATATCTTTCTGTTAGCAGCTGTGTGAAACAAAAAAGTTCTTACATTTGCCTAGATTTCAAGCCACTACAATACAGCCATTTTTTTTAGATAGGGATTGTTTCAGGGTATTCAAAGTTCTCACTACTGTCAGTGTAGAACTTACTATTAAGACAAATGTGTATTCCTTTTTAAACACTGTGCCAGTGTAGTATCATACAAACTATCCACATATAGTTTGATATCATACATACATATCAAACTATCCAAATGTCAGCAGTTTTTAATCAGTAGGGACATTACTGTTCTCAGTAATCAGAACAAACAATTTCTCATTCAGTAGGAAATATAGGAATAATAAAGAGCTATAGCAACTACTATGGAGAAAAGATTTGTGAAGTTTTAACCAGTGATCATTCAGTTACAGTCCTTATAATGTTTTATAATTGTTCTCTCAAGATGATCATATACAATAACAGAATATTTATGGTTCAAAGCCAAGTGTCTACGATAGGTCAGCTTGACTATGGCTTTGGACAGTAGCTGAGACCCTGTATTTTTAAAGCTATGACATATGATGAACTTTTATTCAAGAAAAATATTTTAAGGAAATGGCAAATCAAAGAGTAACAGCCATGTATGGGACTATGTATATAGCCCCATGGTCAGGGGAGTTACAACCAAGTGCAGTTGTAACAGTGATTTAAATACAAGATATTTATGTTTTGTCACAGAGAAAAAAAACATATATTTTGGAAATTGTTTTTCTGATATACCTTTATGAAATACATTCTGTTTTGAAAGACAGTAGCTATCACAGTGATTAGACACATCACTGAACAGGAAATGCAGGAGATGGAAGGAAATGAACTGTCCAGCAACAAGGATGCTAATGCAGTGTGCCAAGAAAAGCAGCCTGTTACTATGCTCAAATATCCAGATTTGCTAGCCTACTCCACCAAGTTAGTCTTTCTAACAAATGGAATTTTAAAATAAAAGAAATCAGACTTTGGGGCCATAATGTTGCTGACAAGGTCAAGCACAGAGCAGTTAGATTTGTATGGTAAAGCACTCAAAGATAAGACAAATTTTTATTCTATAACTCCTAGCTCTGACCTTAAACGCTAATAAATGTATATGACTCTAGATAATTTGCTCTTACCAAAGATAAATAATCTGAAAAATACACCATCTTTTACACGCATCCTACAACCCTTGAATTTATAGATGTATTCCTTTGCAACCAAATTTGATGTGATGTATTCTGAGTGGCAGAAGAATCATAATTCTTGGCTGTTGTAAAGAAAGAAACATATACTAAGAATTTTGGTATCCTTGACACAATGTTGGGACTTCTGTCCTTTGCACAAAATGGATGAACTATTTATTATATGAAAAGTGTGAAAGTACAATCGGTCCCACTGTACGCTCTGCACGTTCTCAGATCTGTTTTGAATATATGCACGTGTGTTCAGTAGCTTTTTTTCTGGAAGTGTGAAAATCTGCTCTGATAGATATTTGGCAAAATGCCCAGTTACAACAAAAAATACAGAAATAGCTATGTCCCATAAGACAGTCTTGTGGGATATGGAATTTAATGATATACCATAAATCCCATTACATGGGAAAATTAGTGATGGTAACATTGGCCAAGGAGCAATGAAGGACCTTTTGAGAGGCAGGGGGAGGGGATTTGGTTGGTTCCTTACAATTGGCCTCAATTACAGTGAGTACTTAAAAGAAATAAAGATTTTGGACAGGGCTTCAGGAAATTTGTTAGCTTACAAAGGATACTTTAAAAATATTTTATGATTTATGGAAAAAAAAACCACTTCTGTATGTAGGGACAGAAAAATCCAACATTATCAGAGATTTCAGAGATATTCTATGCATGATACTATAAACCATACCACTGGCTTGACGATGTCAAAGGCATTACCTTCCAGTACATCCACTCTTGGCTTATCACATGTCCTCAGCAGATCAGCCTGCCACAAAGGTATGGGTAATAGTTAAGAAAGCAGCAATAACCGTGAAATCTCTAAAGAGATTTGGCTGTTCTAAACAACATGAAACTTGAAAAGGTACATAGTATTAAATCTTCCCATCTGTTATGAATTAAGTATGAACCAGGTCTCAGCATTGTGAGTAATTAAAAAAAAATCCTAAATACTGTCTAAGTTGTTGGCACTGCCTTTTTTTTATTTTTTTTTGCTTTCTGCCCTTAAATAGATAATCTGAATAAAAGACCCACAAAAGTGGTGCATTCTGAACAACAGCAGCATTCCCTCCATTCTTGTTTAATCCCCCAAGACTTTGGTAATATATGCGTAAAGGCAAAAAATCCAGAAATGACTGACATCAAACATAACTCAATGTTCAATCAGTGATACACCATGCATATTGTGCTAACACAGATTGTAATTACTTTCTCACCAAATGCTATGCCAGATCTTTTCACTGAATAAATGCATGTGTGTGATATGCCATCCTTCTATCACTGCCAATGTAACAGGCATCTCTTTTGGAGAGAAGGAGAAAAGGGAAGGTATTTAACTAATTTATTTGAATTTGCACAGTCAGTATTGCACAGCTTTGTTTGCTAGGCAACATACAAGTTTTTATTAAAGAGTTTTATAGAATTAACATCTAAAGTGGTAACAGACAGGAAGTACTGAAGCAGAAGGAAAAATAGAGACCTGAGACCTAGGAGCCTCTGGTATTTTTGGGAAGTTCAATTTCTTTCCCTGGCAACATAGAAGGAAAAAGAATAACACAAGCAGAATGAAGATTGAGTTCTCAATCCATCCTGTTCTTCCAAAATAAAAAGATAATTGATATTCTGTTCTCAACTCAGTACTCATTTTGTGTATATCTGCATGTTTCTGGACTGCTGCATATCAAGTTTGCTTTTAATCCCTGCTCAGCTGATTTCGTATTTTCTTTGCATGTTCTTATTGCAAAATTATGGTTGGAAACACAGCAAGCCATGCTGCTTGGCATATTATCAGATAGCAAAGAGCACTTTAGACTCTGCATTAGAGCATTTTCTGGGTTTATCTATAGTCAAGAAGGTTAGTCCACTCAGGTTATAGCAGACATCTTTCAAATACATTGTCCATTTGAATTCCACAGAAGACACTTAAATTAGAACAATTTGGGATACTTTAGAATTAACATGTTCTCCACTTATTTCATTGGAGTTGTTCATTTGAGCAGAATACTTAAATATCTTTCTAAAGTAGGACATGCACCTCAGATGTCTATTTAGGTAAATGACTTCTTCACTACATTATAAAGCTAGACCACTAAAAACTACTTTTACATGTTCCATGAAAAAAAAAAACCCTGCATCCAGAAAGAACAAGCAGTACTGTCCCATACACTAAGGTGCTGCTTAGATTTATAGCATTAGTTCTAGATCTGAGATAGCTGTAATAATAGAATGCAAGTCACCAATGACTGGGACAATGCTTAAAATATAAGACTGATTGTTATTTATGTTCTTCTCATTAACCTAATCTACTACAGTTGTCACTTACTTAGCAAAGTTTAACACCAAATCATAACTAGTTGCATATTATTCACAACTTTGTGTTTCAGCTAACAGTTTTTTTCCCTAAAAACAATTCTGCCTGCTCTCTCTTATGCTCTCACCACTAGGTCGACCAGTTCTGAAACAGAGTTACCACTTTGGGGTACAGTCTTCCTAAGGCTGGAACTGCAAGTTAATATGTGAGCTTACTGACACTTTAGAAATATGCCTTTGCAGGAGTTTTTGGAGAAATCTAAATTTGAAGAAATCTAAAAGTCTGAGCTTTTCTTTTTCTTTTACTATCTATGTAAAAATTCTGTGAACGGTATCTGCTCTTTTGTCTGTTCTGAGAAAAGAACAACATACATTATGGCAAAATTAATGTGATTAAGAATAGAGTTTTGTAATGTATGAAGACAGGAGAAAGCCTAGTTTCACTTCTTGCAAAGGACTACAGCATACATCCAATCAGTATTTCCAAATACCATTATTTCATGACACCTTTCTTTATTATCATGGAAAAGTAAGATTTTTCAGGAAGAAAATTGCAGGAAATCCTAGAAAGGGAAAAAAAAAAAAAAAGAAAGAAAGAAAGAAAAAGAAAAATAAAGATCCAGTCAGGTCTATCAAAAGTTTACCTAACTCAGTTTGGAAACTCCATAGTTCCAGGCAATGAAGCACCTGAAGAGCCTCCAAAATTTCCTCATTTTCTTTGCATCTGAACTTTGAGAACCCCAGCAAAAAACTCTGCTTCAGGTATTCCGTTGTGTGTGTGTGTGTGTGTGATCTAATCCTCAATATTCTTGAGGATTAGATCCACAAAAACTTATTCAGCAGAAGAAATGCTAAACATATTTAGAAGGAAAGAAAAGAAAAAGAGAAAAATCTTCATTGAAAGAAGGCCAGAAGAAATGAAAATTTCATCAACAGACTTAGGAGCCAGCATATCAGCAACGAATAAAGAGACATTAGGCATGCTAGAAAAAATACGTTCCAACCATGAAGAACAAATATGAAAAAGCAAAAATGAAAATCAAATACATGAATGGTAAAAAATGCAATTATGAAGCAATAACTTGAAATACTCTATTTCAGAAAGCAGGAAGATGCTTTAATGTAAAAAAATTACCCATCCTCATTAACCAAAGATACTTTTATAAGAAAAATCCTGAAATCAAAACAGGAAAAAAAGGCAGATCAAAAAAAGGGAAATGCTTTTAAATATTACTGAGATTGACATTGACTAGAAAAAGTAATTTTGCTAAAAAAAAATCTACTCAAACTAGATCTCTTCTAATAAGATAACTAGTACAGTGCTCCTTATTTTCACTATTATTTTTAGCATAAGCCATTCTCAGGCTGTTTAACTTTCTTTCTCATTAGCCTGTATTTTATTTCCAATATTCTGCTTCTTTTTAAATGAGTGATGTTGTTCTATTTATATCCTTTAAGGAAAAACCTGACACAAGTTGAAATGTTCTAATTAGGTAACTGTGAGCCATATAACCTCACAAAATAAAGAAGCAAATAAATAAAGAAAGAAGCAAAAATAAATCATGCTTTGGTCCAGAGTTTTGTCTGTTATTTATATAAGTGCAATGAAAGGATCAAATTAGTAATGGAATATAACTAGTCCTTAGAGTATATATTCATTTATCCAAGAGGCTTTCCTGCTTTTATTACTCATTTAGCAAAGTCAAAAGAACAAATACTAAATTCCCACTGAAATGTAAAACCCATAGCTCACACCTAACAATAATAATTAACAAAAAACATAAACTCAAGATTCAACTGAGAAGTTATTCTGCATTTTTCACTGTAAACATATACCCACATACATCCATTAAACTGAGACTGAAAACACTTTTTTTGTTGTTTTTAACTTTTCTAACTTGTCTTGATGCTCAGCTATCAGCTCTCTTTATTTTCTGTGACTTACTTAAACCAACCTATTTTTAGTTTTGTTTTTTTTTTCTTCTTTTTCTTTATGTCAAGGAAGCTTTGTAAACTATTGGTAATTGATAAAATAACAATTATTTAAATACAAATGAATATTAATTGTAAAAATTTAGATAATAATTACAATGCCTAAGTCATTTTTCTTTTTGTACTTCTTTTTCTCTTTGTATAATTTTAACTGCAGAAGCAAACAGTGTAACTTTCAGAATTAAGGTTCAGTGATATCTAGAGCAAAAATGTAACTTTGAACATTGTTTTTCTTTTGATACAGCCTGATATGTGATGGCGAACAATTTGCCCAGCCAACCCATCTGCTTAAGTCAAAATGAGTGGGACTGGTCTTCTTCTCTGACGATCAAGAGGAAGGATAAAGATAAACTGGACTACATTCTGGTCTCTTAGTATTATTTTCTTTTGTTGCTGGTCTCTTAGTATTATTTTCTTTTGTTGCTGCTCCATTCATATATTGAAAATTAAGTTTTCAATATTCTTCTTACACAATTCCTCTTACACATCTGATCTTTTTATTTTTTAAATGGTGGGGGTCTTGGCATCTAGAATTTTGATTGCATAAGCATGTCTGAGCCTTCATATTTCTCCACAGATTTTTCAGGTGTTAGTTGACTTTTTTTTTTTTCCACTAAATTTCCTCACCTATATTGTACTATAATGTTACATTTCTTTGCATTTTGAGTCCACTTAGAACAGTTACAGCAAAAGTAATTAGTTGAGAAGTAAATAAGCTGTTGTTCTCATCTTTGGAAATACTTAAGATTTTAAGCAGGTCCACATTTGCTTTTTATAAAAAGCAGTCTCAGATGTTCAGAAACAAGACTACAGATATATTTCAACTCCAAAGATTTCCTCTGAGATGATGTCAGGGCTGATGATAAACGTCTGTGCTACTTTCAGAAGTACTAGTGAAAGAAAATAGCCTAGATTCACCTTCTCTTCATGAAAAAAAAAAGGGGGGGGGGGAGCATTCTTGTTAGATTTTTTTTTCCGCATGAATTTAATGTTGGAGAGATCTTGATTGACAGTTCTATCGAATTAAGTCCTTCAATGCCTTTGCATTAACAATGGTAATAATGGCATTAATACTACTGCAGGCTTAGTTATGTTTCTAGTGTCTAGTTTTAAGTGTCCTGTTGCTGTAGATGTAGTATAACTTTAGTAAAAATCAGTCAGTTGATGAGAGAGCGATCTCTTATCTCTTCCATTTGCAGATGAAGAATACTTGAATAGTCATCAGGAAGCTGCTTCCATGGTTTCAGTTCCTATAATCCAAAGGTAAAGAATCATCTTCGGAGATGTCATGGATGTTGATCAAACACTATTAAAGACTGCTGAAAAAAAGAGTGTTCACGAATTAAAAAGTTCAAAGATCTTCCAGTCAGGTCTTTATGAATATATAGGAGAACGTTCAGCGTTCCTAGGAGGAGGGACAAATCACAACAGCATACATTGAGCTAATCTATGTCTCTATGGCAATAAAGCTATTGATTTTGTAGTTAAGATAAAGGAGGTGTTTTTAAAGAACTAAACAAGTTAGCACGTTCCCCCTACTTAATATCAAAATGGCATGCTGTGTCTGTCACCCTCTCCGTAGGTGCTATTTTGTCATTCCCTCCTTTTGATCTCCCTATTCTAAACTTTTGAAGCAAAAAGTGTCACAACTGTCTGTTGTATGATACAGAATAGCTTGCTACACTTCAACAAATAATAAAAAATCTGGCAACCCCAACCTCACACAAATGATTATTATGACATAATTTCTCAAATTGCTTAACAAGCATTATTTATGCAGGTCTTATGATAAGCAACGTTAATTGCTTGAGCCCTATTTATTCCTGAAGTATAAAAAGCTGAGTTTCCCATAGCAACAACAGAACAATTATACAGGTGTCATATAATGAAGGATCTGTTTTTGGATTTTAGGGTTTTTTTAGATTTAGGGTCAAATAAAATGTTTCTCAATGATGGGTAAAAGGAGAGGTATCTTGCTCCTAATTTGGCACAAATGGGAAAGTTCGTCTTTTAACTATTTCAAACAACAAATTGGACTCATACAGTAAGAATAAAAGAGCAAATCCTCAGGGTGCTGCCACAAAGAGCAATGTACTCACTAACTTTGTATTAAGCAAAAATAATCAAAGGAAATTCAAGCAGAAATCAGCATAGCTGTGAGCAAGCTGTTTCCACTCAATGTTCTTACACTTTAAACCTCAATCCGCTGTTTCATGTGATAAGTAATTTAGTGCAAACACATAGCAGGTGCTGTGTGCAGCACACTTGTTGCAGTGTGAAGAAGACTCTTAAAAGTCCTCCCAAAAGAGCATGTTTTGACACTGCCCTATGTTGGTTGGGAGCATGAGAACAAGGAAGTGTCCTGGTGTCCAATGTTATGCATAAGTGCTTACCTTTTTTAGGTGTTTGTCTAATCTCCTTTCAGGTTGAGCAGTACCTGAGAGGGTCAGAATTGTGACCTTTGCTACTCTGCTCAGGCCAATTTGGGTGGGATGGTGAGCTATGGAAAAGCTGCATTTCTCCAGGAGTTCAGGAGGTAGAGCATGAGAACAAGGAAGTGTCCTGGTGTCCAATGTTATGCATAAGTGCTTACCTTTTTTAGGTGTTTGTCTAATCTCCTTTCAGGTTGAGCAGTACCTGAGAGGGTCAGAATTGTGACCTTTGCTACTCTGCTCAGGCCAATTTGGGTGGGATGGTGAGCTATGGAAAAGCTGCATTTCTCCAGGAGTTCAGGAGGTACCCCTTCAGAAGGAAGGAGGCTCCTTCCTAAAATGCTTTATTTATTTATATTTTTGTGTTTTTTTTCAAACTGCCTTGCTCAGTCCTGTAGTTCAGGATGTATCTCCCTAGAATACAACAGACTAAAATCAGAATGGAGATATCCTTAGATGCCTCGGTGCTGGCTGTCAGGCTTTTTGCTAGATGTTACCTGTTCTGCTGCTGATCAGTTATGCTAGACAGAAAGATATATCAGTATCCTATCTATATATAGGATTTGGAAAAACTTTTTTTTTTTTTTTTTTTTTTTTTGCTTCACAGGTACGTTAATTTGTTCTCTTACTGACCTAACAGGAATTAGGCCCATTGACTTGCTGAAGAGCTAAATTGAAGAATGTATTTTCTTTGCATATGTGTTTTATTATAGAGGGATTGCTTGTGCAAGATTCAATAGTTAAAATATTATCTTCAAATTAGTTGTAAAAATCTAGTTTTTTATTTGGCAGCCAGTGAAAAGACAGATTAGCATTTGTAGCCTCACAGACGGCATGCCAAAATCATCCTGGATTGCACAGCAAGATAAGTGAGGTGCTTCATTTTGAACTACTTACAGTTTTCTGTGCTGTTCCCATTCTTGAAAACCAAGTGCTGCAACAGTCATGTCCGTGCTTTGCAAATGGCAGTCAAGTAATCATTTATCAGAGACAGAGATTGTTGCCAGACCATGCGTAGGTGGAAAGATATTTGCTGATTGCAGGCAGTGTTGCAGTATAAAAAAATATATTTTTAAACAATAATAATATATAACAATAGTAATAAACTGCTGAAGATTACAAACTCTGCATGAAAGACAGCCACTGATATGGTGGCTGTCTTTCCCTCATGTCCTTTAGCAAGGCAGTAAGGCCTGTGGCATTTGTGGGTGCTGGTGACTGGTATTTAGACACAGTAGTGTCTGCCCTTGCTATCCCTAGAAAAGGGAAAAGCAGACTTCTTTCTCTTTTATATTAAAGAAAGGAAAATGGATATATTATAGAAATTGGATGCACAATCAAGTTTGTTCTTTGGCTTGTATAATATGTTTAAAACATCCTTTGTAAGAGCTGTGGTGCTGTGGATGAAGCCTCCACGTATCAAGCTTTTGTTTTAAAGCGTAGTGATGGTAGAGATATTTCATGTATGATTTGGCATGGAGTTCACTTTAAGCTTCCAATGACTTGTTGCTTCTCATGTTATTGAGTAAGGCAGTAAGCTTGCTGGAGGTCCAGCGGAATGCCTACTAGTGGCTATAAAGAGACTTAAGATCTTTCCTACTCTGCCCTAGTCATATGTCGAAGTCACGTAGAGATTTTTCAGTGCCCTAGTTGCCCAGCTGCAAAATGGGAATAATATCACTGCTTCACAGCGGTGTTGTAAAGACAAATATGTGAGGTACTGAGATACTAGGGCAATGAAGATTCAGGAGGGTATGGAAAACCAACAAGGTTTCCAATATTTTTCTTGTTATTTTTTTCATGCTTTTAAAAATAACTCAGAGATGAAACATAGTTATTCTCTCTGTGGAAAAGTTAGCAATAGTCACAGATAGGTGTTTGAATATGCAGGAAAAAAATGGAATATCATCAAAGATTAACCCCAGGCTATATGAACCTCAAATAAAGCAGTACCATATGACCCTGTGGGATTTACAGAGATATTTCAGTAACACGAAGTTACTTGCTAGTAAAGCCATTAACCTCATGACACTACCAGAAGTCCCTTTATATTAGAAGAAGCAACTTTAAACTCTGAGTGATTCCTGAAGGAACTGACTATAAAAATTTAACGCACTTTGTCAGAGCTGGTTCTATCAGTATAGTTTGTTTTATATTGGAAGTATTATTGTTTGCAGAGTTATCTAACATACTTTGGTTAATGCCCTCCTAATATAACAAGACATTTTCATTGCCAATTTTTCCCTTGGATTATATTTTTTCTGAATATATTGGACTGAGACAGAGAAAGATCCTGCTTCATAGAAGGGGCACCTTGACTCTATTGACAGCTCACTTGGTTTCATTTGCCCTGCACTTATCCTTTTTGGCTCATACTGAGTCCATGCATCTCACATATATATATTTGTGAAGCTTGAATGCTGCAGTGGGAGGCAGTGCAAATTTGAATTGGGGGGGTGGGTAAAAATTTCTTTAGGTCAGTCCTTGGGAACATTTGTTTTGTACTTGCATCTGGTTCCAGATCTATTTGCTCTGAAGCAGAATAGTGCTCTATATTTGTGTGCTGTTTTTGGATTCTTGTCAGAGCTACTGTCACATAAATCTATCAGTCAACATTTTGGTATACAGAGCTATTTTAAGCAAAATAGAATTTTGCACAATATAGAATTACGTATGTTAAAGTAGACAGGTCATCAGATTTATAGAATGCAAATGCATAACTTACTGCATATTCTGAATAATACAATTTATGTAAATTAATACAAAATATCTCTCTTTGAGATGTTAGCAAACTTAAGTGATGCATATTATCTATATAGCAGAACTGTGTTCAGGATCCCATTACATGAGAAAATATTTCATCCTTCTGTCTCTATCAAGACACCAATAGTCAGCATAAACTGGTAAGCTATATTTCAAAATGCCAAATTAATTTGTGGAAGGGGTAATTTGACTGTGTTACAGGCTGTGACTTTGAAAATTGAATCTCTAGCTTGCCTGTTCTACTTAATAAAATTTATTTCTTCAGGCTTTTTCCTAAAAGGTCTTCTAGATTTCCTACTGTGTAACTTACTGGATACTCATCTTTGACTCTTTTGGACTTGTTTGTTTATTTCTATTTGCTTTAACATGCTACAAAACTTTCGTGTTCCAAATACCACTTGCATTCAGATTTCATGTATTCCCACATGAAGTTTCTTCAATGAACCTTGATATTGTTGTACTGAGGTATTCTTAACCTGCTTCTATGAGAATAATAAGGGATATAGTAATAGGAGAACTAAGTAATGCATTTTATTGATTAGTTTGAATGTGAATAACTGTCCCATGAGTCAAATACTTCTGAATTTTAGTTCTAAGATAACTGAGCTTTGGGCTGCACAGAGATGTATGTTAATAGCAGGTGTTACAAGCTTTCTGGGGAGTTTTTGTAAGCAGCTTGTTGCTGTCAGAGGTGGGTGAAAACCTTCTCTGTTCTCTTGTCAGCTTCCACCCCTGCAAAAGCTTTAAAATCCCCTTGAAGAAACTCCTTGTTTATAGTTTTGACATAGCAGGAAGGGGGTGAGAAAGTAGAGAGGTGGATCAGTTGTGCAAATGTTTAGTTCATCTCATCTTGCTTTGATGTCAGTTTCTGGAATGGCCATTGCCTCCTCCCGTGCTGTTCTCAAAAGCTGTAATGGTTGGGTCACTTTGATAACTGCACTGAAAAACATACAAATCTGTTTTCTTCTGTGTTACTCCAAGAATGGTGATGCTGCTCCTGCAATTCTGCCTTTTGTAAAGATCATTTATGTACTATTATTTCAGCAGCTTTGTCCAAAGGCCACATTTGTTCTTGTTTCAATACGAGGTCTTAACCAACACTTCTCACAAGTCCTATGATTATAATGAGTAACCTGACACTAAAACTTTGAATTCATCACCAGTTGAACTCTATTTGCGACCTAGCCATTTTTTCTGATTATTTTGATATAATAAAAAAAGAATTACAGATAAGCTTTGGCCTAGAGTTGTGCTGGCATAGAGATATTGTCAAGATATGTGTTTAATGATCCTGTTTCTTATGAAAACCCCAAATAGATCATGTAATAATTTGACAAGCAACTTGTTAAAGAAACTAGTACACTAACACTTTTTACTTTTCTCAATTATATTTTTATTAGACTTCTTAAGCTGTTACTATACTTTCTGCAGCTTGTTACTGTAGAAGATTTCCTGATGGGAGGGTAGAATTTAATCAGTGATAAAAAAATCTAATGTAGTGCATAACAAATTGTTTTGTGGTCTTTTTCATATTACAAGTAAATAGATTTTATAAGATACTTTTTTTTTTGCCTTATACAGAACAGCCTTATTGTAAATGTTTAATTCAGTCATGAAAGCTTGAATGTCAGTGCAATAACTATGTAAACTTTCTTGAGCCAGAAGCTAGAAACAGTAATTATTGGTCTATGTGCTTACAACTGACTTCTTCAAAATGGTCCAATTCATTATGCTGATTTCACAATAAATCCCCATTAGCAGAGATGTTACTGAGGGACTTATCATTCAAAATGGCATTGGGCATTATGTCTTGATTAAGATGAGAAGTAGAGAAAGCTGACCCAGCAATGAAGCTCTGCAAACCTCTGTTTAAAGGCCCTGGCCCTTCTGGACTGAATAAGTCCCTCTGTAAAAACTCATTGTAACATGATTCTGCAAGATGTTAAATAGTTCAATTCCCCTTGATTTCTACAATCTTCCAATTTTATAATAGTAAGGCCTCCCTGTAAAAGGGAGGTAGTGGATGGTATACTGCTATACTGCTGTGTCCTGGCCCACAGGATACATTTTGCATTCTGTTAGAAATCAGTGCCACTTTTCTGACTAATGTATGTGGCACCTTTTGCTCCATCTCTTGCAAAGGGAGATTTCTGGAACCGGAGGACAACCATAGTATTGATACTTGCCCTGTCAGTAATGGCATGTGAATCAGTAGAATAGCAAAAATGCCTCTGTTTTAAATGCAAATAAATAAAGTAATAAAATGAAGTTTTTTCCCACCTAAATCAAAATGTCTGAATAGCAATATCTGATATTTTCCAAGATCTCTCATTTCCTGGCTCCTAGTTTCTTCTGTAAGAATAGTCTAGACCTTTTTGATATTGCTTACTTCTGCATGCTCAGGAGAAAACAATTCTACCAATGGAAAATTCTCTATGAAAATAACATCTAGTAAATAAAAGCTTGCAAGTCAAAATATCCAAATTCATCTTTTTAATTACTATTTCTGTTGCACTAAATTTAAAGAGTAGTGTACACATCTGCTTACTTTCAAGTGACTAGGGCATAATAAAAGTCACAAAGTGGATTTAAAACAAAGTGTTTAACATTTGCTTTTGATTAAATATTAGCTTTTTCTACTTGCTACTAGGAAGCTTTCTAATAGAGTCTAACCATATTTTGAAGCTTTTCTCTGCAACCATAAAGACCAAGTATTTATTTTTATTTTAAATGAGATTTTCATAGAAACAAAGTGCTAACACAAACTGAATTATTTAGGAAGAACACCAAATATTTTCAGACTTTCAGTATGAGAATTGGTGACATGGTAGTGAGGTCCAAATACAACCCTTAGCTGCTGTCAAACATGCTGCGTATATGCATTATACACAAAATAGTGGTAACAGTTTCACAACGCACTTCATAGAATCATAGAATGCTTAAGGCTGGAAGGGACCTCTAGAGGTCATCTAGTCCTCTGGGTGGGAGATGTAGGGGAGATAGGGAGGAGATAACTGTCTATGTATCTCTAATGAATAAGTTTTCCTTATGAGTTTGACATACTTTAAAAGGTAGTACAAGAATAGCAGAAATAATGGTGGTGTGAGACAAAGTAAAATCGTAGAATAAGAAAGTGTTATGATAAGGAAATTCCTTGTCTTACAGGCATCATTTTTCTCTTCTTTTTTAAATTAACTTTAGCACATTTCAAATGCCCTAAAACTTCTGTTTGAGTTAATTTTTGACTCAATGCCAAACATTTGCCTTTTAACTCTAACATTATCAGCTTTCTGGTGAAGTATGATCATAAACAGAAATATCACCATCTGTGGCAATGTCACTTTTGATGAAGATATTGTCAGAAAGGATGGTGATAGATTCTCATTCTCTTGCAGTAATCTTGTTGTATGGGGGAAAGGCATGCACTGGAATGGAGGAAAACAGTTCTGCCAAAGTCAGGTTTTTAATCAGATTTTGCCACTTCCCTAATGAATTTCAGGATTTCTGGGATGAAATCAAATGGTTTCATTTATCTTTCTCTTTTTCCTTTTCTCCTCTACCTCCTTTCATTTACAGTGCCCTCCCTTCCCGCCTTCCCCTACCCCTCAAAAAAAAAAAAAAAAAAAAAAAAACAAAAAACACAAACCTTCTGAAAGTGTTTTATTTTTCTTTGTTTTGCAAAAAGGAAAGAAAAAAAATACTTTTGGAATTAATTTTGTTTTCCAGAAGGTCCTATTCCTTCATCCATATAATTTATAAGAACAAATAGTTCTGGCCAGGTGCTTTTCATTCAACGCAGACTTTTTGTCCCATTCCACCTTTTAATTCAGATAAATATACAGCCATTCTGTGACTGAAATCACTGTTTATGCACTGCTGACACTTGCCCTGAGTTTGTGGCCACTGACTTATGTAATTAGTGGTCGCTCTTGCTCTGCTGCACTCTGATCTCACGAACGGACTTGCTCCTGGGTCATGCACCCTGTGGCGCTTGGAGGGGAGCAAGCTCCAGATCACGAGCGTTGCTGCTCCTCACTGCATCAGTTCAACTTCACACCTGGCATAGTGATCTGAAGGACTGTACAACCCCTCATCAGTGAGCAACCACAAAAGCATTCACCTCAAAAGGTACTGCTAAGCACAACTGGAGTTTCTTCACAATCTTGTTAAAAGGTGTTTTCTTATTTTACTCCAGTTCAAGCTGTGTCATATGAAGCAGAGCATATATAGCAGAGCAGTATTGATTTGAAGTGTAATAATGTCCTTGAAGATTCACTTCTAAAACTAAACGAAACTAAAATGAAAGCTGAATATCTTTCCCTGTGTCAATGTCAACAACTGTGACCCATAGGCTAAAGGTGAAAGGTTCACTATTTTCTTAAAATTCTCTATAAAAACCTGCATCTGTCAGCAGTGCAGATTCATGGCATCGTTTCTCCTTTCCCTTCAGAAATGCTGTACAATTCCTGCACTCTGTTTATGTGCATGAATGTACCTCCAGAGAACACCTAACCTATAAAATGTGATTAAATGTAGAATTATTTTCACAGTGCAGTCATTAACTGTAGGTGAGTTACATTGTGAGCTCTCTTTCCGCTATGTAACATTGCTTGGAAAAGTGATCATAAGGTAGTACACCTTTCTCCTTGATGTGTTCTGCCCTGTATAATATATTTCAAGTGATGAATCACTATCCCAGCAAGCATGGTTAAGTATATTTCGGTGGGTAGACATTTAAAAAGCATGCTGTAATAGCACATAAGTAAGCATATGTTTATAAAACAGCTATACTTGTCTTGTCCTGGGGCTGGACAGCCCCGCTGTGCTCCCAAGATCCACTCCAGCTATTGGTTGCTTCCGCAAAGAAATGGAAATCCTACCTGCCCTTGAAGCAAATGAAACTGGGAAACAGTCCTTCCTGAACAGCCCCCGCCGTGTTTTCCTCACTTGATCATGTCATCATGTGAAGGCGATGGATAGGACTATGTGGCAGTGCAGACTGGAGGGCTCCTTAGATGACAGGTAACATGCATGCTAAATGCAGGGCATGCTAAGGGTTTTCCTGCTATGCATACAAACTGAATCGCCTTTCTTGTATTTCTGAGGGCAAATGTACATAAATTTTGACCTCAGTCTTTCATGCAATGCAGATTCAGCTAGTAGGTGCTGTAGCTCAATATTTTGAGGTGATCAAAACTTATGAGTTGAATATGGCTTTTCTGCTAGTGCTTTGCTTCCACCTATATTCTCTTCAGGTTCTGTTATGATCACATTCAGGCACTGCTGAATCAATATATTTTGATAGCTCTGAATTAAATGGCTTAGGATTTCTCTTCCATAAGCAGCAGTGCTTAGCAATAATTCAGGAAAAGTGAAAAAAAATACAAATCCTTTCATTCTAATTTTCCTAGAGAATAATTTTTCAGGGCAGCTTTAATGAATAGTGACATTAGTTTATGCCACAGATACATTTGCAGGGCAGTGCCGTTTTCTACTTCAAGAAAAAGACTTTGAGGAAAGCTTGGGCATTTGCTTGCTGAATTTTGATAGTGCTTTCTTTCATGAGGAAATTTGCTTTTTCAGTTCTCCCATTGTGTTTTGCCTCAACAAGGAATTTTTTTTTCTGTTTCATTAAAGCAATTGATGCAGTGTGATTTCTCCCCTTCTTATGGCAGTGAAAGGTCCACTTGGACATCTGAGCCTAAAAGGACATCAAAGTGAAACTAAAGGTTCAATCTTCCCCCTGCAAAATTGGCTTTGTAGATAGTATGGGATAGTAAATATGGAACAGATGGTCTACTGCCTGCAGGAGGAAATGTAATAGTGGTACAAGGAAGGAAGCATGATATGACTGGAACGTGAAAGCTCTTTTTATATTATACTTTCCTTCTGGTTTTGCCTGTTTTGGACTATATCCTCTTTTGGTGGGGCAGGGAGAGGGGCAGTGGGGATAGTGAGGAGGGCAGGAGGCTTAAAGTGCTTTTTGTTTTGCTGTGTAGAGAGAGGCCAATTGCTACAAATATTACTGGAGAACCATCTGAAGAGACAGAGCTGGAGGCAAAACAGCTCCCCAGATTTGAAAGGGAATAATAACATGTGGAAAGAAGCCAGCTGTTCATAGTCTAGAAAATCTTAGATATCTATTTAATGTTGTGTTATTCCTTCCTCCAACTTTGTACTTTTTTTTTTGTCTTGATGTAAAATGTTTTGTTAAAATGCAGGACTTTTGGTTAAAATAGTCTATATCAGCCTATATCAAGCTATATCTAACACTTAGAACTGGTGTTAGAGAGTCTCAGACCTTTCTGCTTTGCTGAACAGCCTTACGTAGATTCACATCCCATGGCCTCATTTTCCTGTCTGCCAAATCTCACTGAAATTCTGGTGAGCACTACCATATAAACCTTATAATGATGCTCTTTGAAGAACATTCAGCTTCACAGGCATGTGATAACCTTAAGCAAGGTAGAGAAAGATTGGTAAAGATGACTGCCATGCAACCTTAAATATGCCCTGCCTCCCCTAAAGTAACTGGGCATATACTCAATTAACTTCTCACGGATTTTGTTCTTTATTTTTACCTCCTTCAAGTTAAAGAAGCTATGTACAGATTTGAGATTTACATGATACTGATATTTAAACTCTAACATTTCACTTGTTTATAATCTGCATATGTCAGCTTGATACAGATGTTGATTATCTACATTTTTACTTTTTCAGTTTAGAGAAAGATCATTTCAACTGCACTATACAAATTAAGTTATTTTGTGTTGATAACTGTTTTCATGTTTTCTTAGGGATTTTAAGCCTGGCTTCCTAAAGCAATAAGGTTATTTGCTCATGGTACATGTGTCAGTTTTGAACTCTTGTCTAATCATAATCATATTTGGATCTGCTTAGAAGCCCAAGCTCCCTTCTCTCCCACACATCCCCCATTAGCTCTGCTAATGGGGGGCAATCAGAGATAGAAAGTAGCTATTACATTTGGCAATTGGCTGTTGCCAAACAACTGACATGCATATTGGCAAATGCTCAGTGGATGATTGCATGCTTGCACAAGCCATGGCAAGCCTTCCTGGCATGGCAACATCCTTCCTTGTCTCTGTGGAGAGACAAGGCAGAGTGAGGAAGAACTAGGGTGAAGATGCCTATGTGCAAATAAGCTTCAGCAGCTGACTGGCTGGTTCACTGCACCTTGTGATGTCCCCCCATCATTTCCCTCTTCAGACCCCGTGCTTCTTGCACTCTACATCTATATACCCCACAGACCTTCTTTTGCCCAGATTCTTCATTTCTTGAGATACTTATTTTTTATAATATTTATTTCCAGAAGCCTCCCTTCAATTTTTGAAAAACACACAGTATTTTCCACTACTTCACTTCCATCTATTGTTTGGTGATACTTCTACTATTTGAATAAAATGAAACAAAATTGTATTGATATACAGTTTGATCAACAGACTGATAATTATGTGAACTGAGTAAAGTCCCTAATTATTTCTGAGACACAATTTAGCTTGCCTTATTTTAGGGAAAAATAACTTGATAGCGTAAAGGCCTTGTTGGATTTTTTTTTACTAGGAACTCTAGAATAAATAGATTTTGAACAAGCCTTAAATTTTTTAAACCAACAATGGAGTCAGCTGAAGCCTTACTAACAGTTTCTGCCAGGCTTGCACAGTATTTGCATGGACTTTGAAAATAGATCAGAAGAGTATTCTGCAGGATTCTCAAAGTATGCAAATATTGCCTTTAACGAATATATGAGTGAAGGAAATCATATGCTTGCCAGCTTGCCATTAGTATTTCTTGTTTCACTCTTTCTTACAAACTGGAATTCTTTTTATTTTATAACACTGCAGCTTCAGAATTCATTTTCATTTGTTCCTCTTTATCCTTTCACATTCTCCTGTCTCCTCACTTCCACCTCTCCCTATTTGTCTGCTCCTTTATTATATTCCACCTCTGCTTAGGTAGAAAGAAGTTGGAAAGAGTTTGGAGTATATTAAATTCTCATGCAAATGTCCATGAGAAAATATAAATCAGGGCAGAATTTTAGCTATAGATAACAACAGAACTAAACCAGTATTAAGAAAGCTTTTTAAATTAATAAAAAAAATGTATTTTTTTCTTCATTAGTTTAGATCATTGGACATCTAAAAGGTAGCTTAATAAGGGAAACAAGTTGAATATGGAATTCCAATATTAAGGAAAAGGAATTCTTGTTATGACACTGAAGTGTTCTTTTCAGTGCTAAGTAGGTCCTTGTGCTATCTTTTCCAGTCTAGTAAAACTATTTTTTTCAAGATTTGCTTTACATTCTGATCATCTTAGCACTGTTTAATTGACATTTCAATAAAAAGCAGTAATTATTGCTGGAACTGCTGCCTATTTTTAAAGTAAAAAAAAAAAAGGTTTGTTTGAGCAAACACAAAAGGACTTTGTTTAAAGTTCGTGTTAGCCGACCATTATTTTTACACACACACACACACACTATAATATGAATATTTGGTCAAGGTTGGTGTAAGTGCTTTGCTAAGCATTGTTGGAGGAAATGTTTGTTTCTTGCACAAAGGAAAACCCCTTTTCAGTGGGCCTGCTAAGAAATGGGACAGGTTTTGGAATGAAATCCTTATGCTACGTTTAAGCCTCATTGATTTTTAGTGGGAGTCACTCCAGCGCTGGAGAGGGAAATAGATACCTTTGAATGTTCAGCAACTAAGCGGAAGCTTCTATCTGTGTGTTACTCCAGTGACAAATGCTGTTGGCTTCTTAGCACAAAAGAAAAGAGCTCTTTTCTTAGAGAGGGCTCATACTTGAAATTCTGATGCTGCCAGGTTTGACAAGCAAAATCCTACCACCTCCACTTTCCTTATTGCTGGTGTCAATATGATTCATAGATAATGAAGCAATAGATATGTTGTGAATCTCCATGTACACAGGTGAAGGAATTGGGGCTCAGATTGCAAAGAAAGACAGCAATTCAGAAGAGCAAAGCGAAGGTAATCATTATGATATAAAACATTTCACACAAATCTTATGGAAATAAGAAATGACTGTTACCTGGTGTTCCCATATGGTTTCCGCATCAAGCCTTTCTATAAGTTTGATAGTTTAATATGGAGTTTATTACAGAAATGTGGAATGTGGGAATTGCTTTGTGTTTTCCTTTTTTAGTGGTAGAAAGTGAAACGAGCAACACAGAAAGTGCTGGACTGTGGTGAAGTGGTGATTTACAAGGCCTATTTTGTGTTAAATTGGCCTGGACAGTCTACTACCAAGATATTACCAAGACCATGGGTAGCACAAAGCAGATGTGTCTCCTCTGGCTGTTGACAATAAAGGCTGGAAATTTGCTCATGTGTAGCCCCTCAAAGTCCCTCTGAGGACCAGGGTAGGAAAAAGGTGCTGGTAAAGACCAGTGGGTACTGCCTGCTAAACAGAGAAGTGAAGTCATAAGCTGTCTCAGACCCATCCCCTCCTAGAAAGCAAGGAGGGACCTCTGTGCTTGATAACAAAAACAATGAGATTTTGTAAATCAATACAAGTCTTGAAACCATTCACAGGTTTTGCTTTGGAGTGGGAGGGGTAACTACTTTTTTAAAGCTGAAGATTTAATGCTATGTGCTGTATAATGGAAATACGGAATGATAACCTATGGTTGACTGGTACTGTTAGTATTTAATGTGATTGTAGATGATTTCCAGTGCAAAGAGAGGAAGAACCATTCGCTGACGTGTGGTCAGAGGAATAATTATTTGCTGACAATACTTGTGGAACTCTACAGCACCCCAGTCACTTGCTCTGCCATTTATGCTTTTTATGTTTTTTTTATATATATATATTTTTTAGCTGAGCTTTTTATTTGTTTACAAGACATGATGACTTTCTCCTTGTGTACAAGTGTCTCTTTTCAAGTCACTTAAACTCTGCAACACTTTAGTTATGTCACAGATGAGATTCCGTTCAGTAATATGTTGCTTTCACTTTGAGTCTCTGTAGGCTTTCTATCTGTTTCTGGTAAATAACTAAATGTTTCTAACAGAGTATCCTTGAAAGAAATAAGAAATAGACACTTCATACTCTAATACTGGTTTATGGCTTTTAATTTCATTATTAGGAAGGGGTTTTTTTTAACCTTTTGGTTAATTATCATAACAGGTCTTCCCCACAGAATAATGAAATATAAAGATATAGCAAATATTCATGAAAGTCTCTACTGATTCAGTTTATCTGTCATATATAACTCTATTGAATTACATTCTTCCTGAATGTGACCCACTGCATCTAATTCAATATACAAGAAGCATGTTTCAGAAGATGACATTGCTGCAAAGAAGTTCACCTGTAATGTGCTCCTTGCAGTTTTCTATTATGTCTTTCCACTAGCTATGAAGCCATCACAGTGAATACCATCACTGTGCTAGTTTTATTCTTATCACTTGTGTGTCATATAATTTGAGGTATTATGACAAATTTTTAATTGGTTAGTGTGCTTAAAGTTGAAAATACATATATATACATATAATTTTTAATCTACTACTTCTCTAACCCCAGTTGGTCTTGCATACCACACCAAAACGCTGCCACCAGTACTCTACACGTAAAACCTGCCATTTTCAGTGGGATGCAAATCTGAATATATGGGTTTGTCTAACAAAAAGCACTTAAGCATACAACTCAAACTCAAAAAGGTAGTTTAACTAAGAGCAGGTCCACTGCAATCACTCTATGTGAAATATTCTCTAAGATTTTAGTACTTCCCAGAATTTCCCCAATTACAGCCATACATTAACAACTTCATAAAAGCTTTATACTTTTTTAAGAGAAGAAAAATACCCTGTGAAACCTTATAATTGCTGTTAGAAGCGACACACGGTTATTGATGCTCCCTAAAATCAGAGTGATGGCTGATATAGTTTCTAGCAGGAAAAAAATTGAAAGTGTTCCTTGCTAATTGAATTTCTATGACTGTTTGTGCAGGAAGCCATTAAATTTCAGGTGAGTAACACAAAGAACAAGGGCACTCTATGGTTTTCACAGTATTCTTGAAGATAGACATGAGAGGATGGGCCCTGTGAATATTAAATTTTAAAAGCATTTTTTTATACTTTAGGAAGCCTTTAAAACTATAAAAAAAATAACAGGGTTTATAAAAACTATATATACACAGTCTTCAAAAGAACTTGAAATATGTTTGGAAAGCTCAAAGAAGAATATCTTACGTTATCATATGTGGGGGAAAGGAGAAGGGAGGGAGGAGAGAACGAATGCTGGGGTTTGGTGCTACAGGTAGAAGCAGCAATGAATATAAAGGTCTGCATTTCAGTCTTATCTGGTGCACACTATTTGCTATCTTCGCTTTTATATCTATCTTAGTGCTACTTAGAAAATGGTAGAAGGAGGTGGGGTGTGAAAAGTCTGAATAACCCATGATATTCTGCGGAAGAGAAATGTGCCAATTTTAGTGCTTGAATGGCTCTAATTATCATATTGTGGGCGATAGTGCTGAAAGCTTAACATTTCAGTGAAGCATGGTGGGATTATACAATGCAAGATGTTGATGTGTACCTATAACTTACGTCTGATATAGTGTGACATTAAAAGCAACAGCAGAACACCCTTTGCCTTTAGATTAGAATGGTACAGGAAATTTAGGCCTCTTCTGAAGGCCGTTTATAAATGTTGCATAAAGTATGTTGCAAAAGGTTTACACGGTGGCGCGTGACAGTTCAAAGTATACCTTTGGTTTTACTATCACAAGTGTACTTCCAAACTTGAGATTAAAATACCCTCCACTTCTGAGTAATTAAAACACCTTTCAGCACATTCAGGGAGCTGTTTGTTAAGCTTATGTCTTTGTCTGGATTCCTTGCTTTTTTTGTTTGCTTTTGTGTGTGGGGCGTGGGGGTTTTAGTGTTTTAAGAGGTGATGTCAAGTTGAACATTTTAAGCTAACAAAACATTAGAAAAAGACAGATAGTAATGTACCATCAATATCAAACAATAACCTCAAAGAAAGTTTTTGTGTTTTTGCAACAGAAATATCGCACTGCTGGTTTAGTTTGCAAAAAGTGAAAACTGACAATACCTTAAAACTCATTGCCTAGGGAGAATGAGTCCCTAAAAGATCACAATCAGTTTCTTGCTGTTACTCACTTCTGCTTTACTTTAATTTTGCTGTTCTCCTTGAATTTTCCATATCTGTTGATGGTTCATGCTCAGATAAGTCAAAGTGATTTAACCCTCAGATCGTTTCCTCTCCAGAGACAAACTCAGTTCTGACCCAACAAAATCCATTCTTTCTCCAGCATTTGCAATCGGTGCCATTTTCTACTCTCTATTCTGAAAAAAAAAAAAAAAAAAAGCTTATCACTTTTTTTGGTTTTTTTTGGTCTTTCCATGTTGCCTGTCTAGACCTCCTGTGCTTGCATACTCTTTCACAACCCTTACAGGTTGGAGTCTTCCTGCAAGCCACATAGCGGGCTCTGAGAATGCACCTCCTCTCTCATTGCCTTCTGCATCCACATGCAGCCACATAGCAGCCATTAAATGTGCTGCATTTTGATGGTGGTGGATCTCCTAGTGGGGTCCTGATGCCTGCTTTTGAGTCAGGCTTCTCTGATGGTCTCGAGTAAATAGTGAGGAACAGCCTAAAAGCTTTCTGCTTTTTTTGTAGCCAATAGTTGTTTGACCAAAATGACTGCTTGGTCAAGTTTTTATTCACTTGAAATCATGTTTAAACACAGAACACACAGGACTTGGACTTTCACACTGTCTCAGTTTGAAATTGCTGTATATTAAAATTAATATGTCTTTAAGAACAATATTTCGAGTTTTAATGTTACCAGAGTTTGCAGGGGAGTAGCTATGCTTCCTAAAGATATTTAAGTACCTTATATATATGGCTGCATCCTATATTACCTATGAGCTATGCAATGCTGAATGATGATTGGCCATTTATCAGACCTCTTTATCTTTAATGCTATCTTAAGTAGAATTATGGTATTTTCTCCTCCAAGGTTTTCAGCATATTTTACAAAGTATATAGCAATTATGAGATGCTTTGAATTCAAATACATTATAATCCTATTAAACAGTCTTTGAAAATATGTACATTCAGCTGGAATTATATATTTATCTATCCTAAGAAGCACACAAGTGCTGCACATAATTTTTATAAGTCTTATCTTGAATTCCTTCTACACCTGAGATTCCCACTGAAGCCATGAAGCGTGTTTCTTTCACAAGAAACATAGACTCCTACTCAAAGTGAATATTTCTTCTTATAGACCAAACCAAGGAGAGCTAAAGGAATACTTGGTGCTATCTTCAAAAGTCACTGTAAAGTTTGGAGTTTCTAAGCAATGGTCTTGCAGTAGGAGAGTCGAGGTGTGCAATGAACAATAAATTGCTCTGCCTCTGGCTGAGCAAGTCCATTCTCTTCTGTCAGTTTCATCAAAAACAAACCATAGGATGCCTGATTATTGGCACAAAAAGGATGTAGTTTCTCTAAAGTAAGCAGAACAAAGGAAGAAAAGCAGTATATTTGGGAAGGTGTGGTGACTTCAGCTTGACCCCTCTTACTTTTGAAGTTGACAGATGAGACATGCTCATTTTCTTTGGACTTAGTCTAATGCTCTTCCCTACTGAATGTCCTCGCTACTTTTCCAAAAAAAAAAAAACCCTCATGTCAAGCTGTTCTACAGTTTGTCTGATTTTTTTCTGAAAAATACATGCCCTTTTCCATAGTATTTCACCCAAAATATTCAACCAATTTGCTCACTTTGCAAAAGCAAGGAACAAGAGCGAAACAGAAACCATTGAGGTATTTGAAATCAGAAAGCAATTTTGGCTTCGCCAGATCAGGATGGTTAGTTGCCATAGTAACACCATCATGCAAGAGGGACGTAAACATCATTATAACAGTTTTTGGATAAGTGCTGAATAGCTGCTCAAAGCATTTCATCTTGGCATTCAGCAAATGAAAGGTTCATAGCTTTGTTGCAGCAAGAATACAACCTGAATGTCTGTTTCCTCTCCCAGCTCCCTCTATGGAGGGACAGCAGATTAGCAGTGTTCCCACTAGAAAGAGCCAGAATAACAAACTGCTGTTCCTGAAAGGTGGCCTAATGGTTAGGAAGGGTAAGGAGACCTTGGCTTTCACTCATGAAATGCTTTATCAGGCCAAATTCCTGTAAATAATATCCTGTATCTGTATACGGAGAGTGAAAAATAATGGAGAATGCCTGAACTCTGTTAGCATAATAAATTGAATGACATTTAAGGGTTTATAGAATGCTAGCCGGTGCTGACACTGGTTGATGCTAATCAGTTACAAAAAAAATCAAAACAAAAACAGGCAAAAGCCCTTAATCTCAGAACAATTGCAGGGGAATATTTTGTTATCAAATTTTCTCTGTTTTTTGAGAAAAAAATAACAGATCAGATATTCAATAACATAAATGAATTGGGTAATGCTGAAAAATACGCTGAAATATGATGGAACGTATAGCTTGGCAATCCTACTAAATGAGGTATGAAATATGAGCAAAACCATCACTTCCGTTCATACCAGCTTTTCTATAGTATGCTAAACATTCTCTAACTTTTTTCCTTAAGCAACAATGCTTTTCTGATGTAATGGTACAAATGCAAGACCCTCCTGTGACTATAGGGACAGGAGGTTGCAGTTACTATTTCAGTCATTTTTAGATAAGCATCTCATTTTTATTTGTTTGTTGGATCTCTCCACTGTTTGTACATGAGTGTGCTGCACACTCTTCTGTCCTTTTGACTTCATATCCACTGATCGGAGAATAAGACGTATCAACTGACTTTTTTTTTTGATTTGCAGAAAAAGAGTATTTTGCCTTATCTAAAACTACCATTCAGATTTTCAGCTTTGGTTTGTTTTTTTTTTCATACTTAGCTGAAAATAGGCATTAGGGATAGCTGTTACATTGGTATATCCTAGTAGAAAAACATGAAAATCTATATTGTGTTTTTTGAGCAATGATAATCTTCAGCTAGTAGCCCTTACAAAGAGCAGGGAACTTTTTAATAGCTGGCAGAGTTGTTCTTCACAGGTATTTGAAGCCTTTCTATTTAATTATCATGGGACTAGGTTTAGTAAGGGACTTAGACACCTTTCCATCAAATACTGCAGCATGTGAGCCTGATGTTCAGAGTTGCATCTGGGCTTGACTGAGACATTGTGAGCTTTATTTTGCTTTGGATTTGTCTTTTTTTTTTTTTCTGCTCAGAACCTTCTTTTTCAGAAGAACAGGAATGAGTGATTCTTGGTAAATGGATAGTCCATTAGAGCAGCCATTCCGAATGTTCTACAGACACAATGCTTATTAGCTGCATGTCTGTGTCTGTGTGCGCTGGCTCGGAGCTGGTATGCACTGGGTGTGCTGGGCTTGGCTCACTTGCATCTCTTAGCTGTTCCATGTGTGTACAGAAGATTTATTCATACTGTGCAATCACCTGTGCAATCTATGGTGTATGAGTGCCCTGTCCTAGGTAGATGCACACTCAGGAAATCTCACCTTCCTTAACTGAGGTGCTGTTTAAACTCCTGTTTTAAAGAACAGAGATCCCACATGTCTTAAAAGGCATCTCTTCTGCTTTTCTATATAATAATTTAAGTTAATAGTGATTTTCCTATGCTGCAAAATCAGTTCATGCCTCTGCCTGTGATGATTGCCTGTAGTGAATCAAACCTCATCTTTTATCCTCTACCTTTACCACAAAACTCTTGCAGAGGTAGGAAGGGGGAGAGCAGAGGAGATGGTGAGTTGAACAGGAATGCTTCATTTGTCTCCTTGAAACTGTATCACTACAGATCAAAAATACCAAACCAAATCTGCTGAGATAGAGAGCTCCCAAATGGGTATTGTTCTGTAGCCTGGTTGTTAGAGCACTTTGAAGAAAGATAAGCTTGGATTCCTGTCCTTGCTCTCAGATGACTTCTTTATTTTATTCATATGCTGCTTCTTCAGGTAATTCACAAAGTTATCCTTAGATTATGGAATTAATTTTTTTCATCATAGACTTTAACTCTGTTCCAATTTGTGTGCCTCACAAACTGGACCGCAACACTTAATATCTACTAAGTTCTTTTTTCCTTTATTTATTTGTTTTTTTATTTTTCCCCAAGGCTTATGATTTTGTACCCACTGAATGACTTGGAAAAAAAGGATATTTAATAACTATCTCACACAGTGCACACATTCACAGCAGTGTACTGCAATGATTTGTCTTTGTTCCTATATTTTCCAGTGTTTATGCAAAGCCTCCTGGCAAGATGGTTTCTACACACCATGTAGAATGCAATTAGTATGCTATAGATAGAAGAGTGTGTAATATGTACTGTATATCATTTGCCTAATGTACCTGAAAAGATTGGTTACTCCACTGGAAGAATTTTTGAATTAAGGTATCTGATGAGTATGCCAGACCTATCCCATACAGTGAAGTGAGCTACAGGGAGAAAATTGGTAACTCTTTTCAGAGCTTTCTCCAAGGAGTGTGCAGTAAATAATTTATCCATCAAATATTAAGTAATGACGATACAGCAAATGCAAAGCAAGTTTCTCTGTGTGTAACCATCCATGCTGTGGGTGAGGGGAAGCATCTCTAGGAAGAACATAGGTAAACAGCAATTAAAGACTATATTGTAATGCATGGACACTAGTGGATAAAATATATGTTCTGCAAGCATATTAATTTGTGGCATTTCCTATCTCTCTACGAGCTTGATTTTTCTTTCCACACTAATTAGTAATTTTTGTAATCTGCTGATTTTTCCAGTGTGATTTGTGTTTCAGTTACATATCATGGGAATAAAGAAAGTGATCTTATGCATAATTCGCTTGATTCATTTTTAAACATAAAATATGTATGTGTATGTGATGTATGCATTCTATGATATCATTATAACCTGCCCATTAGAGATAATCAAACATGGCAAAAACTGTGCCTGACACTTGTATTTTGAGTGGCTCCCAGATTAGTCACAGTCGTGAACCTTTAGTTGAGCACTTATTCAGAAGGCCCATGTGAGCATAAACAAACACTAATGTGTTTGCTGTTTTTGTTTTGGAAAACTGTAGGCAAAGTCCATGTTCAGCGTCCAGGGCATAAGGACCTGGAAACCACTTTGTAACCCATGGTGTGGAGTAGCATGTGGGGGAAGTGGGGCTTGAGTCAGTCTGGGCTGTCACTGTATGATGTTCCTCCTCTACTCCCTTCAGTGCTCTCTTTTCTGACTCTTGTTTACCAACGGAAGAAATTGAAATGTATATTTGGAAACAAAGCACATGAGAACTGGTGAAAAGACGAAGTAAATAGGTAATGACAACCTGTTGGCAGAAAAGCGTTTATCTAAGCTGCTAGTTGTGAGATTTACTATTAATCAGATGCCTCGTGCTGCAAAATGATGAATGTCATCCTTCATGAATGCTTACAAATAATATAAATATTTGCAGAGATCAGTATTCATTGATTAGAATCCACTGTTGCAAAGCATTTGGCTAGCTATATGATTGTATGCGGATTGATGAACAGTTTTCCATTCCCACTTTTGAATTTATTAATTCATGGGAATAGGATGTTGAAGCCTCAGTCTAACTGACACTTGGTCAAGCTTAAGAGAACAGAATGCAGAAACTGTGGTAAAACTCAGTTTGGAGGAATAGCCTAGAGTTAGGAGCTGATGATGACGCTTGACTTCAGATCTCTCCAGTGCTACAACAAATGATTTAGGTACCTGTTTACTTTCTCTATTCTGCAGTTTGCCATCTGGAAAATAGGCATTTTGTTTGTTTGTTTCATAGTTTAAAGAGTCAGAGGTAATCAAATAATGTAGAAATTGAATTCTTAACCCTCCCCACCACCCTGTGTTGCTTTCCTCCAAGATCCATGTTGCTCATAGAATGAAAAAGATGTAGGTGCAGATACCAGAAGCACAATCCACATATAGATTATTGCCTCTATTCTGTTATTTATGAAATGAGATTTCAGATATTACTGCCTACACTGCATTTACTGGTTTATAGAACTGTCTGTCACCATACAGGTACAGAATATCATTTATGTTTTAGAGCAATCTGTAATTGCTTTGTTTTTCACATCAATAGATTCATCTTTGGAATAAGGAAGGTTATGGTAGAATAAAATATTTCCAATTAAACAATAGTAATCTCTATTGTCTTTGTACAGCTGCTGCTACTAAAATGAAAACAGTTCTCCTAAAAGCATGCACTTTTAGCATGCAGTGTATAAGGCAAGTACAGATGTTTGCATATTCATTTTGTTTTGAAATCACTTCAGAATCACTTTAGAATGTCTTTTCTTAAAAATGAGAAATCTCTGCATTTGCTAATTTTAAGGTGTGTGTACAGTAAAAAAGAACAGTGCTTTCTTAGAAACATATTATTGGTGAATGTCGTTTAGTAGAATGATTAATTTAGTAAAATGTCAGCACTACATTTCTGTAAAATTAATGGATTTAAGCAGTGAGAGAGCTTAATATTCACAGAGACAATCAGAACTACTTTTTGACTATGACAGAATTTTCCCCAGCTTTGACATGTTTCTAAAAATCTTCAGATTTAAAATTGTGTGAAATCTGCACCTACTGACTTTGCTGTCTATAACAGTAGATTGTATCTTAACATAAGTATGAAAATAGCGTTAAAAACTATGCTAGCACTTGTTTTTCTCTTTTATTTTTCCCACTTAACCGTTAAAGCACAATATCTTAATTCATTTTAAACCCCTAAAATTAGAGTGAAACGTGAATATGTCTTTAACTAGTTATGCAGTTGTCAGTGATCTTGGTCATAGTTAAATCAAAAAGACAAGTAAAATTGCTGTCACTTGACTAAGTAGCCCAGAAAAATAGATCCTGTTTTGCAGTGTATATTAGTTAGCCCTTTTTAATACACTGCTTAACAGAAGAAGCAATAAGATAGTCTTATTCATAATGTCAGAAATGGAGCAGATTTTCTTACTGTAACTTTTCTTCTTGCCAAGAATAATACTAAAAATAATGAAACCAAATTTTATATCATGACTGATCCCCATAAATACAGAGTATGTCCTTCAAGTGCAAAAATTAATTTAAAGTTTCACAGTGTCAGAGTATTTTCATGGTGCTTTACCAATAATCCTGTATTTCCTCTGTTCTACTCCCATGTTCAGTGCACAAAAGGACTTGAGCATGGAACCTAAGGCACTTTTTTGACATATCAATTCTATAGTTTCCTAGTCTCTTAAAAGTAAATAATGAACTGTATATAAAGATTGTACAGCTTCACTGTAATTATTCACTCAGGTGGCAATTACACCCCCTATATATCTTACCTCATAAACGCACAAATTGTATTTACACATTTAATACAATTGATGTATTTGGCTTTTGTCTAGTTTTTTGATATTGCCAGGAAATGACTGCCCGCACAAAGCACTGTGGGTTATTTTAGCAGAATCTCCCACAGGTGTATCCTGTGAAGTACAAAATTTAGTTGACAAGTCTTTGAAAAAGATAAAGAAATGAAATTGTCTGTCTTACTGTGATTGATTTCTCTCCCTGCTTTTTCTTTACACCTATGCCTTCCAGACACATACAAAGAGCTTACGTTCGTTTACTTTTTCCCCTTCTCTTTCTCTCTCTCTCTTTCTCTTTCTGTTCCTTCTTACCCCTTTCCCCTTAAGAAACAAGCAAAAAACTTAACAAGACTTTTTTTCACCCCACTAATACCTTGGCCTGAATGAATATACAGTATGTCATAAGACAAGGAAGGTCAAGAAGCAAAACCAAGTGCTGTGGAAGTCGACTCTTATCCTTTCCCACTTTGATGCCACAATACTCTGGGTGTATAGCCTTGTATGGTCCAGTGCTATGAATCTAATGGTGAGCTCATGCCCCTACTGGGTAAAAAATAAAATAAAATAAAATAAATTAGTCACTGCTCATCATATCCCTCAAAAGTGTTTTCTTACCCTGAAGCAATTTATTTGTCCCAATTCATTTTGGGTTCTGCTATGGCTTCCATATGAACTACTGAGCCTAATGTATTTAGGGTCCTCTTACGCTCTCCTACTGAGGAGTCCTCAACCTCATTTTAGTACTTGGCATTGTTGATAATCCCATCTTCCTGAACTATCTCCATAGCAATCCTAGTTACTTTCCTAACAAACTAGCCCATTTTTATCTTTCAAATTTTGGCCTTCTCTTTGTGTTGATAACCTTTCTGTCCATAGCACAACAAGGTTAGACTCGTGAGCTTCCATCTTCTGTGTTCAGGTACCCAGTCTTCCTCTTATTTATTGTCTACCCTAAGTAAGATACCAATACTGGGATGTCATAGTAAATTCTAAATGGTTTCTGCTACATGTTTTGAGAGGAAAAATAACAGATAAAGAATTTAATTGTTGGCATTGAAATTATTATTAAGATGTGATTTCAAGAAGATGCAAAGTAGCCACATAAAAGGTGACTTATTTTTTAATAATTTTAAAGGAAAATAATTTTAACACAGCTGAACTTACTCTAAGCACTATACTTTCTAGATGCATGGATTTGCTGTGATAGGATATAGTTAAATAGTACTAATACTCTTTAAAAGTTGTATCTGGCAGTAACATTTACAATAGTACAGAGTTAGCATTTTCAGTGGTAGAATGAACGACCACAGGCTCTGGGACAAAACCATGAGGGAGATAGGAGGAAATATTCTTGAACCAGTAAAACTAATTCAAAGACTAATGAAATTGTATCCTATCCTAACATATACTGGCCTTTTCTTATTTACAGGGAGATCATTTACAGGAGAAATCTAAAATGCAATCTTTCTAATGTTAATCTAAACCTCTACTGAATAATAACAGGAAGGATATCCCTATGAATATATGAAGGACACTGCTCTTTTGCATACATGAGTGTAGAAAGATCCATAGAATCAGGAAAGAATTGGGAATTCTAAAATCAGGCTTCACCAAAGGAAAAAACATAATACTAACTCATTTTTCTTACATAAGGCTTAACAAGTTATCTAATAGAATTAGTCATAGTTTTTAACAAAATTGCAACTAAAGTTTAGTAAGGATTCGGAGCATGCCTATGTTTGACATAAATATATTTGCATTTCAATATCCTTTGACATTGTTTATAAATTATTAGCTATTCAGTGAGCATAACTAATTAATTAGATGAAAGTCTAATGACAAGGCTGAGCATATTTTAACATAGAGATATGATATAGAAAATTTGATTCATAATGAAAGTTTCAAAATATCATCTTTCTTTGGAAACGTGGATGTAGTTATTCTTTAAAATTACGAAAATAAGACTCTTGTTACTTCATATCTCCAAAACTGAAATAAAAATTGCTTTCTGAGATTGTTATTAAACCATTTTGACTATGGAAAATGTGATGCCCAAATAAATTTGTTATTTTTGAAAATAATCAGGTGAATAATAATTGGAAGTAAAAAATGGTTTTGAGTTCTCTTCTAAGAGTATGGCTTTACTTGTTGAGGTTAAGATCTAGGGATACCTAGAAGTCATGAGACTGCCCAGAGAGGTTGGGGAGTCTCCTTCTCAGGAGATCTGCCAAACCCACCTGGATGCCACCCTGGGCCACGTGCTCTAGGTGTCCCTGCTGGAGCAGGGGGGTTGGACTAGATGATCTCTAGAGGTCCCTTCCGACCTTAACCATTCTGTGATTCTGTGATTCTCCTGCTGATCTGTTCTGCCTTTCTGCACTGTGTGGCACTCGAGCACTTGCTTTGTCACGTGCCCTCACCTGTCACTGCCATCCCCAGCTGTGACATTGGCAGCTCCTGTCATGGCAAGTGGATTCTGTCCTGCTCGACATCCAGGATTTGCTGTGGGCTTCTGAGGCTTCCTCCTCATCTAAATATTCCCTCAGATGAAGAGTAGGACGGGGTACAGTGTCGTATTTTACATACAGAAGTAATGTAGAAGAGGAGGGAAGGTGGAGTTCTGGGCATTGATAACAGGTTAAAACACAGCACCTTACTGAAATAACCTAAATGCCTCAGTCCAGTTCACAGGTGATGAATGAGAAGACCTTGTCTGCTTTTTTCTACGTGGTGGTTCCACTGATATATTTGCAAATGGCAGGTTTGCAAGTACATGGTGCACAGCTCAGCACTTGTTTCTCTCTAGGGTAATAAACCAGTCTGCGAAAAGCGTGCTGTAATTCAATGATATCCAATGATAGGCAACAGGCCTAGAGTGTTCTTCGCAGCTGTGTGGTGTTAAAACTGATATATTGCTAAGGCTTAAGCTTAGAAGTATGTGTTGCTGTTGAACTGCTACCATTTTTTTTTTGTCTGAAAAACTTTAGCATCAAATTAACATGGCATGTAGTAATAAAAGCTTTCTCATTATACTTAAGAATTTACTTAAAATAGGAACAGCTTATGATAAACTGAAAGAATTATTTCCATGAACATATTTGTTCTTTGCTTGGATTAAGAGAATCCTTTAAGGAAACATATTTTTAAAAATTTTACAATCTTTTCTGTTCAACAAGTTTCCAACTTGCTATGTAGATATGACATCATAATTGAACACAAAAATTCTTATTCCAGAAGGAGTTTTACATTTTTTATACATGGAAATGAGAAAAAAAAATCCATAGAAAAGAAATTGAAAATAAAAATATTGGTTTATGTAAAATTTGTGATTATGATGTGTAAAATTTGTGTTTGTGATGATAGTCAAACATT
This sequence comes from Tinamus guttatus, assembly GCF_000705375.1. Next base: position 356,272 of record NW_010584743.1, on the reverse strand, counting down.
TTGTTTGCCTTGATTTCATTGAACTTATATTTTGGGTAGAGTAAAATCTGAAAATTAATGTATTCAGTATGCTCAACTAGTAAATTTCTTATTTGAAGCATGAAATAGGCTGCAGACTTGAAGATTTGGCCTAAAATAGTCAGGCTGTAGTATATTTATCAACAACAGAACTGAGGATGAGAACAGCTTCACAGACTTTTCTAATGGCTTTAAACTGAGATGATGATTTGCACATATTTTTCGTAGGCTTTCAGTGGGGGATTTGTGATAGTGAAGGACCACTCCATATTCGTGAGTGTACGTTTTAAGTTCTGCTCTGTTCCCCATCCAGAATGCAGGCAGTGGTTCAAGGGCATATGGAGAGTCCCATGTGCAGTAGTTCATTCCCTCTTGCTGTGAGGGTTAGCAATTCTGTCCAGGGTGGCATTTTAGTAAAAGCAAAAAGTCTTAGTGGCAAGAGAAGTGGGACAAAAACAGTAGAAACTGGTCAGAGAATCCCATTCCCTTCTAATAGTTTGCTACAAAGAATAACAATGTACTATGTTTGTTTGTTTGTTTGTTTGCTCCTCTCATTTCTTTTCCCCATATTCTTTTTTTCTGTATGTAGCCCAATATTGTCATGGCAGTATGTCAATTATACTTCAGAACTGTATTATACAAAAAAAGGGAAAAAGAGAAGATCCACACAAGAATGCTAATATTTGTATATGAATGTAGGATATGCAAGTGTATGTTACAGAGCCTTAAATTTCCATATCAGACATATTGGTGATATGTTTTCTTTGATTACACCCTAAGAAGTTACATGAGAAATGCATGCTGTTAACAACTGATACATTGAACATAATGTATAACAATTTTCAAAGATAATCAAATTACTTAATATTTTATTGTGGTTTCTTCCGTATAATGCTGAAATTAAGACCAATGAAACTCCTTTTTTTTTTTTTTTTTTTTTTGATGTTCCTTGGGATGCAGGAGAACATATAAATGACACATACTGGGCTGATTCAAGCATTTTGCTGTATTAGCATAAGCATTTCTTTTTGAAAACAAACGCATAAAAAGCACAGCAGGATTGTAAATTTGGCATTACCATGCCCCAGAGGGTTTATGCTTATGTAGTAAGGTTAGCAAATGAAAGCTCTCTTCCAAAAAATAGGACTTTGCCACATAGAGACAACTTGATAGGGGTATCTTACAGATATGCAAAGGTTTGTCAGTGGAGAAGCTCTGCAGGTCCAGCTTCTGCCTGTCAGCACTATGTCATTAAAAAGAAGGAATGTACATATAGTTATTTAATATTGCAGATGCCACTGCTGTAAAAGAAGAATATGTTCTTAGTTCATTCTCCTTCCATCCCTTATGCCTTAGCAGAATGGTTCTCTACTAGATTATTGTTTGTTCTTTGCCTAGTTAATTTAAATTGTACAAGTAAACGAGTTTCTACATTTGTCCTGGGGAGATAATTCTCCAGTACTTGTATATTGAACTTCCTCATAGTCACTCTGTACTTCCCTATTCCTAATTTTAAATGGAAAAACTTAACATTACTTTAAGGAATATCTTGCAGGCCATACCAAATATTCGGAGATTTTTCCCTTGGTCTTTGCAATTTTTTTTACAGTGCATTTCTATGGTGTACAAAGCTGCTTGGTTTTAAAGGACACTTCCTGATTCTTTTTTACATTATGATTTTTACATTTTGTGTTTCATGTATGATTGACTTATTTTTTTAATCCATGCTACATCACAAGAAGTTTCAACTTTTTTTTAATATATAAATACTATAACATATTCTCCTTCCTTTGCTTTCCCTTTTTCCTCCATCAGTTCTAATTGCAGATCTGCTAGTGATGCATGAGCAGAGAAGGAGCACAGCTTGACTTTCTGAGTCCATGCTGTGTTTGAGGCAGTGGTAAGAATGAAAACAATATCTTCACCAGGAACCTGAGCATACATGATCTTGAAGTCACTGACCTTTAATAAATTTGTAACTCCCAGTTTTGTAATGCTGTTTACTGGGATAAGACTGTATTTTTCATTGATAAGAATATATATAAGCTCACATCTTACAAGAAGGAACACATTTTAAAAAATATGAATAAGCTAGTTTTAAAGTTAGATTTGGGAATTAGATTTTTTTTTAATTATATCATTTTGATATCTGTATCTCATGGTATATGTGGTGTTTGCCACACTGCATTCAGATCTGTGATCCATACAATTAGTAAAGCAGCAATATTTAAATGTTCCTTGTGTCCTGTTCTTCCTGCAAATGAAATTTAGTAAAAAAAAAAAAGGCATTTTCATCTTTAACCAATTAGTTACCACAAGGATGGTTTATAGCCTCTAATGAGCATATGTAGTTTTTTGGGAAACTGAAACAGCATTACACTAATCAGATGTGAATGAAATGATATCCTTCCAAACTTCAGTGAGTTGCCAACACCATTTAACCTCCAGATTTTTTTTTAAACTAACTTTTCAAAAACTAATCATGCAGCAGAATATTTAGATAATTTAGGAAAAAAAAAAGGAATTTGAAAACTGTACAACCTGGTCACATAGGTCTTTAGGAAAATCAGGCAGCAGGCTTGAAACAAGTACAATAATTAAATAACAGCTATTCAAGTTATCTTCAAGTTTAAGAGATTAAAAGCTTCATGAAGGATAGATCTATGTACTGCCTATTAAAATGATGGTCAAGAACACAGTAGGATGAGTAATGAATCAGATTCTCATTTACTGAGGTGTGGTGTGTTAGAGTTTAGTGGTATTACTATTTCACAGAGGAAGGAGCATTCATATCCTTTAGTAAGAAAAACAGCCATAAAACAGGTCTTCTATGTTCTTGAAATAAGAATGGATTGGTCTATCATAAAGGAACATGGAGAAATGGAAAAATTTAAGATAATGTAATTGTTGTCCTACAAAGTATCTTTATGGAAAAAAAAAAAAAGCCCTAATATCAACACAAACTTTAGGGGGCTGAATTTCTGGAGGAATCTCTTTTTGTGTCAGGAGGAACAAGGAAAAAGCATTATTTTTTTTCAGTCTGTTTATTTATTTACATTATGCAGGTGTGGTTGCTTTAACAAAAGAACATTAGTAGCAGATTGTAAGCAGCAGCAGTATGCATGAGAACAGAGCTCCACCCGTGGTTGTTTCTGCAGTTTACTGCAAAATAAGATTAATACTACAAAATTCAAAGGCAGCAGCTCAGGACCATGCATCTACATGCACAAATATTATGTAACAATAATTTCCTTTTATTTTTAAGCAGCATGAATCTTTGTCAAAGGAACTTTGTATAGTTCTATCATAATGTCATTCATTTTCACTATGCTCTGTTAAGAAGGGATATGGTGCTGTTGTGTACATGGAAGCTGAATACTCTGCCCAAGTTCTAAACATCTTCTGCTGAGGCCACACAATATTAAATCTGGAACAGCTAAGTGTCATGTGCTGATAACTTTACTGCTTTCTTCTCACACATGGAGAACAGTAAACTGGTACCAATGAACTTCCATTTTCATATGTGTATCTATTCATATCAATAGTATTCTGGTTCATCTCAGAATAATGCTGTCACTAACTGAAATCAAAGGAATCCATAAAATCATTAGGGAATAAATCCTTGGGGGGTGCTTGCCTGTAACAGTACTCCACATTCAGGCACTGCTGGGAAAGAATGGCTTACATTTAGATTCTACCTTTAACAAATTAACTAACTTTCAAAATATGAAGATTCAGGGTCAAGTATTAAAGAAAAACGTGTAACTGAGACAGATGCATCTTTAATCACTTCCAGAGGTAATATCTTTTCCTTTCAACTGCTTTACCTGCAAAACTGCTTTTGCTGAGAGACCCAGAGAAGTTCTTGCTTTTGGCATTTGTTGCCTGGGGCTGCATCCTGCAAGGTCAAGGTTTCCTACTTTGGCTGTAAAACCTCATTGACTTCACTAGAATTATACGTGGTACCTTAACTGCATATATTGCACGAACCATAAGATGAATCGCCACTTAAGAAAATGTGTTTAGAATATGCATTGCGCATATGAAAAATGTACTAGATTCACTTTGTTGAAGACTGGTTGATCTATTCATTTTGAACTATCTGCTTTTGAATTCTGCTGTTTTGCATCTCTGAGTATGCTGACAGTCCTGTCCTACAAAACTCAGGCACTGTGCTGGCCCGCTGGCTGAAAAGTGAGATTAGAAGAATGTTCTCTCACAAACAGATTTGCATCATCCCTATGCATGTGACAAAAGTGAATTAAAAAGAGAAAAGTCCCAACTGCCACATGTCCATAAATGTAGCTATAGGGCTTGTCAGCAACATCTACCTTGCAAAATATTGCTTTACAAAAATACTAAACATTTGCAGTTTATAAGAAGTGAGAACTTCTGATAACAAACAATTTAAAAAATATTTTCATCCCTGGACTTATTTTTGTGTTCTACAGTGGCATTGGGTTTTTTTCTGATCTTTGTCAGACCTCCTGAAGGTAAGTGTAATCCCAAAAAGCTTTCATGGTTTTATTAAGTAAGTCAGCTAATATGTCTAGATAAAAGATACTATCTCTCTCTGCAGACTTGTCTTCTTTTATAAGTATATACCTCTTCTTTTACAGGGAAGTCTTTATTCAGTAGGCCAAAATGTAATTTTTAATCTTACTATTTAGTGTAATATAATATAGAATCACAGTTATTGTAAGGTTATTTAAAATCTATAGAAATAAGCTTTCTGCAGATTATATAAATGACTAACTGTGGCACTTTTCTAAATCATATTAAAATCTATTTTAATCTTCTTTATAGGATTGTTAGGATCCAGTTTCTAATTTATATGCAATTATCCGGTTTAAAACATTGAAGGATATTTCCTTTAAATTACTCAAACGCTTTTATAAATTGAATTAGGTCAGACTGCATCATTTTTACAGGCATCAGTTAATATTCACAATGCGATGCAAAACCTACCTTCATTTTATTTTTAAAGGCTTTTCATAAAATTGTTGGGTAAAAAAAAGATCATTATGGCAAGGTTTTTGTGCTGCTCAGTGTCCTCTCACTATCTAAATTTGAGCACTAGTTGAAGCAGAGCCCTTCAGTGGCGTGGAAGACAGAGCTCAAGAGCCCTTTTTTGCCCCATTTCCTCCGTGCATCTCTGCTGAGGGCTGGTCAGGCTTATTTCTGAAGATCTGTCCTTATATTGCCAGTCTGGCACTGCTGGCAAAAAAGCAACTCCTTCCCGCAATCAGAAGATAAAGCCTCACTGGGAAATCAAATGTAGAGACATGGGAACAAGCCTTTGGTAATGATAACAGCTTTTTTGTTTTGTTTGGTTTGGTTTGGTTTGGTTTTGAAGGAGTATAGACCAGCTGGTGTTGGGGGCCATAACCTGATCTCCTTCTGCTATCTGGCCCTTCAGTCCCACTGCCATCTCTTGTAAATTTGAAGATTAGATTTGGGGTTAAAGCTGCTGCTTTGGGGCAGCTGGGTATATTGCTGCAGCATCCGAGGATGCTCACTCCACCTTTCATGGTGGCTCCTTTCCTTCTCCCTGGCATTAGAAGTTCTCTCTCCTTTTTCTCCCCAGGGTGCATCAATGTCTGGCTGGGGCTCTCTTGGAGAGGATGCCTTCTGTTTGGAGCAATGCCCTCCTTCTGCAGTGTCCCTGGAGGAGCATGGTAAGGCAGCCAAAGTTTTGGGGGCAACTAGAGCTTGGTGAAGATCAGAACGTGATGGTGGCTTGAAGCAGTGAGGGTCTGTGTCTCAACGGCTCCTGGACGTTAATGCTCTCCTTGAGACAATGCAGGAAGTGAAGAGACGAGCTGGGTTCTGTGCTTGACCCCAGCACCATCCTGCTGGGCCGCCCTGGCCACCTAAGCGCCTTTCCTACCTGTAAAAGGATAATAATGATGCCCACCTTCTTTGCAGAAAGCTTTAAAACCAAGGGGTGAAAAGCATTATATAAGAAGCGTTATTATCGTTGCTCCTAGCAACTAGCAGCCTGCTTCCTGACAGCTGCAAGAGCAGTTCACAAATGACAAAAATCCAAATTTCCTTCCCCTCTTCATTTTTTTTTTATTTTTCTTGTGAAATTGTGAAACTCTTCCTTTCACCCTTTCTCCCAGTTGTAAGCATCAGCTACATGCTTACATGATGCACTGTCAGGGGGAGAAGAAGGGGGGTCGTTTCGCTTCCTGCTGCTGCTCTGAATTTTTTTCAGAGTGAATGGAAGGATGTCAGGGTCCTGGATTGTATTATAGAAATAGGATTTTTTTTGATCCTTTGCTGCTCCGAAGATATTCTTGCAGTACTCTAATGGATAATAAACTGATTCTAATGTGGTCTAAATGTCTGCCAGTAGCTCAAAAGGTAAATTGAAGGACAGAACTATAAGTAGTGAACAGTGTTATTATCATTTTACTCCCACCAGAAAATCAAAATCTGTGTTTGTGCAGGCTCACTTTGTACAGCTTGTCATTCCCCTGTGAGAAGTGATGGGAGAAATGCTTGGCACACTGACTCTAAAAGCAAATGCTTTTTAAAATTATGGAGTGCATTCCAAGCTTGATGAGGGTATATTAATATATGTTATGACAGGAGCTGTGTCAAATTCCGTGGTAAAACGAACAAAATTAGGAATGTGCTCATCTTGTAAGTCATGGGGCTGCTATGAAAATGTATTTGCTGCTAAAATGGCATCCACCAGCAGGAGGAAAAACCCATTAAAGTTCTGACAAGACGCTCTCACTTCTTGGGCTTTTACTGGTGATCTGAAATTTGTTAAAGAAGTATTGTAATGAATTTTGCTGGAGTGGGAGAAGGGTGTTGCAAAGTGATTTGCTTTCAGTGGGGATGGCGGAGGAGAGTGGGGGGGTGAAAGAAATGTTCCCGAGTCTCCTCTGTTACATGATGCTCAATGGCAGCTGATGGGTTGAATGCACAGAGGCACTTGGGTCCCTCCAAACCATGTAACATTAGAGAACTGCACTAGTGTTCAGAGCCCTCCTTTTCCCATTTTTTTGGTGTGAGATTTTGATGAAGATATAAAACTGAGTTTGGAGGTGACTTTTAAGTAGAGTTCAGATCAGATCTCTCCTGCTTTGAATTATGATTCATGAACTGAAATTTGGAACTGTAAATTATACCTTCTAAGAGCAGCCTATGATAAGACCACATTCCCTTATGTACTTCAGTGTGCACAGTTGAATGTCTCTTGTATCCTGACATGCCTTTTTTCTGTTAGGGGAATGCCATTATTTGAATAAAAGTGGTACTTACTGTTCTTGTATGTTAATATATTAAATAATTTTATTGCCTATTTTTAACCTTGTATGGATAAAATAACTTTATTATCTATATCTATCTACATATATATACACACATGTATATATACATCCAAACAAATAAATACACACCTAATAATATGCATGCAAGTAACATCTGTGCTATGTTATCTGGAATAAATGCTTATGGAATTTATCTTTCATATATTGTAGCTAATCATATAGAAATAACTATTATTGTTACTTTTCCAAATTTACTAACAGAAGAAAATGATTTCCCCATCCAGATTATTTTTTCTGTGGGACTGCTTTAGTTCATTTGCAAATTGATTTGTAGTACAATAATAACAAAATGGTCCAGTATGCAATGACCCAAACCACCCTCATCTATTTTGTCTGCTTAGCACAAGTTAGAATTGAAGAGCAAATTTCACTTTATGTTTCATGAGAATTTGTAGTTTAAATTTATTGAAATTCTTTAGGCAGAGCAGAAGGTGTTAATGTTAGTTGTCATCAATGCATAAAAGATGTAAGAGATGCTTTTTTGCCTTTTTTTTTTTTTTGGTTGTTGTTGTTGTTCAAATAGTCTACTCTGAAAAGAGCCATTTCATGTACTAATTAAAAGTTTCAGGCATGTTTATATCTGGTGCTAGTTACACTTAGGTTGCTTAACCTGGCATAATGAGGAGAAAGTTTCAACACTCCATTGAAAGAGGCAACCTTCTGTGGAAGAGTGTCTGTTATAAAATACAGTTAAAATGCAAAGAAGTAGAAAACACTTAAGCATTACAAAACAAGACCTTTACCATGTGTTCTTTTTTTTTCCTTTTCTGCTTTTAACTTAGAATTGCTGTACTTTTTTTTTTTTTTTTTTTTTTTTAACTTAGTGTGTTCTACCATTTGGAAACTTTCCTTTTTCATTTGTATTTCTTTTCAGTCCTGGAGAGGATCAAAGTTGATTTAAGCTTCTGTTTGCATGAGAATTTAATATATTTTATTTTGGACCTTAGCAGCCACAAGCAGTGTGACTGCAAGAGACCCAGAATTGGCCTTGTGTTTCATAAGAGTTTCTAGCTGCTTTCAGTCCTTTGGAGTGAACCAAAACATATCTGAATGGAAGAAACTTCCCCAGAAATAGATCCCTGGTAGCCATGAAAAATGACCTTTTTCCTCTTTCTTGAGCCTGCTCTGAGACTTCAGGGCTTTGAACTTCCCAGTGAGACATTTGGAGAAATCCCACAGACTTGGAACGTAGCTAAGGGAAGATGATTTTACAGAGGGTGTAGATGTGCATCTAAAATACTCTGGCACTTCCCAGCATCATTTCCACCACGTGAGAGAGGAACCTCTGAAGAAGCGACCTCTCTTTCCTCGCCTCCAACCTGCTCTTTTTTTGCTATGACTTAGCCACCTTGTCAATCCTGAGGTGGGACCAATGATGTTATTCACATTATGCGACTGAAGCTGAGTCTTTCTTGTTGGAGATTTTGTCCCTTGTACCTATCTTCACTGGCACCAGTCGATATGAGAGTTCAGAGAACTGTTCCTGTGTTGGTGCTCACACAGGTCCGTTGCTTGAGCTCTCTCAACTGTGCTAGATTAGTAGATTCCATGCTGGACCTTGCCTGACTCCTCCATATGTGGATCAATCAACAAGTACCATCACATTCTGAAGGGCTTCTCAGCTTTAGGAGTCCAAATAGAGACATCTAGGTCTGATGACAATAATGTGGATTTAAAGAAATCTTATAGCCATTTCTTAAAATACAGTGAAAAGAAGACAGTTTACCACTAACTGATTTTGAAATGAGTTGTCTGCAGACATACTCCTTATTATCCAATCTCCTTTCCTTCTCCCTCAGGATTCATGTTTATTGGGGGAATAATGAAACTAATGGTTTGTTTCACAAATATTGTTTAAATAAGCAAAGAAATAGTGCATCTAGGCTGAAGCTATCTGCAGTTCTTCTACAACCTTTGTAAGGTAGATTTCTGTTTCTGCTTTTGCCATGCAAATAGTTATTTCTGGCCTTTTGCCTGTTCAGAGTCGTAGAAAACTTAAGACTGCCTGCAATATCCATGTTCAGCCTGAGGCTGCCAGTATGACATGAGTTTTACAGGAATAGCCCACTGGCATTTTAGGCAGGCAGACTCAGAGGTAGAGTGGCCACTGTCCTGACCATCAGAACAGTGCATCACAGTTAAAGATGTCAGGGATACCCTTGAGGGATAGAACTATCACTGTGGAAATGATAGTGGCGAATCCTGTGTGGCTAATACTCTGGTTCACAGTCTGGGTTATGATACTGGAAATATCTCACTGCCGAAGATACTCAGAAGATCATTGTGTTGTACATGGCTGTCGCTCATTGAATCTGTTGTAGGAAATGCAATCGGGAAGGCCAATTGAAATTTTTAGTAATTTTGCGTAGTAGGTTTTTGTAGATAAATGTTTAACCATATTGTTGTAAAGGGAACAGAGATCTTGGATTCACCACTGAAATAACAGGTATCATATTCCCATGATGAAAACACAAGATAAAATTCCCTCTCTCTTTGCTTTATTGGAATTGACTCATCAGATGGGAAAACTAAAGGAAGATAAGGAGGAAATGGGACTTTTTTGAAGTTTTTTTTTTCTTTTTTTTGAGTTTCTGATATTCTCTAATTACCACAGTGTAATACATGATCCTGAGGATATATCCCAACTGGAGCACTCTCTCTGATGATTGATACAGTAATTCTTTTATCCTTTCTCTCAATCCTCTCTGGAGAAAAAAGTTTAAATAACAATAAATAAATGGGTGAATTTCTTTAGGGAAAAATAAAATCTAAATTTAATTCATATGTATTCAGAGAATAAGAATGCCTCACATAGTTTCTTTCAACCTGCCTTCACCAACAGCCTCTCTCAAGTCAGACTGATAGCCTTTGATGTGTCCTGCACCAATTCATGGCATCCTAAAACCTTACTCAGCTCCACCAGTATATACCTTGCTTGTTGCTGGTTTTGCTTGAGGACAGATGCATTTTCATTTCCTTCTCTCCTGGCATGCTGTAATGCTATGTGATATCCAGATTTCTCATGACAGCTTACAAAATTGCTAAGAGCTCTCCTTTTAGTCCAATCTGTTTTGTTTGTCACTGAAGGTAAATTTTGGATGTACAACTTTTTCAAGTCTGCAAAGTTTTTCAGGAATATAGTTGCTTTATCACATGCACTTTACTCCCATCATCTTAAAGCGGTGTCTTGCAGTTCTGTAGACTGCATTGAAAGACTAATGAATTCCTGTGTACTTATACTTTGCCAATCACACTGTTAAAATGATATATATCTGCTGCTGCTTTCATTCTCACCTTTGAAAGACACAAAAAGGAAATAAAAATGACATCATTTTGACATCAATGACATCAAACTTAAATTACACATTTACAATGATGTTGCAACATCATGTCCATGTACATGGCTGCCTTTTTAAAATTCTTGTTACTTTGCTTTGTTTGTGCTGGGAATGTTTCTTGCATGCAACGTACTGCTGTAGACTTAAAATGTAGCACACAGTGAACTACTCAGGCATCTGCTTGGAAACCTCCCCAGAAATTTCAGTATTGGAAATCCTGAGATGTATTCTTGGAGCTGGGAAGAGATAAGCTAAATAATGGTAAAGAGAGATCTTGGAAAAAAAAAAAAAGAAAAATAATATGAGATGAAAATATTAGGCAGGAATGTGTTCTTATATGTAAGGGAAGTAACCTTGTAATAAGGCCTCTTTATTAACTCTTTAGCAAGAGAAGAGTACAACTGTAGCCCCATTAGATTGTCTTTTGGGTAAATGTTGCTTAATATAGAATCAGTAAACTAAGCAGGAATCTAAACACTAGAAGAGTTTTGAAGTCTTGTCTCCTAGACTTCGTCTTCTTTTAGGTGGTATTCTTTCTTTTGTCAAATTTATGGGTGACTGTAAAATGACAAGCATGATGTCATCGATGCAAACTATAGAAGGTACATATTTATGTAAAAATGCTATTTTGAAGTATTAAAAATTATCATAATAAGTACTATATGCTTACATTTTTTTTAAGAATTCTGACATGTAGCAGTACCCTGAGGGTGTGTTTCAAGTTTCTTTTTTAAAACCATCTGAATATTAACCAAGTGATCTCGAGAGAACTTTTAAATGAGATTGTTTTGTTTATCTATCTACATGCATTTTCAGTAAAGTCAGTATCAAAGAAAGAATGCTATGAGTAGTATTGTTGATCCTAAAATGTTGATTTCTTTGATTATTTTTCTTATATTTGTGGAGGGAAATGGGCAGTGTTGTTATTTTCAATAAATGTAGCTAAACCTTGTAACTCTCAGTTCTGTTGCAGGTTAAATGCATTGCATATATATCTGAATATTTTCTTTGGAGGAAAAAGACATTGAAATATTTAATAAAATATTAGTTGGACTTTGTTTTTTGTTGCTAAGCTCACTTTGATTTAAAAAGAAGCTATTAGTAACAAAGAACTGATTTGCCTAATGGTATCAAAAAACAAAAAAGAAACGAGTATACAAGAGGATTCTTTTGATTGTTGTTGTTTGATTACTTATTCAAACTTTTAAAAGGCAAATTATAATATTACTTTGTATCCACAAGAAAAAAAAAAAAGTTATTCCTTAAATCTCCAGGAATATATCAGTTAAAACAGTTAAAGCCTCTCATTGGTCAACTGCTCATAAAAGAAAGTACATATAGGGGAGCTTCACAATCAAGCTATATTGTTAGGCCATATATTAATACAAATTGCAAGTAACACTGCATTGATTTATAATCACTTTCTCAAAATTATCTCTTTTTTCTACACTTAATTCTCACCACAGAGAACTCTATCCATATCATTCTAGCATATACATTTCTACCACAAATTCAATCTAAGGAGACATATTTGAATATAAAGAGTTGCACAACAAATATTTTTCTGATGTTCAAAAAGGTTGGACAGTTCCTTGTGATTTAACAAAGTACATAAGTACTGTTTTTATAAATACTAATTTATTTAATAAAAATACAAAAATATAAATATACATATATAAAAATATCATGATGAATCCACACACAGACATTCTTTAACTCAATAAATATGGCAGTAATATCAATCTTTTTTAAGTATACTTTTGAGGTTATGTTACAATGCAGGTGCACCATGTTCCAGCTAGTAGGAAAGGTAATGCAAAGCGACTAAAAAAATTAAGTTTCCATCTCATTATTAAAGGCACAAAAAGCCTTTTATTCTATTGTTATTGTCAATGAAAACCTTTTTTTTTTCAGAGGTTTTCAGGCAGAGAGGGTGAATTATAGATTTTCAAAAATCTAAATCATTCATATTCATTCACGTTGACTTATTGATTAAGCAAACCCTTACTAAGACAACACCTATTTTTTGTATTTTTTTCCCAAGTAAGAGAGTAGGCCACTTTATCTAGTAACATAGACATTAATTCCACTAACACTGACCAGGTCACAGATTATTTTCTCAGTCTCGGTCACTTTCCTCTCCACCATACATATCTGCTAGTTTTTTAAACCGAGGTCCCCAGTCACTGAGGTAATCATAATCTTGGTTACCATCTGTGGTAAGTGACTCCAAGGAGCTGAGTGAATTTGCTATGGAATCATTTCCTTCATAGGCATATGTTGCTAGTGAATCATAAGGAGGTGCGCTTGGGTCTAAATCATTTTCCTTTAGCCTTCGATGAATAAAATCCTGGACGTCAATGTTTTCCCAGATAGGTACCGTCCTTCTTATCTGAAATATGGTGTCTGGGATGACATCTCTTCTCATCTTACTTTCCTCCCTTGCCTCTGGATTTCTTAATGTGCCAATGTCAAAAGCCTGGGTATCTTCTTCCCCACCTCCCTCATCATTGTAGGTCACTATGTTATCCCGAACATCGTCCTTTGAGATAATCAAGGGTTCTTTCTTCCGCTGTCTCTTGAGGGCTGCGAACAATACAACTAACACTGAAACAAAACAAAAGATGAATATAGAGATGGGTAGTTAGCAGTGAAATACAGGATAAAATATTTTGCATTATCTGTGGTTCATGAAAATTTTATAGTTAGGATAGGCTGCTTAACAGGACATTAATGACAAAAGCTAGCCCTAAGTTAAACTGAAAAGAAGAAAATATTACTATATTAATATATTTATAACATAACAGTTAATATCTGTTCTGACATCTAGTAATAATTAAAATATTATGTATTTGATGTAGATACACATTTTACTATTAAGATGAAGTTGAAAAGCAGAGAAAATAAATTCTACTACTAATGATTGACCTCAATTTAGTTTTGTGCAGTGCTGCCTTCCTAGCAGTCTGCAAGGGTAATTTTATCGAAAGTGGTTGTATTTCCTTTGCAAAAGTAATTCATGCTTTTGAAAGCTAGGTTTTAGGTATTCCTAAGTGCCTAATTCACTTTTGAAAATGGGATTCACAAGTCTTTCTGAAAATAAGAACCTGAAGGCCTTCAGCTCTCCGTATTATTGACAAAACTCTCTTTGCTTTGATGACTGCAGGAACTGAAATCCAATCTTTGCTGCTGTTTCTCTTTAAAAACATGATCCCCCCTAGTTTAAGAAACTTAGAGGAATAGCTCTTCCTTTTGCAGAGGCAGGGATTGAAGCTGAAATCAGCCTCTTTAGAAGGACATGAAAAACTGCTGTTAAGATTTGTAAATATGTTCCAGGACCTAAATACTATTGATTTAGTAACAATTCAATGCTAAAATGTGTTTAAGAATGTCAGCCTAACTCCAGTAGCCGGAGTGAATACTGGAAGCCATGAGAATCATCTGGACATGAAGCATAACAGTGGATGCCAAGCCATACCTACATGTGTAACAGTGCTGAGCACTTGTGCTCAGTCTTAGGAGTAGTTTTTTTACCCTAAATAACTTGAGTGCTGGTGAATAAAAGGAAGAGATGGACATGTTGAAGGCAGAGACAAACTGAGATCTTCTACATACAGTGTTGTGAATGTAAAGGCTGTTCTGTTTTGTTTGTGACTTTGTATGTGCACGGGAGCCATTCCTTTAGAGTTTTTCTAATGCTAGATGAGCAATAACCCACTCAAGTGTATTTAAGACCTTCCTATGAAAGAATGGAGACTAACTGTTAGGGTAGATCAGTAAAAGGTCATTACAGAAAAGTGTCTTCCACAGACAGATGCAGAATGTGCTGCCCATGGAAGTGATGCAACCACCAACCCAGTGTTCAAGAAACATGTAGATGAGACACTTAGGGACATGGTTTAGCAAGTATGGTGTTTAAGGTTTTACAATTGGTCTTGATGATCTTAAAGGTCATGATTCTTAATGATTCTACAAAATCTTTATGATTCTATGATTCTATAAAAGGGGCCTTTGAAGTTACGGACACTGCTGTGATGGCAAGATAGAGAGCCAGATGCAGGACATGACAGCCCATGCCATGCCGCGAGTGCTGCTCCTGAGACTATGCCAATAATTGTCCTGAGGGACCAAAAGCACGCCTAGGAGGTGCTCAAACCTCAGCCATCTGGAAAACCTGATCAAGTTCCCACCCTTCCCTATGCTCCACAGAATAGATGTGGTTTCCATTTATTGTCCCTCTTCTTATTCCCTCTGTAGTCCTTTGAATATTTGCTATAGGCAGTGTGAATCCAGTTGATCTTGTTACTAGTCTAAAAAAAAACCCAAATAAGTGCTCTCTTTAAAAATGTATTAACTGGCATGTATGCTTTTCACTGTCCGCTTGGTGAGCTTTTTGCTAGGAAATGTGGGAAGAGGAAGAGATCAACCACAAAATTTGACAGGAAAGCAGAGAATGAAAAGTCACTTTTCTAGTAATGCAGGTTGCAATTTTTATGTCCTTAATCCAAGGTTATCTACTAGCATTTATTCTACGTCTTTCATTTATCCCCTCACCTTTGTACTTCTTCTGCTCCCCAAATATCCAACTCGTTTGTGCTCACACTTTATGCAATCAGCTGAGCTCACTACCACTAATAAGCATTTGAATGTTTCTCTGCTACTCTTTTCAGCTAAATATTTCCTGAGAATAAAATTACAAATGATTCATGATTAAATAGTTAGCATAATTGATCATCTTTTAATCACTGATAAATGTAGCATGCAGCAGGAGTATGATTTAAAGGACCTAGATTTAAATGAAGTTCTATCTGTAATGTATGATATTACTCATATGAGCATGGTATCTAAAACTGGTCCTAGATTTTCAATTTTATTTCATTTAAATATGAACACAATTTCTCACATTTTTGTGATTAGTAATAGCAAGAAACAGTCTATATGTAACTTCCTTTCCCACTTTGCCACTTCCTCTCCCACTTTAGAAAACAGTCAGGCTTAAGAATATATATACATACACATATATACTAGATAGGAAATATTTCTCTGCAATGTCACATGGATAAAAGGTTGAAGAACATCAGGAGCCTAGAAGTGACCAGTGCTTCACCCGGTTGATGATAAATACCCCATCAAAGGCGCTTACCCAGCAGGATGAGGATGCAGAGGAGGATGGCAATGAGCGCCCCTGTGCTGAGGCCTGCGGGAAGGAGCAGGGCCTCAGCGTTGCAGGACTGCATGTTGCCCCGGCTGTCGCAGGCGCACACGCGAATGGTCAGCGTGCCTGTGCTGCTCTGGATCGGGTAGTCGTTGTCAAATATTATGATAGGCAAGAGATAAGTGCTCATCTTGCTGCGGCTGTATCCGTTTCTTCTCGTCATTATCCCTGCTGTATTATCTAAGATGGAAGAGCAGAATAAACGAGCGCTTGGGGAAGAAGCTGTATGTGGCATGTGGCATAGAGGAGGAGAGTATTTATTGATCAGTACTTACCTTTGTTGTCCACAATGGAGAAGTTTGGATGAATGGCAAATTCTGGCACCAATTCAAAGAAAAATTTGTGCCCTCGAGCAGGTTCATCCTTGTCAACTGCACTCACTGTCTGTATCAGCTATAAGGAAGACATATTTTGTGAATTTAGGAGCCTTGTTTGGTGGAAACAAGACCTCTGCTTTTTGAGTACAGTAAAAATACATTGAAGTTCTATCTGAAGACAAAAACAGATGTCCTAGAAGAAATGTTCTTCCCATAAACATAGGAGAGATTACTGTCAAAAAAAGGTGGGGGGGGCTATTTTGTTGTTTAAATATATAACCGCAGACAAAAAACAGACCCAGTCCTCACTGAAAGACGGACAACTGCTTTGATTTGTAGCCTGTGTCTCACAGCGGTGCAGGCACAACAGCCCTTCTGAATAAGCTGTAAACTCTCTGTGGCCTTACAAAGATGCAGAGTTGGGTGTAAACCAGGTGTTAAGTGGGTGTAACTCCCAATTCACCTCATCTGCTCCTGGAAATAAATTGGAGTATTGCACTGGCAGGATGCTGGTCTGTCCAGAGGTAATAAAGGGAGAGGCTTTACATGCTCCTCGAGCGATATGTCTGGCTGTGGAGTTTTATAGCTGCTCTAAAAAGGCTGTCAAGTCCAGCTGAGAAAAAAGGATAATAAAAGCACCAGCATAGATTCAGAGTAGTGTGGATTTAAAAGAGAGGACTTAGCAATAATTCTGAATTGGGCAGTCTTCCCTGTTTGTAAAAATATGTGCAAATATCTACCAGTGTTCATACATACACACATACACTAAGGATTTGATTTTTTTTTTTTGATTATTCTGAGCCACTATAAAGGCTGAAGGGAAAAAGAAAGTTGCAGAAATGAGGAAGGAAATAGCCTGGAATAGCTGTAGTTTGTGAAATGACTCGCAAGTTAAAATCATATACCTCTAGCATGTGATTAATGTGATAACTATTAGTAGTATGATTTCGGGGAGCAGAGACAGGCTGTTAGGTCCTTTGCATTCCCTAAGAGATATCTCACTGGAGAGTGACCTCCGCTGTACCTTGGCTCATTGGGAGCATATCTGAGTTTCACCAGAAGATGACAAAGTTCACTTGTATGAGAATAGGAGTAAGCTTCCCTCTAGGAAACTCAATATGGCCCAAAAGAGCAGTTTCTTCAACAGCTGATTGTAGAAAAGGGAAAGACATGCTTGTTTCCCTGGAAGCTGTCAGGAAAACCAACAGCTGCCTTGAAGTTTCTAAGTGCTTCCAGTAAATCAGTATCCTAAAATTCCACTGACATCAAAGCCATTTGTTATCAAAGGCTTACTTTCCTGCTCACTTTTCTGATATTTCCAGGGCACATGTAGTGTGAGTTCTCCAAGAAAAATAGCAATTGACAACACTGATTTGATTTTTAAGCTTTACAGCAATCAAGTTAGGAATGGCTTTTTCTTGTGTACTTCTCTGAACATAAGTTTGAGCGGAGATTGAGGATGCAGTTAAATTTTTAGGTTTTTGGCATCTCTCAGGATGGAAAACTATATCAGGCAAACATAATTATAGGGCTGCCACAAATGCCAAAATGTTCTTATAACTAAATGTTGTATAACTTAAATGTCTTATAACTTAAATGTTACTATAACATTCACAAGCCAGAAAGCTGCTGCTGCTAGTGCTATCCTGCAAAACGAGTAAAGAACAACAGAATGTCTCCATTTGGTTCATTCACTTTTTAGGAGAGCCCACTGAAACATCCACAAGAGCAAGAGCTCTTCTAACCCCTCTGCTCTCACACCTCTCTTTTTATGAGATATATTCCTGGAAAACCTGTCATCAGTGAGGGACTTGATATGGTATTTGAAAATATTAGCCTTGAACGTTAGGAAGAGACTGTGCTGAAAACAGGATTATGTTGTTTTTCTAAGTGTGATTAGAATTAGAACTACTTTATTAAGATCTCTTCTTTTTTAAAGCATGTGATGATCGAGGCACTTGAAGAAGTTTTTTAATTCATTTACAAAGTTTCCAAGGCTAGCCTTGTTTGCCTTTGCCTTTGTTTGTGGCAAAGCAACTTCCTCAGTATGTCAGTCATGCTCCAATTATACCAACATTTTCAGCTGTCACAATACCCCTTTGCTAGTGACTGTGCATAGACTAAGCCCAAGAGCCCAAGATGATACTTCAATTTCATCTTGTGCTGTTTAATATAAAAATGTAAAATTACTACATTAAAGCATCCTTATAATAGAAGTAAAACACCAAATTAACATGAGATTTTTTTCTAATATTTTTAGAAGTTTGAGAACATGGGGAGAGAGAGTAAAAGCATCAGATATAACAGAGAAAAAGTTAAAATGTGTATAAAATAATACTTGTGCAATTATTTGGTGAAAAATTCAAGGAAAAAATATCCTGATAAAATAGCTGACAGAAATCACAGCTGAGTATCACAAGGATTTTTGAGATCTATCAGTGGGTTGTTTGTAGGATCTGGATTTGATTCCCTTCATGTGCAAATCACACAGAGTGGACACAGAGGAACCTAATTACATTGAAAACTTGTTGTTGAGTGTAAGGAGGTGACATAAGTTATTACCTGCTCTAGCTGTTGGCTTCATAAATTGACAACCAGCTGTTCTTCCACCAGGAAAGATGGAAGAATAAAAGAACAATGAGAAAGGAAGATTATAGGTGAAATTTTCAAATGATGAATAAGTGAAAGGAAATTAGAAATGTTATCTAATTAAGTTTTCAGCTATTCAGCCATAAATAAAAGAGACAGTGTTAATGATAATCATGCCAGAAATTAAAGAGATTTGGCTATTTTTGCATATAGTGGTTTTAAAGGTAAATCTAGTATTGTTTTGTGTACATTTTGTAATTTTAAATCGGAAACGCATTATTCTTCCCTTTTGAAGCAGTTATGATCACTCTTCACCTCAGCTTCAGGAAAAGATCTCTGACATTTTATGATTTATGAGGGAAGAGTTATTTCAAGAAAATACTTTTAGTCTAATATGATTCAAGCATATTAGACTTAAATGAAAAAAAACATATATTTTTTAACTTCTGTTTTTTTTTTCCTGCCATAACTTCCCACATGACTGAGCTCAATTTGGAAAATGCAGCATTTCTGTCATTCTTCTATTGCTCTGAGTGTCTGTGTGTGCATATGTTCTGCATATGTGTTTGAAGAAAGACCATCATACTCTTTAATTGATTTTATCAGGTAAACTCAAATTCTTAGGGGTCACTTATCTGTGAGGATAATGAAAATTCAATATTAAACATTTGATATAAATTATTTTTTAATACTCAGGCTGAAGAAGTTTTATAGCCTGGAAATATAGGGGGAGTCACGAATGAGGAATTATTTCCCCTGAAGTTGGAAGATGTCTTTCATGGCGGGGACAGGGATTCTTTTAAAGGGTTTGTGACTATTTCCCACTGGCATCCGTTTATTTTGACATTAATACTATTTTGTCTTTTTCTCCAGACTGCTGTGTTCTTAAGGCCATGACTTGTGCTGCAATCAAACGTGATTTTAGGTAATTCTCTGGCTCTTGTATAGATATTTATATTCATATTTATATTCAGCTCCGGAAAAAAGGAACTTGGAAAGTCAAAAGCATGGTGTTTACTCATTTCTGGCTACAAAGCTGCCTTGCAGGAGGCCTGAGAACAGATTCCCTGCATATATCTGTTACTTCCCTGTACTCTTTTGAGCTAGTTGAGCATTTTGAAATAATAAAGGTCCCTGAGCATGTCACAGCATGTCCTGCTCTTCTTGAGACCATGCCCCTGGAAAAGGCAAGCTGCACAGATTCAGGAATCCTGGGTCAAGGGCTCAGCCTTGCATTTGCCCCTAAAAGGAAGCACAGGGACCTTTAAAATAAAGCTAAGCCAGCAGCAGAGATCAGCATTAGCTAGCCTCTCTTTAGGTGAGGTTTTCAGCCTGCACTATTTTGGTATGTCTAGTGTACAGTTGACAGCTGCATCTTGCCTCCAGGGTACATATTTTACTGATGCAGTAACATGCTTTATATGCATTCTTAAAAGGCTTGTTAAAAAGAGTGGAAAAGATGGGGACTATGGGAGGACAGACACAATATGTTTTCAGGTTAAAAATTTCTTCCAATAAAACAGAATTTTATACAATTAGAATATCGTCAATGCAGTTTTACACTGCTTCTTTTAAAGATATCAGACAGCATAATTAGTCATTGGTATTTATATTTTAAAAACACTTTTTTTTCCTAATTTCCTTCCTTTATAATTCTCTTTCAATAAGAGAGTGAAAAATAATGCCATTTTCATAGAACTTTAAGGATTCTGTGCTGTTTTAGACAGTGTGTTTCCGAAGCTTTAAGACAATGCAGTTGTCATACAGGATGAAATTTGTACTTCTTATATCAGAGAAGTAAGACCATTGGAGATTGACATTGTTAAGCTAGAAATGCTTAGCAGTAACAGCTGCTGAGTTTTGTCCTTCTTCAAGTATGGGATTATACACCTGCAAAGGAGGAGGCCTTGAATTCATTTGAAGTGTTTGGGATTTGATTCTTGTTATATTATGTCCTTAGTTAAACCTGGATATTGTGTAACACAGGGCAATTTTTCAACTGTCATTTTCTCTAGCTTTGCCAGCTTCTGAGATAAGACTTAAAATATATTACTAGTCATTTGCAAAAGGGATGTCTGTGGCATTTTGTTGTTTGGTTTTGTTTGTTCCCTTTTTTAGAAGTTGTTTAGGAGGGAACAGAACAAGTCTGAGATCGTGGAGCCATGTCTTTGTCGTTTCTTGCAATTTATTAAGCTTGTTTTGTTCTGCAAGTATTGTTTTGAGTGAGGTGCCACACCTGCTTTATCTGTGATGAACTATGGAAAAAATACTTTTGGAGAGCCTGTGCTACTAACAATCATGAGAACATCGTTGTTCACAGTGGCAATGGGGAGAAAGGTGGGAGAGCATCTTTCTCCTCTTCTGTCTTTCCCTCACTCCTTTTCCTGCCTACATGCACAGGCAAGGCCAATCATTAAGTAGTCTGGAATATCATAATAACATAGCACAGTGGTAAGCTTATGAGATGAAAGTTTTGCAGAAGATTTGGAAGTGGCTACATTTCTTTATAAAGTAGTAATATGCTTTAAGATCTCTGCTACCAAGGCATTTTTGAAGTCAATCCAGTTGTAGGTGGATACTTTATCTTGCGGTTTTGGAGGCTGAGAGTTCAAAAATCTTCAGGCATGTTCAAGATACTCAGACCTGTGTTACTATATGGTGCTAGCTGCAGTAAGCAGCAGCGATCATGCTACTGCCACGTGTGCAAGCGCAAATGGGCTTTTGATTTCAGTGCTTTCTGTCTTATGAAATGTTCTAAAATATTTGCCATTTAACCAAATTTCGTGCTTGCTAATGAAAAAAAAAAAGTTTTTCAAGTGTTGGCTTTGTTTCGTACAAATTCTAGCAATTTTAAAGCAGAAGTTGAATAAGTGGCTTTTGATCTCTTTCCTATTTTAAAGGAGAGACAGAGTATTAACATGGGTCACTAAATAAAGCCAATAAGTATCTACCTAGAATAAGTATAAGCAGTTTGATACTGAAAACTAAATGGCTACATGAAAAATGTTATCTCTTTCTGCCTCATCTTAAAGTGGGAGTCTATCCAGAGTAGTCAAAAGAAAAATCTGTCAGCTTTCTGAATGACAAAACAAACTCTTCCTCTGTTCTGATGTTTGGGAGCCCCTAAATGGCAGGAAAGAATATAACATCAAGGAAAAGAGACAACAAAAACCACGTTTCTTAAAAAATATTGTAGTTGATGGATGTTGAAATTAGCTGAATTGTTACTTTTTTTTCCCACTTGATTCAGTCTCCTATTCAAGTCACTTTTCATGGTTCTCTTGGAGAGGACTGATTTTCTAAAAAAAAATCCCAAATAATTCCCAGGACTAGGGCGTGAGAGAACTTTTACCAAGGAGTATCTGAGGAGTTCCTGGGACTTTCACTGTCCACTGAAGGGTTAGAGATTTTTAAATTGTCCTAAGGGAAGGCTAGATCATATCCTCTTTAGCATGGGATTAGCCAGGTGGATAAGGCTCACGTGGCAATCAATCTAATGTAGATTCTCATGTATCTCTAGTAATAATATTTCTTCCAAATTATATTGTTGCTTGGAGACAAAGGAGTGGCAGGAGAAGGGGGGACACTCTATAGGATTTTCTCTCCCCTGACCCTCTGAGGGCTATCTTAAAAATCACAAATGGAGCCTCTAATATCTGCTGATATTGAGAATGAATAATGTAACTTGGCAGTGGAGAGCAATATTTGATCATTCTGGCTGCTTCCTGATGCGACTGAGATTTAGAGAGCAGTGTGATTAATAGCTGGGCCGATTAAAAAAAAAATCTTTCAAAAATTAACTAAATATATTTATCTTCTCAATCTGGCCCTCCTGCTGTGGGCACCAGAGGTAGAAGCACTACTGTGATGTGTCAGGAAGCAATTATGATACTAATAAGCCAGCTGCTTTAGCTGGTCTCTAAAATGAGGAGGAATAGCAGTAAAGGAGCACAACATGGTTTAATATCTTTATGCTGTTCTAGGAAGACTGATAAACATGAGCACTAAAGAGCACAGGCTATCTGGAATATAGTGTCTCTGCCCAAAGTGTTCAAGTTTGCATCTCTTTATTCTTTGCTAATCTTTGGGACATCAAAATAAAAGTAGTCTAGTGAAGGTCCTTTGTTTCTATGATGCTAAGTCAACTATGTATCAATGCCCAAATGCGATTTCAGATTTTGAAGAATACAACTGTTAAAAAAAAATAGAAGAAAATCTGGATCTCCCATTCTTCTGCACCACAAGTTATGTGTGACTGCCACAGGAATAGGAATGAGAGCTGGGGGAGTTACACTAGATGCATACTGTCTTTCTAGTATTATTATAGATCATTTTTTCAATTAGGTAAAAGGATTCCTGGAATTACATTGATATGCTAGACAGATGGGAGGTCTGAATAACATTAGTATAACTAATAGACCTCTGTCATCACTGTATTTACAAATGTATAAAATTTACCAGAAAGGTCAATGAAATGCTATATGTTCCTGGAGATTTCATCAACTGTGCTGGACTACCTAGAATTTGGGTTAAGAAAACTGACAAGTCATACACGTGGGCTAAACTTGGTTCAAATATAGAAGAGAAATAATATTTTCTAATTCAGAATCTTGCACATGATTAATTGCATTAGAAACTTTCTTTTGGAATCTTTGGAGCCTTTCTTCATATTACGCAATAAAAGTATAGCACTTCTGATATCAATCATTACACTAAAGTTTCCAGATTTATTTGTTTTCAATTTCTTGTCATGCAAAGAGATTTTGTGGCACAGAGAGCAGTTAGATTGCATGCCAGTTATTCAGTATAAATGGCTGAAGTTTTCTGAATGTACTCAAGCTAGAAAAGCAGGTTATAAATCACAAATGAGAACATGAGGGTACAAGTTTGTGGAATAGCTTTGCTCATTCTGTAAGCCTTGAACTACATGCTTATATGATAATTTATACCACTTGTTAAAATGCCATGTTTTGATCATAAACTGCAGTTGTTCTGAAAGAAGCACCCTGCTCATTTTTCTGATGTTATAATTTTCTCGACTGTTAATTTATCACTACATTTTGATATACATATTCCTCTGTATGTCATATGCCTGAAAAATAATGACTCATGAAAAAAAAAAAAAAAAACATGGCTAGGAACCTTTTACCAACTGATTTCACTCAAAGTATCTTGTGCCTTTGTAAACCACTTGCCTAACTTCCAGAATTGGTTGCATTGAAGGAAAAGTGGGTAGGGTGGATATAAATTTCAGCATTTCACCATATCCTGTTTTCTTCCTTTTATATATGTATATATATATGTGCATGCACAAATATATATGTACCTTTTAAATAAGTGATAAAATATCATTAAAATTTCAACTGGTAAATTACACATACTTCCTCTTTCTACAGTTTCATAGGACCAGAGATCCTCCTTCCACTTCTGGTGACATCGATGTTATTTTCAGTACAGGATTGCCAAGATAGTTTGCCTAAATTCAACTCCAACGCAGACTGAATTTTAATCTAACATTGAAACAGCTCTTTTATTCTTGTAAAGACTTTTTTTGTTATGTTTCTCTTTTATTTAAGCTTTTTTTTTTAAATGCTTGAGGATGGGACTACATCAGCTAAGCCTTGGAAGAAAATCCCAGAAAGAAACAGGATTATCTATACTACCTATCTTCTGTCATTATCTATTACTATATCTGTATTATTTGTATTGCCTGTAAATGTTTTGTGGTGTTATGCAAGTTCTAAAATATATTTTCTGATATAAGTGGTGAAAAATAAAACTACCTTAAATTAAGATTTTATATTATATTAGTGTCAAATTTTACATCCCTTTATTTCCTTGAAACAATCGGTAAGTTCAGTAGAAGGCAGGAACTAAAGAGAGGGGTTTGTGTTCATCCGTTCAGATTATGATACACTTACTTAAGTGTTAACAGTATTAAGCACAGTTTTTACAAATTTTTACAAATTTACATCATGATGTAAATATGTATTTACCTGTCCTGCTTTTGCATTTTCACAAACAAATGTTTCATAGTATTTGACAAATTCTGGTGCATGATCATTTATGTCTAAAATCCGGATGAAGACAGGTATCTGGCTACTTTGTTTGGGATTATCTGGAAAAAAAAGAAAAAAAAGAAAAAGAAAAAGAAAAGAAATCATAGTTCACTGTAAAGAGTAAAACTTTAGAAAAGACCTGAAATTATCAAATGTGCTTTTTTTCCAACACACATCAGAAATGTTCGTTTATCTTGATCATTATGATAGGTCTAAGAGCCATACTTATATTTGAAACAAGTGAATTTATTTTGAAATAATACAATGTCTATTTAAATTGATTTTCATTAAAAACAGGCCACAGTTATTATTGATGTCTCACTTGTATTCCACACATCAGTGGAATAAATGAATCATTTCAGAGAGCTGTTTTCCGAGGTAGAGCTGTCAAGAGTAGCATTTATTGGTTCAAAGCAGAAAAGCAGTTAAATTGTGTCCATTAGTTAAAAAAATTAATAAAAGTTGTCCCTTGTTGCTCCTTTGAATGTCAAAGCAAAAAAAAAAAAAAAAAGGGTATGTGTAGCTGTTATTATCAGTTGATATTCACAGTCTTGATCCCCTAGGTCAAGCTATAGCTGGAGATGAATCTAACAGCAGAAATATTGAAAATGGAGACTGTATTTGGCAAATTATGAAAAAAATATGTATAAAGAAAAGGTATTAGTCTTCTTGAAAATGGGTATATATCTCTCCAAATACCTCTCCCTCCTGTTAAGCTTCTAGATGCCTGGAGTTCATAAAGAAGCATGAGGAAAGGGATAAGAAGGAAAAAAGCTCTTCCCTGCAGACAGTTATCTTTCTCTCTGTCCCCCCTCTGATGCCTGTTGTTGGTTGCTGGAAAGGAAAAGACATTCAAGAGGCATCCAGATGTGTCCAGCAAAAGCATCCAACAAAACAGAAAAAAAAAGGGGGGGGTGGAGGGGAAGAGGAAAGGTGCAGGGCCAGATTTTCTTCAGGCCTGGAGGAGTAGTTTTCTCTGATCCTGGCATCAGCTGAAGATGTTGCCTGGGATGGGTTACAACGGATTGAAGATAAATATAACTTTTCCCCTGGCTTGAAGGGGTCACTGTGACAATGTTTTTTCTGTCCAGCCATGACCTCCTTTTTTCCAAAGGATTTCCCCTAAACTAGGGACTGAATTTAGGACAAATCTGATATATCTCTTGCCACCTAAATAATTTCTGGGAATTCTCAGAGAACTTGTCTAACAACTCCTCTACGCAGTTTTGTTCAGCCTGAGAACTTCAAATCCTCTTTTTCTCCAGTGGGCAAAGATAGGGATAAGCTGAACTTAAAGATACTCTGTCCATTGACAATAATTGGATAAGGACAAACTTAATGAAACAAGATAAATCATAAATACTGAAAAGTTTTGTTTATTTAATTTATTTTACTTCTAATGTTCTTCTTGCTAAATAGTCTCTGACTTACTTATTTCAGTTGCTATGACAGTGATATTGTGCCAGGGAGTTTCTTCCCGGTCAAGTGGCTTGGAGATAAATAAGGATCCATTTCCTGAATGGATGTTAAATATTCTGTCAAGGTCAGTATGCCGATCCACAGAATATCTGTCAAAATACAGTACATCTGAATGTCAATATGTATTGTTACAGTTTAGCTCATAGCCACCTATTAAAAATTTCTCATTTTCCCATCATTAACAGGGGATATTTTCCTAACAAGTACCTGAGCTTCCCTGCAGTTGCTTAAGGAGCGCAGCATGTTGCAGATTCTGAGAAACAGGTTTTAAAAACAGTGAGGGGGATGAAGGGAAAACCATTTATGTAGGCAGTTTATTAGAGGTTTCTCAGAGATTCAAAATCTTATTTTAGCTTATAACCTGAATTTCAGAATAGCAGTGGCTTAACTGAAAGTGAACATCCTTAGATAGTATTTTCACAAGTTAATTGCTTTCTGCAGAGCTCAGCCATCAAAGGACAAACATTGCAGATATTACTAAATATCACTTGAAAATTTTTGGTATATTACAGGGACCACCAAAATCATAGGGAAATTTTTGGATTATGTAGTTGTTCGAGATGGAAGTCCTTAAAATCTAATTTTCATGCTTTCACTTGCCTAGTTCTTTCCTATGAAGAGAAAAGTCAGTTTTATGGGTGTTCTTTGATCTAGAGGCTAATGATTGCCTTCTATAAACAGGTTAAATTAATGTGTTTTTTCATAGTTTACTTAAAAATATTATATTTCTTTTTCTCCTCTCATAGCTCCTTCTCCAAATTGTGCTTCAGGTCATACCCTTTTTGTTCAGAAATGTAGAAATCAGGCTTTCTAGTCAGCTGCATGGTGAATATATGAATTTCAGTGTTGTATTTGTCACTGCAGATAATAATAGCAGATGGCTAACAATTACAGCAATTTCACAGTACGGAGCATTTACCTCTAATTGTTATGACTTTCTCACAGTCATTTCTTATTTAACATACTGTACAAATGGTGATCATTAAATAGTTAAGCTATGGAGCAGTGTAGGCAGTGTAATGTCTAGGGGGCTGTTTTCCTCACTGGCTCTGCCAAAGGTGAGATACAGAAGGCTGACTGCTATCAACCAGCGGGGAGGTGGAAATGTACTATTTGAGTATCTTACATAAGTTTGACTTTGGAAGCATGGCTTAAAAGCGTAATCCTGTGAAAGGTTTGGTGAAGGCGCTAGAACATGGTGCATGTTACATGCTGACCCCCTTGCTTTCCTTTTACCTTGTGACTCTATGCTCCCTTTCAGAAACATCTCCTGTATTGTATTAATTACCTGTGTTTGTCGTATCACAATAGATATTTCTCTGCTTCACGTATTTCAGTGACCTTTGTGGGGTTTAGCTACTTGTGGGGTTAATTACCCGAGTAATTACTCACTCCTACATTGTGTACCTATCACATTTTATGTGTGAAATTCAATCTAAATCTAAATCATTTTATTTTGTGTGAGGGCTTACTTTATTGCATTCTTGGTTATATCTGGATCTTGGGCTACAACCTGCCCAATAATATTTCCTTCCTTGACATCTTCATCTACCTCTATTAAATAAGAGGTTTTGCTGAACACTGGAGGCTCATCTATGTCTTCCACGGAAATTTTGACCAGAGCTGTGTCTTTAAATGGCCCCAGCTGGAGAAAACGGGGATCAGGATGCGTGTTGGTTGCTTCCACTCTTAAGGTGTATAACATCTTGTTCTCAAAATCCAGCTGCTGGGGAAGCAAATAATAGTAATAATAAAAAGAAAACAATGTCATTTTACAAGAAAAGTGAGTCAGTTTTATAATGCTGATTTAGAAGTCTAGGCTTTATTAAGGTACAATTAAAGTCAAATAAAACTGAGGGTTTTATACTTTTATCTGCCTACTACTTCTTCAGATTCCCAGAAAAACAGATTTTCTCTTACAAGAGGAATCAAGCTATAGAAAAGTAGGAAGACTCTAGATGTAGGAACTACTCAATCTTATTTTTTTCACCTCTATGACAATAAACCAGTTATGCCGATTCCTAAAGACTGTCTATCCTGTATGCACTTTCCTCCCTCCATTACCATCTACCCCTGCCTGTTCTGTATCAGGAGCAAACCAGACTTACCTCTGGCCTCTAAATTCCAGAGTGAGAAGAAAAACTTTGAACTCTGACATCCAATATATGCGATATTTACATTATAACCTCAGTGTCCACACTTATCCACATATTAAAACTTATTCAAGATGTTATTAAATCTAATGTCAAGATGTTACATAAATTTAACACTCAAAAATTGCGAAATGCCAGATTTAAAGTAGAGTTCTACAGAAACTGCAGAGCCTGTGCTTCTGGATGAATGACTGACACCGACATTCCACTACCAGGACAAACATTAACAAAACTGCCCTTTTCATTTTGAAGCTTGTGTCCCAACATACATTTTTTTTCTGCTTTCAGTAACACCATCTGTCAGTGTTTCTGAGCACTTAGACTTCTAGCTCTTTAGAAATAAGAAATGAAGCATGTAATTCAGGTAAATGTTTTGGGGTATCTACACAAGTTCTGTGTTAACCAGACCTTCCAGTTTTGGGGCAATTCTGTTTATGAACTATTCAGAATTATCTCTGAACTATTCATGTTCATTCCATATGTACCTATACGTTCATATATATACCAATATGCATGCACGCACACACAAATATTCATGCACCTCTCCGAAAATGGTTGCATATAAATCTGTGTTCCCTATAAATGCAAACTTTTCACAACAAACACCATATGAATAAAACTGAGCATAGTGTTCATAGCTGACATTATCATGGGAGCCTTCCGTATAGGATCTGTTCTAATGTCTAATGTAAAATAACAGTAACTGTAGCCTGGTAGTGCTATCTCCACTTTTTTGTAAGTTTAGAAGTCTGAACTCTCAAAAGCAATCAATAAATAATCAGAGAAAGTATTTTGAATTAAATTTCCGCCTATTGCTTTGCACCTTGGGCTTCCATTGACATGATATGCAGCAACTTAAGTTTCACCAAGATTAAACCAATAGAGCTTTCAGGTACTGAAGGTCTGAACTCAGCATTTTGGGTAAGAGACTCCTGCAGTTTTCCAGGCAAATTAGAGAGGAACAGGTTAGCCTCAGAGGTATAAGTTCATCAAAATTAAACTGTCAGGAAAGCCTCGGACCCTTGTGAGCCTGGCTGCAGCAGTCAACTGATAACCCCACTACGAATTGAACTCCGGCAGGTTTCCACAGCCTAATTCAAAACCACTGCATGTGAGAGTTTATACACCAAACAGACAGTAGCCACAGAAATATTGCTTTATGTGAAATGACATGCCAGGAAATTTCCCTCAAGACCTGAAAGTAACAGAAAGATGCTGAAGAAAGAGAAGAACAAAACTAATGCTATGGCAACTTGACCTCTTGCTAGATCTACCCTCCCTTCCCCTAGAACAAGGTAAAATATCCTTAACACCTGCAGAGCTAAGTATATATAAAGGAGAGGGAGAAAGAAAAAAAAAAAAAAAAAACCTTTTTGACAGTTATAATCCCTTCTTGTGTGTCCTTGTCAGTGATGATGTCAAACATGTCTGATCCATCCCCACTGGAGATGCTGTACTCAGTCTCTGCATTCTCGCCCACATCGGGGTCATTGGCTTTAATTCTGCCAAGAGGAGTCCCAGGTGGTGCAGATTCAGGAGAGCTGAACAGGTAGGTGCCTGGGAGATTGAAATCAAGCATTTATTATTTTGAGGAACTTTGTTCTGAATAATAAACATCTTCACTTTCATCTGGATTTTTTAATTAAGTTGGAGTTTGAAACATTTTAAGGAAGAATCCATTAGTCATCATAGTAAACTTTGAAGCATGTTTCAGAGCTGATTGACAAACTGACAAAAAAAATTCAAGACATTCTGCAGAGCCATTTAGTGCTGCACTTTTAATGCATTTTTTTTTCTTATTCTTCATCTATAAGGAATACAAAGTACTGATTATTTAATCATGTCTTTTTTTTTTTTCTTCTCAATCTTCTAGAAAAATTCCCACATAAAAGTAGTGGAGCATTTTGCTCTGCTTTCCTAAGACACCAGAGTTGGATTCACCAGTGCGGATTTTGGAAAGAAGCTAAAATAGAATAGGAACTTTTTTCTCTTTTGAGATACGTATTCAAGAGGTGCTTTATCTGAAAGTAATTCATTCAGCTGCTATTGATAATATATGCTAAAAAGTCATGATAAGGAGCATTTGGATACATGTTCATGTTAACCACTATAACTAATTGAAATGCAGATACATTCAGATTTTCTTTAATTTACTCTGCACATATCTTTGTCTTCTTTTAATGGTTGATTTCATTTAATGTTTTTATAATCAGGTTTTGCCAGAAAGAATTCTGATTACTTAGACATTTTAATCTTGAATATGTGTATGAAAAGTGAATTTATATGTATTTTCTGACAAGATTTGAAATGAAATGTAATTGTAAAGATGGGGTGTTGCAGAAAAAGAATTAATCACATTGTTTTATTGGCCATTTAGAACTAGACAATGAAGAGTTTATATCACTGGTAAGACTCAGCATGGTTTTTTTTGAATATTTTCAGCTGTTTATTAGAAAGAGAATGTAAGAATTTTCTGATATTGTGAACATTTTACATTTCAGAACCTGATGTTTATTTTCATTTATTTACTAATGTTGACAAATATCAATTTACTGAGTGAAGTGGTACCATTTATTTACTAATGTTGACAAATATCTGAGTGAAGTGGTATTATTGGAAAATACTCTAGAGGTTTGGACTGGACAAAATTGGTACCTGACAAGATGTACAGCAATCTGGGAGGGACCTGTATAAATTGCATTGACTTACACTATAATACAGTCAAGTATCTTTTTTGGAAATAGCCCATTTCCTCTATTTACATGTCCTTTGCTTTCTTTTAAGGCACTTAAATGGTCCCAAAGGTTCTTTTTAAGTACAAGGAGTACAGTAGACATTTGAGTGCTGACTGAGTCTTTATCCCCAGTTGTATTCTCTAAGTACAAAAGAGTGTCACTGGAAATACCCTATATTTATATAGATATGTAACAAAATGGAATCTAATGCTTGATGCTAGATTATATTTGCTGATACATATTCAAGGCTCCAAAGGAAAGCTCAGTAGTAGTCTGTTTGACTGCAGTCGGCACAGACTAAAATGCATGCTATTCCCTTGAAGTAAGCTGAAAATGGGGTGAAAATTAGGATTCCTGTCAGAAAACTGTAAGTTTGAAGGCTTGTTCAAATTTGGGGGTGTGGCAGGGGAGCCAGTAATACGATAAGAACAAAATTAATCATGTCACTTTTGACTACTTCCAGAAGAAATAATGGCTGTAAACGCCTTTTGCATCTGAAAGCACTCCAGCAGATTGTGTGAGTGCTGCACATTTTAGGCATGTGAGAGAGCTAGTTTGGTTTAGGGTACAACTGAATTCCAAAAGCTTAAGGTTTTCATTATGTTGTAGTTCTGAAGAGGCTTTTCCCCTACTCCATTAAAATACTCAGGGCTTTTGATTGTGTAAGGTCAGTGTGCCTTCCAGGATATAAAATAAAGTAGAAAATCAGATAATCCTTCCTTCAGCCTGAACAACTGATGCTCTGCGCTGTGGTCTAGTACTTTCCTTTCTGTCCCCTCTCGGTACCAATCTTTGGCTCTTCAGTACCTTGACATTAACTCCTTTTGCCTCCACTTGCAATTCACGTTCTGATCTGGGCCATACTTTCACTTAATGTTGCCTCACATGACAGACTGGGGAAGGTTATTGCTTTTGGAAGGAGCAGGCTCCCAGAGCTAGTTAGTACTTTGAAGACATGCTCCAGTTCATAGCTACCTGAGAAGAAATCAAACCCTCCAGATGTTTCCTTATGTTTGATTCACCAGGAAGTGTAGAAAACCACCCTACTGAGGAAAAAGAAAATGACAGGGAAGGATCATCAGCAAAATGAAAATTGCATCCCTGAATTGATCCGAAAGTAGGTCATCTATAGCCCATGCTATGTGTTTCAGTGAAATCTAAAGTAGCGAGCTACAGAGAGTGTTTTGTGAGGCATCAAACATTGTGAATTTCTCTACAATTAAGGACCTAGGCCAAAGGTCTCTTCAGAGCTTCCATAGACTTCACTACTTTTCATATCAGGCTTCAGCTAAACTTGAAAGAGCACCCGAAGGAACAAAGGCTAAGGAGTCCAAGAAGCCAAAGTTATTTTGCAGTTCTACTCATTGTTCATTCTTTTATTTTTTTTCTCTCTCTCTTTTTTGTTGCTTTTATTTTTAACTCAGCAGCCAAGCCTGGTAGAACGCAGTACGCTGAATTCTAATTTAGGTTCAAGGATTCCTATTCGCCAAAATATGATGGCTCCTGAAGTCAAACAGGATACCTGGCTAAGAATATGTGGCTTGAATTTGTCATGTGAATTTGCCGTATGTGACTTTCAGCAATTAAACTCTGAGCACGAATTCAAATAATGGTACTTTCTTTATAAGACCCTCAGTCTTCCTCCCTCCTTTATAAAAGAAGCATATTCTTATCATGAAAGTAGATAAAACCAGTATAGGCAACTTAAAGAAACCTCTCTTCTATGCTTTCAGGGTTTTCTAACATTTTTGAAAATCTTTTCTAGGTTGACTTGTTTATGCTATCCTGATTGTACTTATTGCCATGCTACTGAAGTGCTTTTCAAGTTTCTGTAAGTCCAGGAGTGCATTTTCTAAATCAGTCTCTCTTGTTCTGTCCTTGGTGAATCTCTTAAGAGAAACCATCCTGTCCCCAATCAGTGCCCACAAGCAGTTCAAAATTTATAATGTGGACCTTTTTCAGCAGGTGTTAAACCGCAACCGCAAATTTCTTCCATCTACAGACTATCAAACAGTTATCAGACACTGATTATAACAACTTGAGACTGGGTTTAAACCAGTGGTCAAGGATGAAAGGATCTGTAGTATGTTGTGAAGATTTCTCTATTGGGCAGATTTCTGTTGTTTGCCAGTTTTTAGTCTATGGAGATATTTTTAAAAACCTTAACCATGTCTAATGTGGTCTAGATTATCAAAAGCCTTCAACATCAAGAGCTGAACGTAAATTACAAGTGCTGAAGCCAAATGGTCAGATTTCCAGCAGATCATACCAACCGACTCTGTGCAAGCTGGTAGGCTACAAAATTTAGTGAATGCTTTGCTTGTCTGAATATATAGGACTATGTCTTCAAAGACTGAACCCTAGATTTAGTTATGAAATTTCTATAAGGCCTTTCAAATCCCTGCAATTAGCCTAGGTTATTTTTACTGCTCACATTATTGTTAAGAGAGGCTTATTTTTCCAATAAATAATTTACCTTTAAAGAAAGGAGGCAGAAATTCCTGTTTACCTTAACATTGCTGCAGCATTAACAGACATAACAATGGGCTTATATATATTAAAAAAAAAAAAAAAGTAAGAAGAAAGATCCCAGATGCAGATGGTGACAGTGAAAAAAAGGTGATCTTAGAGAAATTTTTTGAACCCCAATAGTACTGTTAGATGTTCCATACTCTGGGGGAAGCGAGGAGGATTGTCGTTGACATCGGTCAGGGTGATGTTCACAGTGGTGGTCCCTGATAGTCCTCCCATCTGGCCTCCCATATCTTTGGCTTGGATGACCACTTGATACTGTTCCCTGTTTTCCCTGCTCATGTCCGGTAAATTAGTTTTGATTATGCCTTGGAGAAAAGAGAAAAAGGAGAAGAAAAAAAAAAAAAAAGAGAGACAGCGGAAGGATAAGGAGAAAAATAACCCCCACACTTTAATTAAATGGGTTTATGTAAGATATACTGTGCATAGCAAGCAAATACACTTTAAGGTGTATTTTTAAGGCTTTCAATCTATTACTGATTTAATATAACTTGAAGAAAAGAGAAAAAAATATAACAAAGACATTGTTCACTGTTTGGGATGTGCTAAATCAATATAATTATTCTTTCGATGACAAAAATATGTATAGCTGTTGCATTCAAGATACTTTTCACCTATTTTTTCCAGCTATTATTTTAATAACATGTGCAACCTCTAGCCCTGGTGAGATTTTGGCATTATAGCACAAGGATGAACTCTGTCTTGGATTCATTACTTCAGACTCAACTAGCAGGGTCGTAGATTTTAATGTCAAATGGTAGTCCTGATGATTATCTAGGGCTATAGGTAATAAAACAACTAGATAAACATTTAAAATTAATGTTGGAAAATCACCTTTGGGTGTATCATTCACAAACAAGAGTTGTATAAGCATAACTTAAGTGTCTTAAAAATTTATACACAGGAAGAATAGAGACTATTTTAAAAGGTAGTGGATTTGTCAAATTAAAGTGCTGCCTAACAGTTTAATCCCAGATTAGTTCCCTAATAATACTGTAACAGTGTAATTCTTATATTCTTATTACCCCTTTGGCACCACCTTGCTGGGTTTCACAAATAAATTGTTTTGAAAAGAAATTAGATATGATATCGTCTTCCAAGCATGTCCACAGGACTGGGAA
The DNA here is from genome assembly GCF_000705375.1 of Tinamus guttatus. The sequence goes on along the minus strand of NW_010584743.1, from coordinate 321,370 downwards.
CTTCATGGACCCTTGGTACCGTTGGTCTTAAATTTTAAATTCTCAAACCCAAATGATTTTGTTCATGTACAGAAGGAGAACTGCTAGACAAAACAAGCTTATGCCTACTAAATCCTGCTTGTATTTAGGATTAGGTGTCTGCTAACATTTGGTGGGGAGGAGGAGGAGGAGGTTGAACTAAAATTTCAAATACAGATAGCCAAAGTTTGCTTTTTTTTTTTTTCGTTTATTTGTCTTTTTTTTCCATTTTCCTGTGCAACTATTTCAAGGGCTTCCACTGATTAAATCTTGCTTCAGTTCTATAAAGAGTTAGGACCAGAGTATAAGTTAAAAAAAAAAAAAAAAAACTTGCCAGTGATCAAGAATATATTGCATACATTTATAAAAATGTAATTGTTACCTTTGAAGATTTTTCCTCCTTCTGATCTGAACTTGCTCATCTCCCCCCCTTTTTCTCTTAAATGAACAGATGAAATACCCAGAAAATGGTACAGAATAAACCTTTAGTTACTTTCATCCTTTACAATATTCTATACACTTACTCAATTGTAGACTCTTATAGTGAACTTATAGTGAACTTCTTACAGTAAACCAAGGGCAGCAGTTCTTCTGCAGTAACTTTTGTTTAAAAAATGCAAGTATTTCAAGAACATGTCATTTTATGTCATAAACCGGCTGCAATATTGGAATAGAGTTAAAAATGTCTTGATCCCTACATCCTATATCTGTCATTGCAAAAAGTGAGTTGCTAACCTGTTTCTGGATCCACTGAGAAATATGGCTGTCCTTGCAGGATGCTGTACACAATTTTGGCACTGTTTCCATAGTTGGCATCATCAGCATCTGTGGCTGTCACCTGAATAACAGATGTACCTAAATGGATACCAGAGAAGGAATCAGCGGATTTTAGGACAGATACTTCTTATCAACCATTTAGGTTTGTATTCCAGTACAAAACTGAACAGCAGGAGGAATCAAGTGTTATTCTCTGCAAACAAAATAGTTCATTCCCAAGCAAACAGTAAAATAAATTTACATCTTCCTCATGACTAAAGCTGAAATCATTATCCCTTAATCTCTGTGCTTCAGTTAAACTGAAGACAAAGTACATAAGGATTGGCACATGTGTTTGAAAACCAGTGCAGTTTTAGTTTTCTTCCTGTGATCAAACAAATTTGAAGATTGCTTCCTGGTAAAAGCATGACATCAGTTGAAACTGTTCACAGAAGTTGTAGGTACCTTATGTGCAAAAGGAATTATTAAGGTTTTTAAACCTAGCTTAATCGATAAATTGAAGCAATTTTTCCCATACTCATTTTCTGCTAGATTGAGAATCTCCAAATATCTAATATCAGTCTGAATAAAGCATTTTGCCTCATCCTAAATAATTTTAAAAATATTTCAAAAAATAGGTCATCTTTGGAGTAAGAAATGTAAAGGCCTTTTTTCTTTTTTCTTCTTTTTTTTCTTTTCTTTTTTTTTTTTTACCAAAACTATACTGCTATTTGGCAAAATAACTGCAGTTCAACAACAACTACATTTTTTGCATAAAAATGCCCCAGTAAGTTCCTAGATCACAATGAGGAGAATATAGGATATACAGGATTAACAGCAATGGGAGACAATGCTTTGGATGTGGATTAGAAGCAAATGCAAGCTTCTGTGAAGCCCTACTTATGAGGCCGATAAAAGGACAAAGCTACTCCCGCTAGCTTTTATTTCTAGGCAATTTTTAAAATGTCAAGATACATTTTGCTAACACAGTCGTGAACTGGCAAATGTCTGGATAACTGCAGGCAGCCCGGCAGTTAGAAGTGTAAAAGTCCTTAACTCCTTGCCATAGGGATATGTCTGAAGAGAAGCTCTTTGCCTGTTTTTGAAGATTATTTTTCTTTGAGTATCTTACTTCCCTGGTGAACACTGTCCACTTTAGGGAAATCACTTCCTCTTCCTTTTTTTCTTCACTTTCAATCTCCCAGACTGAAGTTCACCTAGATATCTTGAAGCCATCCCCCAGTCTAGATTATAAATTTAGGAGATGAAATTCATCTGTGCCTAATGGAATTGCAATGTCTCATGTATCATGTGAAGACACAGGGAAAGTAGAAATCCAGAGCAACCAAAATAAAAGAATTATGAGAGCAGATGTTTTTATTAGGTCCTTTTAGATGCAGGTATTTTCATAGTACATCGTACTGGTTTATATGCAATACTCATACCTATACTCATACCAGCAGTAATAATGCCCACTATTTCAGGTTATCTGACTAGTATAACAGCAGATGAGGAACACTTCTCTCCCCGCAACAAATCAGCAGAACAAAATTACAGAAATGCTTTGTCACAATTCATCAGACTCTGAGAAGGACTTTTGCCACTAGCGCTCAAGATTACTTTTTGCCTGGTTAAACAGTTAGTGGTCATCTCTGCATTAAGGTGAGCTGTAAAGATAATCCTGAAATAAAAATTTAAGGACAACTTTATCCCTAACAGGCTCCGGTGGAACTATTGGTCTGACTGTAAAATGAAAAATATTCTCCTAGAAGGGCTGTAAAACTCTGTGAATCCTATCTGCTTCAAAACGGGCAAATAAAGTAAAGCCAGTGCGCCCTCAGTACCAACAGTGAAAGAGGAATCAATATCTTATGCTGTCTTGTTTAAAATGTACAAATTAGCAATGGAATTAGCATCATGTTCTTATACTGTGTGCTACTGTAGCATCTGAAAGATAAGGAAGACTTAGAGGAAAACAAAATAAAAAAAAAAAATCTTCAACAGGAAAACTTATTTCTCTGCCCCAGTTTTGGCACTGCCTTGGGACCGACACACTAGTTTGAGGAGGGACATAAAAACTGAATGCGCATTGACTTTCTTCTCCTGCCTCGCAGATTTTCTAAAACAAGTCTTGAAGCCTGTTTAGAGAGAAATATATATATATATATATGTATGTATGAAGAAAGGCTTTTCAGAGCTATCTTTGAGCAATTTCTGTCTTTGTCTCTTTGGAATGTATATCTTTGTTTCCTGAGGCACAAGTGACATATAATTATTGTTGTGGAGAGTGCAGAACAGAAGCTGTAACCCTACAGAAACTTTGGAGGTCACTACCAGATGATTTAAGTGGATCTGATATAGAATGAGATCCCATTACGGTTTGCAAAATATCAGTGCTTTCTTCTGTTTGTTCAGTTCTGTAGAGTGATGAAAATATGGTAGTGTAGCAGCTGCTGCTTCCGAGTAAACTAATAGTACAATTTGGAAAAAAACGAATAGCCGTAGTGCATACTCAGTAAAAAAGTAGTGTCAGCATGCAGTTCACTCTCTGCTTGCAGGGTCTGCTGCATCATAAAGAAGGATTCTTGTGGGCAATAGGCAATGCTTGTACAGCTTCTTTTTCTTTCTTTTTTATTTGGAGAAAATAAACTCTGCATTTGAGGTCAGGAATTCAATTCAATGGGCACTAAAATGAAACAGTTCAGAACTCTATGAAGCTACTGGTAATGCAGTAAAAACAGATTTTGGGTCTTTTTAAGTATAATCTCTTATGGACTACTCCAACTCTCTCCTACCCTCAGCTGCCCTCTAAAAAAAAAACACATCCATGCAATGTGCATTTTAATATAATTTTTGGCTATATTGCCTCACCAGGAGCTCTTTGCTCACGTTTGCCAAGTTGATTTATATGATGAATCAGACTGCTAGGATAGAAATTGAGTCATGCGTCTCCTGAGACACTTCTACCACTTCCACTAAAGTCATGGGGAGGATCATCTGAGTGAAAACTTGAAAGTATGGTAGAGGCATGTGTGAAAACTCCCTTCTGATTTTCGCCTTGTGTTAAAACTAACACACTGCTGATCCAGCTTGTCAAGCTTTGAGTTAGGGTCTAACTTCTGTTCCAATTAAGCTGCTTTTGCACCACAGTTAACAGAGACCCAGATACCTGGTAAAGGTGAGCTGGAACAATGACTCATTTCTCTTCCCCAGACAGGTTTTGCAGTCACCTGCCAATGATGAATGAAGTATAGTAATGAGCCCCTAACTTGTTGTTAAATAGAAAGAAGAATCTTTTCTGTCCTCTAACATGTCAGAAGAAAGTAGGTAAGGGCAAGAAATATGATACAAATACAGCCTTCATCTAAGGGTCACATTTTAGGGAGAGTCTTATTCATATCCATTTCTGTCCCCTCCATGTCCCCTCCATGTCAGGACTGTCCAGAAAGATATCCTTATAACTAAATCTCCCAAACAGAAACATTTCTCAGAGTGTCATTCTTCATAGCCATGTAAATAAGTTGGCTAGGAAACTGGTGCAACAGATGCCAGAGAAAATGTGATATAGACCGCAATAGCAGTCAAGGGAATAATAAATACATCATTTATTGCCAAAACAAAGTGAACTCGTGTTCCTAAGTGAACTCAAACCTAGCCAGCGTGCCTATTCCATCTCAGGGTAGGCACTAACTGTGAAAGTTTGAGAGGCATAGCTTATTTTCTTTTCTTTTTGTTTCGTTTGGATGAATTCTTACTATTTTTTCAGGCATCTTCTATTTTACTTTATGGGCTTTGTATCTCAAGATTTCTACGTCCAAGAGTGCTGCAGTGACCAAGAAATAGCAGTTTCTTCAATGTCTTGAATTTGCCAAGCCTCATGAGCACTGTAGCTTCAGTACTGATTTTCTGTGTTTTTTTTTTTGTTGTTGTTGTTGTTTTTGTTTGTTTTGTTTTTTGGGTTTTTTTTTGATCACAAGACAACCTTAGATGGTAGCTTAAGTTTGGAAGCTTATGCAGCCTGATGAGACATCTGTTGGAGGTGGAGTCCTGCAATAAAGGTGGAAAAAATCGCAGTAGGATAGAGGATAATCTGAGAGAAGAAAAATCTAGACTAAATATGTCCAGATTAGTGTTGGTACGGGCACACTTTTTCATGTAAAGTGTTACTCTTCAGCATGCATCCTTTATTCTTGTTTGGTTCCTTCACTTGATACAAATGGAAAGAGCTCCTGACAGTCAGGAATAGATTTTGCAGAAAACATTTTTTTTTTTTTTCCCCCTGTTAGGTCTTGTTTGAACAGTAATCTCCATCTTGGGGGTAGCTCATGAATATGTTATGTTCTTAGTCTGGTATTTTTAAGGATTCTACTGTGAACACAGGATCCAAAAGTGAGAGCAGCACTTCAAATATTGTTGAGAATGGTGGAAATTTTATTTCCAGAATTTTATAACTTCAAAATCCTTCTTGAATTTGATTTTGACATTTTTTCAAAACAAGTATGATTTCAAATCAATTAAATGATTTAATTTTTAGGAAAAAAAAAAAGACAGACTTTGGCCTTATAAAATAAAGTCTTCAAAAATCTCATTTGGAAATTAAAAAAAAATCATTTTGAAAATCCTGAAACAGGATCTTTTTGACATTACCAGAAAGCTCTATTTCTATTTTTTCTAAACTTCTGTCAAAATTGACAGTTATTGAAAAGTTCTTATTTTTCCATAGATTTTTTTTGCCCAGCTCTGTTTAAGAGAGAGCTCCACTCAAAGCTGAAAGGCTGTTTCATTTTCAGAAATAGAAGACCAGCTGGAGTAAGTGGAGAGGCAGGAAGGCCTTTGTCTCCCTAAAGGACAAGCTCTCGTGCTTGCTTCCTGTTTTCAAGCACAATGACAATCTGCTATTCATCAAGTTTATTCATGGAGAGAAGATTTTAGAAGTGGGTTACTTTTACAAGCTGAAAAGAATCAGGAGAGCTCTGGAAAACCTCTAGAGGCAAATTTTGGAATTTTCTTCTGATAGAAGCATAATGAAGATAAGTGAGGGATGGTTTTCTTAATTAACATGACTCCAGAGTTATTTTCATATGGACATAATATAGAGGTACCCTTGCTGAAGACCCAAATGAAATATGAAACCAGTTAGAGGAGTATTAAGGCATTTAAAACTAGTTTTCTTTTTAAGAAAAGAAGGTGGGATTTTTTTGGTTTGTTTGTTTTTTAGAGGAAAGGTAGAAGGTAGAAGCAGTCTGTGGCTACATAATGAACTAGAGAAACTTTGAACTAAGAGCAGTCATATGCAATTATCCAGGCTTAAAGAGTGTAGTAACACCTATAATTCACCACTAGGATCTCATTACCACATCATTTGGACTACACCACATCAGACTGTTTCCTATCCAAAGGACAGGACTAAACAAGGTCAAGATATAACTCTTATGATCCTTTCAGTTTGACTGGAAGATAAGTCTTACATAAAAAGGTAGAGGACTAGGCAACTGCAAAGTGAACTTTGCTCTTTTGTACATGACCCCAATTTACAGGAGATTTAGCAAGACTGCTTTTTCTTTGATATAAAAAAGGCTGAAAAGTTGGTAACATAAAAGGTTTGTAAGAGCAAAGGAAAAAGAAAAGCAAAAAAGAGCAAGCATCAACAGGTAAACCGATAAATAATCCCAAGATAGAAGAATAAATAGGCATGACTAAGAAAATCAAATCAAATCAAGTTGTAAACATTAAGGAGCAGAAAGGAGCTTGGAGCTTGGAAAACCAAGACAGAACTTAAAATGTAGCTCAGTCATATACGTTGAATAGAAATGTATAAATAAGAAAACAAAAGAGTAAAAAGATGTCATAAAATAGGAGATCATATGCTTCATAATTTAATTTTACCCATTTAATTATTTTGAATAATTTCGTGTATAGCTGCGATGTAAAACTTCATCTAAGTTGAAAATATGCTGTCTCATTTTTGTGCATATAGTCTCACACAATGGTTAACTGGGATGTCAGCTGATTTGCTAGCACCTGTTGGTGGGTCCTGTTTCCTCTTTCAGAATGGTCTTTTCCTCTCTTTCACTCTCTACTACTCTACTAGTAAAACCAAATGAAACTTATCCTCCCATTCCTCGAACACAAGATGCTGGATTTTCACAGCTTTACTCTGGAAACATTCCTCTTTATTTTATGAATATAATGCAGAAATAATGCACACCATTTTTTGTGTGTGTTGTGTTTCGAAGTTTGTTTTGTTTTTTTGCTCCAAAGTTGCCTTTTATTTGACAAAGTTAAGTCATGTTTTAGATTGTACTGAGACACTCTTTAGCATGTACTTACTCTGGTGTGAGTCCTGATTGATGCAATGTGAGGAGGCTACTCTGTCTATAATCTCCCTGAAATGCTGTGTATGGTAGAGGCCTTTGCCACTGAATACAGTGCATACACTATTGTAAGATAACATCTGAGACTGAACTGGGAAAGAATGGCTAAAACCTCTTATCCTTGCCGTCCTCAATACCTTCATACGATAACTTCAGTTCTCCTTTGGTAGTAATTCTATCTGTGAAGTGACTTAGATGCCCTAGGTGAGAATTTGAAAAGCATTATGGACACAATGAGAGCTGCAAAATAGTAAAAAGAATGAGTAGTAGTTTGAGATATTGGTGGCTGAACAAATCTGAGTATGCCTATTCTTTAGGGAAGGTTTTTTTTTCCCCTGCTCTCACCATAAAGTCACTCAACTTCTGGAACTACAATTCTGGTGCCATCAGATTGCATTGATAAGATAGTGAAAACAAAAACAGAAAACAAACAAAAACAAGTGTGACTATTTAAAATGTTAATGTTGACTAGCAAGGTGACTAAAGAAATATAGTGATCTGTAAGTGATCTGCCATCCAAAATAAATGAACAGTAGCTTAGAAGTCTTTTCCACTTTGTCCATTATGCTGTCCATAATTGTAGCTAGAAAACACACTGATTTTAGACAGAACAAATATTTTCAGTCAATATATCAAAAGAAATGAAAACCAATTAAAAAAATCAAAATTTATCTTTAAGATTTCTATTCAAAATAATTCAAAATAATGAGAAGACTTGCCAGTTGCACATTTCTGGGCCTGGAGCTGCTGTGCATATGGTAAGGCTGTTCCAGCTTGAATTAGCTGCTAATGAAACCAATAGATTGAAACAGCAACAAGTAATGCCACAATATGGCATATAATTACCTTGGTTATTTTTATTCTGACCACATTAATCCTTTTACAGTGCACCTGAAAGCAAGCCAGCTTTACCAAGAAGCATCTGTGATCCATGGTGCATAAGGCACAGAAACTCCACTACATGAATCCCTGAAGGATTGCTTCCTCTTTAAAGTAGAGGCTTGGGGATCAAGTAGACCCCAAGCAGTATTTCCCGAAGGCTACACTACGACTATCTGTTAACTAAAATACTCATCTTATAAACAGGAATTCCATTAGAGTTTTTGGATGTATTTATAAGATATATAAGATGGAAGCGATCACAGGTTTGTTATTTCTTCACTGCCGTAAAGACCTGTTTATTTAGCTCAGCTTTAAGAACGCCATTTATTCAGTTCTCTTTGCATGGTAGTTTTGCTCAACTTTTCAGTTTTTCATTTTAAAGAAAAAAGCAAACTTAAAAGAACAGTTTTCAATAAATGCCATTTTTCAGGACTAAACTTGGGGTTTATGAAATACATGACTGTGTATGCACTTCAGAGGACAGCATGCTCTATTTCACAGAACTGAGAGGCTTATATTCTTGGAGGGGACTTTCCTTGCCTAGCTTTCATCTGCTCTCTTAATTTAAGCTTGGCTTTTGTATTTCTTTACTGGTTTTGGGGGGGTCTCTTCACTGTGGATTTCTATCTGTGCCTGGGGCTGGAACCTCACTGTCATTTGTATCTTCAAAATTCTTTTTTAGCACAAATGAATAGCAAATGTAACAGGGTCCTTAGCTTTTCTACAAACATGAAGTCATCATCAGAAACTGCCTGTGAATCTCTATTATGGCCAGGAGAACGTAGTGCATTATTATTAGGACAGCACACTAGTACCCTATTTGTTTGAACTGGGGGGTGTTTTTGTTATCCATGAGAATTCTTGTTTGGGTGATGATAAAGTCTGTCTCTTTTCACATTAATAAAACTGCAAAAAGAAGTAATTTTCTATGAAAATGCAGTGAAGTATGATATTATTGGTAAACTCAAATTTACATTAATTTAATGTGTGATTCATGAAAGCCTCTTACTTCTGTCATGGTTAGATACTGTGGATGTCGTCTGAGGAAATGATAACCAAGCTGTAATTTGAAAGAGAAATAGAGTCTAAAGCAGAGACAATGAAACAAATTCCAGGATTATCTTAGTCATGGACTTTTTTGAAATTGCACTACTTAGAGTACTATTTTTAGACAACAGCAAAGCAGTTCTAGAATTCACATATGTATATAAGTATAAATTTAAGTTTGTACAGAGACATATATTTAGACAAAAACCCTATAACTTTAAGAAGAAACTTCATTCTTTTTCTAGAAACATTCCTCTTTTTTTTCCCTAGACATTTCATTCGTCTTCAAAAGTATTCAAGTGTCTCAAGTGCAGTCTGCCAAATGGTTCACATGCACAGTCTTCTGCTAAATATTGCTGAGTTGCCAGTATGCTAGCAAATTGATCTGTATATCGATTGCAGAAATATAGTGTTTTGGTCACAGTGAATGATGCACATCATGAGGACAGTCTAATATGGTCAGGCTCAAGTCTCACAGATTTGAAATCTTCTAGCTGGAAAATATTACATTTATTGATTCAAAATCACTAGTGGAGGTAATATTCTTGGACATGCCTAAGTCCATTTCCAAAATTGATTTAGACACTGGGATATCTCAGTGCAAATTAATTGGACACACGGTCCTAAACAGCTTTTCAGCTTCCTCAAGTGAAGTTCCTGATAGCCAAGGTATCTTTTAAAATATTACCCATGAATTCATTAAGTCTTAGTCTTCCAGGCTATGAAATATAAGACTTTTTCCTGTTCTCTTTCTTGCAATCTCAGTGCACTAAAGAGATGGTTATTATTTAGGTGTTTTGCACAACTGTCACATATTTTGACTTTATGGAGAAATAAACCTTTCGATTTTTTGTTTATGCCTCCAATATACTGTGTACATAGTTCTATTTATCACAGGCTATTTATCATTTGCCTTGGGGCATAGTGAAGTAACTGTTATTGGGTTGACTTTCTGACAGGAAGCTTTGATGAAAATTTGTGGCTTATTGACAATACTACTGCTTTATAAAGTAGGTTATTCACACACATCCCTACATAACTCAGTGGACAGCAAGTTAAATATTTTAGAAGAGTTACCAAAGTGAGCTATATTATATTAAATGTGAAGACAGGAACAACTGTTTCAGAAGGATTAAAAGTGATATTGCAGAGAGCTTAATCATGCTTGATCTTAATTTCTCTGTGCCACATATATATGAGGTTTCTGGGAAAAGCTATTCTGGAAACTCTTCTGAGGCACCTGATTAGAGGGCAGATAGTAAAGTGAACGTGAACTTCAGACTTGCTGTCTTTGTGAAAAACTTAGACACATGTGTTTTGCTAGATATTAAAAAAATGTGGTGACTGCAGTGAGAAATGGTTTAAGTCTATTGGTCTACGTACTTAATAAATCATAGGACTCAGTAGGAACAATATATAGCGATTTTCAAATAAGCATGATAGTCTATGATAAGAAGGGCTTATGGTTGGACTCGAAGATCTTGAAGGTCTTTTCCAACAATAATGATTCTATGATTCTGCGATTCTATGACTTTTCTTACCTTCATTTTCTTGACTCTGTGGAAGCAGTCTATGGCACAAGAAATTTCCAAAGTGACTGTATGTTTGGCAAGGAGCAAAAAATTATGATGTAATATTTAATTCAAGCTGAGTCATCCTTAATTGAATGAGGAAAAATGCTCATGAAGTAACTGTCATTTCTATAGTTTATCTTCTATGTAGCCAGAAACTTCTTATTAACAATTTTCATGTCTTTTTTTTTTGGTTTATTGAAAAAAATTCCATATTTGATTTCTGCAATATGTGTAAGCCTATATATAAGTATGCGGGCATGTATGACCACTATTTTAAGTGAAGAAGCAACTGATTCAACAATAATGCATCCATTACAGGCAGACACTCAAATTCCTTCCATTTATTTAAGGAGCCATTTTCTGGCCTCTTTTAGAGAGAATAGCAGAGTTCTGGGGGAAATAAATGTTCCTTTCTTAATTTTGCTAGTTTAGGTGGTGTTACACTGCAGCAAAACTGTCCATATCATTCTGATTTACACAAGATAAAGTCTTCATTTCTCCCTAGTTCTGTTAAATTGAAGGCTGATGTGGAGGGAGATTGCTCATTAAATGAGGTACCAAAAATGAATAAGGATCTTGGAGCCTGGTCTTTTGTTTCTTGCCTCAGATTAATCTGTTTGTTAAGACAGAAATCTTTTTGGGACATTGAAAGTTATGTTCAAAGCATCTATGTGTATACTGTGCTGTGTGCAACACTTCGTTACCTTTATTTTAATTGCATTAGAATAACTTGTTGTATTTTATCTTACACCAAATTACAGTTTAATGTGTCTTGTTAATACATTGTAGAAATAGTAAGCAATCATAGAGAAATCTGTTGAAGAAAATTGCCTTTGTGTCCCACTTACAAAATAGAGTCATATGTTAGCATGATTTTAAAGAACAAGCATGACATTTTACACTCAACTGCATAATGTTATCAGCATATTGTAACATGTTTGTATCAAAGAGGGAAATATTGACTGAAGCAACACAGCTGTCCCTTAACATTTTCAGAATGTCATTGAGATTTTCACTTTCTAGATGTGAAGCCATCAAAGCAACCTTCAGTCCCCCTGAAGAGACTTGATTCAAGATCCCAGCTGAAGTCTAGCATTGTGGTCCAGTCCTGTTCAATTTATTCATCAATGACCTGGATGAAGGCACAGAGTGCTCCCTCAGCAAGTTTCCTAATGATACGAAACTGGGAGGAATAGCTGATGCCCCAGAGGGCTGCGCTGCCATCCAGAGGGACCTGGACAGACTGGACATCTGGGAGGTGAGAAACCTCATGAAATTCAGTAAGGGTGGGTGCAAGGTCCTGCGCCTGGGGAGGAATAACCACAAGCTGAGGACTGACCTTCTGGAGAGCAGCTCTGCAGAGAATGACCCAGGCATCATGGTGGATGACAAGCTGACCAGTGTGTCCTCATGGCCAAGAAGGCCAGTGGGATCCTGGGGTGCATAAGGAGCAGCATCTCCAGCAGGTCAAGGGAGGTGATCCTGCCCCTCTACTCAGCCCTGGTGAGGCCACATCTGGAGTATTGTGTCCAGTTCTGGGCCTCTCAGTACAAAAAGGATGTGGATCTACTGCCACTGTCAGAACTAGAGGTAATGGCCACAAACTGAAACACCAAAAGTTCCACAGGAACTTAAGGAAAAATTTCTTGACTGTGAGGGTGACAGAGCACTGGAATAGGTTTCCAGAAGAGGTTGTGGAGTCTCTTTCTCTGCAGATCTTTAAACCCTGCTTGGATGCAATCCTGTGCCATGTGTTCTAGGTGACCCTGCATGTGCAGGGTGTTTGGACTAGATGATCTCTACAGGTTCCTTCCAACCTTAAGGATTCTATGATTCTGTGATCTCTAGCAATGCAGAACATCTCCCATTGCTGCAGAATGAGAGAAAGTGCTGATGTGAAGAACCCAGCCCCTTTATACTTTTGTACAGAGTGTTATAGTTGAAAAACTACTGAATTAAAAGGAAGGGAAATGGATAAATCAAATGATTTCCAGTGTAAGCGTGATACAGGCACTTTTAACACTAATTTCAAGCCCTGATCTAGAGAGCTCCAGATCCTTTTTTTCTTTTTTTTTTATGTGCACAGATAATGAGAAATAAAATGGGTGCAATAAAGTAGCCATGCAAACAGTACTTCATTGCAAACAGTATTTCACAATCATTTGGTGGAAATGTAAAGGGAAAATTCATTTAACATAGCTCATGCTTGTAAATCAGCAAGAGGACTGTGCCATACCGAGCACTGTGGTGTCCAGAGTGCAGGGGCTAAGTGCACCTTACCGTGTCTACCAAGTAGGATTGGACTAGTAATTTCCCACCAAGGGGTGGGAAATCAGTGCAAGCGATGGTTAAGCAAGTTCATGGTGACCTTGAGACAATATCTCCAGAGTTTAGGCAGCCAATTTACAGTCCTTTGTGTGGTGCTTTGCCATCCGTCCCTATCCTGCTTACTGTTCACTGCATGCGACTTGCCACAGTCTTAGCTCTTGCCTCTCCCTCAGAGGAATAGTCGAGCCTCACATCCTCTGAAGGGTAAGTGGGTGGGTGTTTGGGAGCTCAGGTGCCATCATGAGCTCTTATCAGAGCCCGCCAACAGTGACTTGGCTCCCTCAGAATGGAAACGTGAGGAGTATTGACATTTTACTGCCTGTGTAAGCAATAGCTACACTTGCTTGTTGACTACATTTCTGCCTGAATGGCATCTTTTCTATAGCCAGGAGTGAGTGGTTGCTGGCCCTGGGTCAGTAGGTGCCTCTAGTTTCCCCATCATGCTGTCCCAGGCTTGTGTTTTCATGATAAGCCGAGTTTCATGTCCCCCCAAAAAAAGAGGAAAAAAAAAAAAAAAAGGAGTCCTGTTTAGAATATCTAAGGATTTTCTTGCTGCAGAAAAATGAATGCATCTGGCTATTTTTAGCTATCGCTATCTATCACCAAATGAAACAGTCATTCCAAGCCTTTCCTGCTCTGCTCTGCGTCCTCCCATCGCTTTCCCCGTACCAGCTCCCGTGCTTCTCTAACCTCCTCTCGTCTGATCCAAGAAACAAAGCTATCAGA